>VXBW01007872.1:1542956-1572085 GCA_013400375.1 Thinocorus orbignyianus | reverse complement strand
CCATCCTTCCCCAAAGTAAATACCAAAACTCCCCAAACCCTTCCTTGTCCGGTAAGCCCGTGAGTACAGTGTGCACAAATAGGATGAGCATCATGATAAAATCATGAGTCTGGCTGCAATGTGTGTTTATAAGTCATCCCTGGATGGATTGTTCTGTAACACTAGCAAGTGCTTTGAAGTATTTTTGAAGTTTTAAATGAGTATATTTATCAATGACCTGCTTCCTGTTCTACTTCGGATCAAAGTTTTGAGGCCACTGTTCTGCAGCAAGGGGCTGTAGAAGCTTTTGTGGATGTGGAACGGGGACACAGTGACGACTTCCATGTCTCGTGCATGGTGGGGGCAGCTGGAAATACAAAGGTCTATCAGGAGTCCCGAGCTCTATCCTTCGACATAGCGCTGTGTGTCCCAGCAGGCGGCCGTTTGCTCAGACTTGAAGTGCACAGTTTGCAGTTGATACTAATTATGTATTCATATTAAACACAAATGAGGTATGTGTTCATGCAAGACGTGGGCCTGTGTGAGTGAACAGAAGAAGAGGAGGCAGAGATGGCAGCTCATGTGGAGCAGAATTCAAAATACAGTGTGTTACACGTGTATCCAGGAGAAGAGGGAACCCAAGCCATTAAGTTACAGTTCCTTGACTCCCTTTGCCTCTGAGCCGCAGAAACAGTATGCACATTTTAATAACGTTGTGGTATGAGTAAGGGCATCATTGTGCACAATTCTTTTGCTGACTCTAGTAATAAAGCATTCTGCCCTTTATTTATAGGACTGCCTCAAGGATCTGACAGGAGGAATTGAGTATGCTGCCAAGATATTAAATGAAATTCCCCAGAAAGACATTCAGCGCACTAAAAGAGCCTCAAAGGCAGAGAAGGAAGGAAATGGGCAAGGTAGGTCATACATAATGATCTCAGTTGGCGTCCATTGATCTCGCCCAGCATCCTTTGAGAGTGGAATATCCATAAAAGTCTTTTAAAAAATCACTTGGATATTCTGGGTAGTGTTTGTGCTCACAGACAGACATTGTACAGCAGTAAGGTTAACTGACAAGCCGTTTTCTTTTGACCCAAGTAATTATAAAAGAAAAATAAAATTAACAGCAGTGGACTGATGGAACAATCTGAAAAGCCAGCAAAGAAGTATGTGGTTTATTCTGAGTATCTTCCACTCTCTACATTTTCCACTGGTTTTCCCTGAAGGAGAACGATCTGCATGGGACTACACTAGAAGAGATGAAAGGTCCCTTGAGCTTGTGCATGGTCTCCAGTGCAGGCCAGTGATGGAGCCCTGGGTGAGTCCAGGGACAGAGCAAGCACTGAGAGAGAATTTGGAAGAACATCACTATCAGCTCTCTGTAGTTTGGAGCCTTCCTGACCCATGGGAATTTATCTACTTGGTTTTTGAACTTACAGATGCTACAAGCACCCACAGGGCCTTGCAGAAAGAAGTTCTAGAGATCAGTTACATGTGTGTAGTTCATTACATGTGTGTAGTTCGTTACATGTGTGTAGTTCATTACGATTTCTTTATTGTGAGTAGTGCTTTCCCTTAAGTTTCACCTGATGCTTCCTAGTTCTTACTGTGGAATTCACGGGAGCTGAACCTTGCCTCGTGTGATTTCAGATCTCCCATCCTCCCCTGCCACCAGAGAAGTTCTAATCTACTTCAGTTGTTCCTTGTATGTAAGTTGTTCTGTTTACAGTATCTGAACTATCTGCTTGTGAGGACTTTGTGGTAAAAGGAAAATGGGTGTTTTGGAGGAGAACTGTCTGGAGTTCAGTTTTGTACCATCTCTGGCCTGAAAATGAGAAAACTCTGGTTCTTCCCCATACCCAGCAGTAACCAGAAGGGCCTGCTTCAAGTGACTATATAATGCAGAAGGCATTGATACCTGTACATCTTTGACAAACACTTTACTGTTTGGAAAAGTCTGTTTTGATTAAAGAACTGCTTGTGCTCTGATGAAGACACTAGTAAATTCCATAAAGGCTCAGTGTGTCGGATTTGTTCCTGGTTTTGGGTCTTTTTTTGTGGGAGGCAACATGTTTTGAAGTTTAGTTAGCTCTTTCACTTCAGTGCTTGACCAGCTTCTTTGAGGGGGTCTGATAGGAAGCACAGATAATGTATGAAGGAGCAATAAAAAGTACATGCCTGTTCCCTAAATGATGTAAATACTGTTAGTCAATGTTTTCTTAAAATACTGGAAGGCAAGGTAAATATTTCTTAATATTAGAAACTGCTTCTAATCAATGTCCAAAGAAGATGGAAGAGAGGGTCTGTGTCCATGGCTCTGTCAGGGAAGGCACAGGAGCTGATGGGGAAAATATGAAGTCACTGTCAACTCAGAAACAGTTTCTCGACAGCTAGCTTGCAGCTGGCTTTGTTATGCATGATTTTATTTACTGCTATTGGCTCTTAGTTGTCTTGTTGGGCAGGAATCTAGTTTCCTAACTGAGAAGGACAAAAACATGCTTTTAGGGTGATTTTGATATGGTGTAGTCAACCAGGATGTCAAAACCAAGAGTCATCATCAACTAAGAACAACCTAAATCTTCTGAGCAGCTTGTGGTTCTTTGCACCATCATCATGGTTGTGAATTACATTTCTAATACTTCCTGTTCTCTCTTACAGCAGAAACATAAAAACCTACTGCAGTATTACTATGTTCTTATAAAATAATACCACTGCATTATTGTCATCATTTAAATTGTGTTGATGAAGTGTTTGGAGCTGTACAAACTTCAGGGAATATTGAGGTTATAGTGTGTGAAATGTGATAGCCTCTAAATTGCTCTAGTTGCGTTGATTTGGGTAACTGGCAAAGGGTGTAATATCTCTTATTCTTCTTTTTGCTTGTTAAATCAATCCTTTAACTCTGTTCTCCAAATTATATAGAGTAGCTTATCATATCCTTTGTTTTTATGGGCACTAGGTAGCATTAGGCAGATGGATGTGAGCTTTAGGTTTGAGTGTCATATTTTGTTTTTACTGTGGGTTTTGGGGGATTTTTTTGTAGCTCAGATTGCTCTGGTGTACAGTAACAAATAGAACTTTAGCATTTTAACAGTCCATGTTCTTTTCAACAGCAATGTTACCTGCCTGGTATGAGTTTAGTCATGAATGCTACAGATGAAAAACTGCAATTTGTCTGTCCCTTTCCCTTTCATTTCAATTTCAGTTAAAAAATTAAGTGAACAACCTAGAGGGACACCACCCCTCTCGTCGTGGCTAAGGATTTTAATAGTTGACATTCCCAGTCCCCCAGGGAAGTTGTTGATGCCCCATCCCTGGAAGTGTTTAAGGCCAGGCTGGATGGGGCTTTGAGCAACCTGCTCTAGGGAGAGGTGTCCCTGCCCAGGGCAGAGGGGTTGGAACTCGATGATCTTTAAGGTCCCTTCCAACTCTGACCATTCTGTCATTCTATGATTCTATGAAAATTGTGCTGGTGTCATATGGGTTAGTCTTATGTAAATATCATTCAGTTTTTTCCCCAGCAAGGGAACAATGTAGTGATGCCATGTAGGATGCTTTGCACACAAATCTGTGTAGAGTTGTTAAAAAGCTGGTAATAGGTTTAACACAGAGTCATTTTGCTCACCACTGAAGTGCAGTTACCAAGTGGGAAATCCAGCAGACCTCCTGTACCAAAAATTAAGCAGCTTTGGGGGTCTTAATTCTTATAACTGAAACAGCTCTGCCTTGGAAAAGCAGCAAGCTATGGCCTGGCTGGACTTTGACTGGAACACCTGTGTGACACTAAATTAAAAAAATCCCTCCAAGTTTTGATGACCAAAAGATGTCAGTGCTTTAAAAAACCCCAAACAAATATCACTTTGAACCTGAGCAAATACTTCACCCTATTCCATGACGTTTTTAATGGAAGTTTTATTGATTGCAGAGGGAGCTTTAAATGCTGCCTTTTCTAGCATTGGACCTCTTCACTAAACAGCTGCACCTAAATTTTAGCAGATGTCTCTCTATTTTAGGCTTTTTGAAACCTCTAAGGATTTTTTCCATTTAAGTACATTAGGACCAAATGGCGAATTATTGAAAGTCAAGAAACTTTGTTTCTTTATCATAAAAGTGCTTTCTAATAACAGAAAAGGCGATATTAAGGCCTTTATTATTGTCTTCTGGATCAAATTGCTCCAAATTATTCCATATTTAGTTCAGTAAAACGCTTGTGATTACTTTGTATTGAATACGAACTGTAACGAAGTACTGTGGCAATTGAATGAGCTGATGAATTAAAAAGGAGAATCTTTTACAGCTGGGAGGCTGTCTTTGATGTGTCATTTATTATTTCCATGCTCTACCATGTGCTAGTGGAAGTGTGGCTTCTTTCTAGTCTGCTGGCATCTGTGTGTGTGGACTGGGACTATCTCAGTCTTGATCCTGGTGTTAAGAGGATGGGAACCATTGTTCACAGCGAGTGTAACTGTTAGAAACTGGGGTTCAGAAACAAGACTTTTATTCCAATGAGCAGACAAATAACTGAGCATAGCTAACAGCTTGCTGCAAGTAGGAGAAAGAAGTTTTGATTGTGTTTTCTGTATAGCCTGGGAAATAAATACATCTAGCAAGCTTGTGCTTTCAGTTGTTTAATGACATTATCAACACCTGATCAACACCTGTAAATACTTAAAGGGTGGGTGTCAAGAGGATAGGGCCACTCTTTTTTCAGTGGTGCCCAGTGAAAGGACGAGAGGGTAATGAGCACAAATGTGAACACAAGAAGTTCCATCTAAATGTGAGGAGGAACTTCTTCACTTGGAGGGTGGCAGAGCCCTGGAACAGGCTGCCCAGAGAGGTGGTGGAGTCTCTGTCTTTGGAGATGTTCAAAACCCACCTGAACAAATTCCTCTATGACTTTCTCTGGGTGGAGCTGCTTTGGCTGGGGGTTGGGCTAGATGATCTCCAGAGGTCCCTTCCAACACCACATCATTCTGTGATTCTGTTATGCCAGAAACAATTACTGCCAGTTACTTGAATAGGGTGTGTTTGCAAACCCTATTTTTGCAAAAAAAGAAAAAAAAGAAAAAAAAAGGAAGAAGATAAAAAAACCTGTTTTTTTTCTTAAGGGTGCAAAATCTGCATTGTGGAAGGAGTTACGTGTACATCCTCCCAGCAGGTTTCCTACTGAGGTCTTTTAGGAACTACTAGGTTTCCTGCAGGGCACTTTGACATATGTTTGAGTCTAAGGTGATGGCATCTCCAGTTGCTGTGTTGTTCTCTTGAAGTCTTGTGCAGCTCACAACTCTTCCCCATCCTTAGCTGTCGCGTGGAAACCCTACGCCATGCTGGCAAGAAGAACATTTCAACCTTTTGGATTGTTCCATGCTGTTTTCTTTTTCTAGCTATTGATTGACTGTCCAGGATTTTTAATTAAAAAAACCCCACAACCCTACGCTATTGAACTGGTAGTTCATTGCATCATGTCCAGGCTTTGAAAACCAGCTGCCTTTCCCTTGCTGTGACATCTGTGATGGGAACTGCTGTCCCGATGGTGTGAAGCTTATGGTGCAGAAGTTCACTTGCCTTAATAGTGATGTAAATACAAAAGAATGATATGTTAAACTTAGCAGCCTTTGTGGATCTTTCAGGTACCTGTTTCTCCCTGGAAAGAAAACTGTATGTGAAAAGAAAAAAGGTCCCAAAAACGTATCCTCACAGAGTACAAAATAACTGTAAAAAGAGAGTAGCCTTCATTTCTGTCTCCCCTTCAGGATGCAGGAGATTCTATTGACATGCTCCAAGCCCTTTCTGTGAAGTGCAGAATGGCTTTTCCTGGCATTGCAGCCAGTACTCTGGAATGTGATTTCCTGGAGCTCACAATTTTATCATTTTGTGTGAGTTGAGAGGGAGGGTTGAGGTTTAAAGGAGAGAGGGAGTGACTGTAGAATTAGACCTGTAGGCAGTTCCTAATGCCTTCTACTCTGGCTACGTGTTTCAGGCTCAGGAGAGGCTGAGGAGACATGTGCCATCCAGGAGTATCCCCTGTTGCAGTGTGTTTATCCTGTATTTCTAGATCCTGGCAGCATCCACATAGTAGGCACTGGGCAACTGGAGCCGCTGAGATACCTTGGCAGCAATTTTGGCTCCTGTCAGAAGATTCTCTCCAGGAATTCCTACCTGTCATCTGGATCAGAGCTTTGTCTAGGGGCAGATGAGACTGGGCCAACCCTGGGTGGATGAACTCTGAAGTTGGAAACTGTCTTACTTGAAACTGAGCTGGTAATTTTCCCTCAAAGGACCATTAGACTGTGCTCAGTGCTTTGCTAATGGTGTTACATGCTTTCCAGCTTGCTTGGAGCACAGCCAGAGCAAACATGGGGCCTGCTTAAAAAGAGTGTGTGGCTATCCCTACAATATTAAGGTATAAAATAAATGTATTTCCCTAATTGCTTACAGTTAGGGACTGATTTTTGTTCCTTGAAGAATGGCTTTTTGCACTTTCATAGTGTTTCAGGTTGTTGTTTTCTATTTAAATTTCTATTTTCATGTGAAATGCTAGATATGAAGAGTCTGTGGGGATTGTGGGGTTTGGTGTTTGTTCAGGTGGATTAAAAGCCTTTATCGTGGTACTTCATCTACCCCTTTGCAACTTTTGCAGCCTGAGCACGAAGCCCTGAGAACTTGGTAGATGATCATTGCAATAACTGTCGTGTTTGATTTATAACTGAAAGACATTAAAGGCAGTTACATGCTGGCTTGTACTACCCCAGTATGAGTTAGGCTGGATGTAGCATGAGAATTTTTGTTACAAACACTGAAAATCTTCTGGCATTTTGACTTTCCTTTACCTGTACAAAATTATTAAGGAATCTGTTCAGGTAGATAGGTATGAAATGCCCTATTTAAAACAGCTAAACTCTGTTCTACTTGAAGGAGCTCAAGGTCCTTGAAGGAGGAGAATCTCAGATGTAGAAATGAGGAAAATAAGGAGTGGAGCCAGGTGTGCAGAAGAGGTTATGACTGTGTGAGACCAATGTCTGATGGTTCACAGAGTGTTTCCTGTGATGAGAGACAGGCTTTGATTCCCCAGCATGACCAGTGGTGTGGACCCTGGGAGCCCATAGATCTACTGTGCTTGCTTTTGGGGCCATTTCTGCCAACATCCTGAGTATCCACAGTAGCCCTCATGGGTGGCTCCTGTTCTCTGGGCTGAGAACAGCTTTGTCTAGCTCCTGCAGAGTAGAAAAGTAAAATAGTAGGAAAGATTTATCCTGCTCAGATTGATTCAAAGATCCCTGAGTTGTAATTACAAATGAGACTCTCATTTGAGGAGGCTGCTGCCATTGACTGGTAGCGTATATTAAGTTTACTTATGGGAAATGTGGACAGGGGCAAAACCCCCCACCACTCCAAACCTCAAATTTGGAAACTGGACTAGTTAAAACAAGAATCTGAACTGGTGGGCAATTGGAGAGAGGCCATGGCAGAAAGAGTAAGGGATTTTGTTTATTTAGGATACTTAGCTGGTAATTTCTGCTTGGATAGGTTTTTCTACTTCTGTCATATAAATTAGAACATTTCATTTGGATTTAGAAAGTCAGTGTGTGCAGTAAACTGGTGCCCTGTCTCACGGAATAAACAAATTCATTTTCATCATATGGAGGTGTTAATCCCTGTCGCACTAATTCAGGATTCTCAGTGGCTGTTTGGTCATCATTTTGGGAACAAAGCCAGTTAGAGGGGTGTATTTTAACCAGGTAATATTGGGAAGGATGTTTACACAGCTAAGAAACTATAGCAGTGGCAGAACAAAGATTATTTATTTTCCATAAGAGTATAACTTCAGACCCAAGTCTGGAAAAAATTGTGCCAACTTCCAGGAATTGTGTCAGATGAAAGAATTAAGAGAATTGAAACTTTTTTCCTGGCTTGAATGTCACCCTGATTTAGATGAGGTGTGTGTTATAAATGTAAACTTAGCACCTGAATTTTATTTTTTCACCTTAACATTATGGCTTTTTTTGGCATCTTGTTTCACTGAGAGAGCAGTGCAAACCCCCCCTCAGCCAGCTTGCCTTCCCTCCCCATCTCACCCTCCACTGTTTTGTTATCGATTTATCCACCCCGCATCCCCATCGTTTGTTCTGTTGACCAGTTTTGTCATTTCCTTCTTACAGGATTTGAATTTTGAAAATTGTGACTGTTAGAGACCATTGCTGGGTGTTGGGGGCAGGTGGACTAATGACTCCTCTGAGCTGATGTTTCTTAAAATACATAGATCCTAGATTTTTCCAGGCACTTGCATTTGTTTTAACAAAGTTGCTTGCAATTGTAGCTGCTAAAGTTTGACTTTCTTGCCCAGCTGCTGGGTCAAGCTTGAAGTAATTTAAAACTCTGGGAAATTTGAGTTGATTTTTAAGCCATCTTAAACGCACCAAGGACCTGTACTGGTGATACTAGAAGGAGGAATAAAAGCTGAATTTTTATTTTAAAAAAGCAATTTGTACAGTAATGTGGACATTTCTTCCAAGGGCTATATACTAACTAATGTGCAATTACTTCTGGCAGCACAGTATTACTGTAGTAATACCAGTTCTTCTCATCTATTAATGGTTTTACGATTACTGAAAGGATATTTCCAAGCCCAAATGTATCCAATGAGGTTGGATATATTTAGTCAAAGTTTCTGGTTCTCTACAGGAAAGAATGAGGTGTCTAAGTGAAAATGTAGTCCTTAGAGATGTTACTTAGAAGGTACATTTTCTTTGTGTTATACATTAATCTTTATTTTCACTAGGTTTCTACCCTTCCTATTAAGAATTTCCTTGGAGAAAAGACTGCAAAATCCAAATTGTCATAATAAGCCACGAGCAGAATAAAAGTTAGGAGCTGCAGCAGGTTGTGCTGAGTAATGGAGATTTCTCCTGGGCTGCTTCCATTAAGGCTGGGTGGAAGCTTTAGATTTGATTGTATTTTTATTATATTTTATGCTGTCACTTATGTCCAGGAAGGTGTAAATCATTGTTTCTGTTTCTAAGGAGCAGAAGTAAGAACAAAGGTGTTGAAAAGCAGAGGATGGAAGTCTCCTACCTGATTGAAAAGATGATCTTGTTGGCACGGGTTTGCCGTGGTTGTGGCCCTGCAGGGATTGCCCTCTCTGTGTCAGAGCCACCGCCACGGTGCAGTGGTGTGGGGGCCTTTCTGGGATCCCAAAATACACATCTGCAGCAAAGTGCCTTGTGTCACACTGCCTCTTGACAGTCCTGTTTGTAACACCAGTGCAAACAGGGCTGAACAGCAACGGAGCAGTTCACTTTTAGTTTTGGGGGTTTGGGTGTGTTTAGTTTTTTCTTGAGAGATGAAACATGCATTTCTGCTTTTACCAGGTATCTGCTCCATTTTTTTACCTGTGTGTCACGTTTAGAGATGTATTGAGATAGATTCAATAATAAGCCTCTTGCTTGCAGCTCCTGCTTTGCAGAGCTTTTAAAGATTACTTGAGGTAAAAGTGACTCACTTGTCACCTTAATATTCGGTGGATTCCGTTCATGCTTCAATAATTGCTTTATTGAACCTTTTGAACAGAGAAGCTTTATACATTCCTTTGACTGACTTTTTTCCCCTTGCCCCTCTGTGGCTAGTGGGTGCCCTGGGTTGATGTCTGGTTTTGTGTAGCGTGGTGGCATCTTCTGTGGCCTGATTTTGTTGCTGTCACGTCAGGCTCCAGCTTGCAGCTCTGTGTACTTTGCAGCACCAGCAGGACTTTGTTCTGGTAACTAACTCTGCTTACCAAAGTTGCTTGGGTTTCATTCTTTTTGTGTGTGCCCAGTACTAACTCTTTTGAAGGATATGAAAGAACGAATCTGACTTTTTTGCCTACAAGCAAATAGGTGTTTAGAAAAGATCCAGTGTTCTGGAATGTGTTCTTGGTGGGCTTTATTGTTGGTGCTCATTTAACTCTAGTTTGAGTAATGTGATTCCAGGTGCTTTGCAAGTGGTTATACTACTGGGAGTTGAGATGTTTTTGCCATCCTAAGTTACCTGCATGTCATACCCTTTTCAGAGGAAACCTTCTCACAGCAGCCTTGCCAAGCTCTGCAGCCGGGTACGGTGCCATGAGGGGAAAACACCAGGCAGAGTCTCTGAAGCTTTTCTTTAAAAGTAAGATGGTTACCTAAAAGATCAGCGTGCCTCAGGTGATGGGGAAAGGCATCTCCTTCATATGGAAGAAGACTATGAAATCCTCAGCAAGCAAGAAAGTGGAATTCGGGAACACACAGTCCCTGCCTGACCTGGGGTTCTGCCATTGTTTCCTGGAATAGGGATGCTTTCTTCTCACAAGGGCATAAAAGGAGTATATCATTGAAACTTTTGGTTTGTTGTTGGTTTTGGGGGGTGGTGGTGGTTGGTTGTGTTTGTTTTTTTTTCGCTGAAGGGACAGGGAGAGGAATTTTTTGAGAACTTAAAAGCTCTCAAAGGAAAACAGTGGGAGGTTGTGTTTCTGGGACTTGAGAAACTAAGCTGAGCTGTGGTGCCAAGAAACAGTAGCACTGGAGACTCTCATGCTTGCAGGGGAATGCATCAGCTGAGATATTCCAACAAGCCTTTTCTTGTCTGTCTCCGCTATAATTATCTTAGAGACTCTGTGTACTAAGGCATGATGACTACAGATGTTATCTGCCATGTGATGGAAAAACAAGCACTTTAAAAACCAAACAAACGTGGTGGTTTCAGTAATCCTCTTTTCCCACAACGGTTTGCAAATCATGCAAACATAAACAAATTCTATAGAATTTTGAGCAAGTGTAATCTGCTTCCATACAAATAGAGTGGATTGTTGCTTTGCACAGCTTTAGCTTATGAAATCCGTAATGTAATTAGAGTGTAGAAATAGCAAGAATGGAAGGAATTTAGCTTAATGTGCAGCAAGTTTTCAGATGGGAGATAAATACAGATATTGCGGGAAACTGCACAAATTGAGCAACACATACACTGAATGAAAAACGTACCTGGTCCAGAGAGTGTGCTGGTTCCTCCTGAGCAGGCAGCACTGGAGGGAGTGTGTTGGAGTTCTGCTGCCTCTTTTCAAGAGATGAGTGAAGGTCCCCTGAGTGATTTCTTATCAGAGGTGTGTTGAGGTCACCTCTGTTTGTCCCATCAGCTGGGAGCAGAGCTAAGAGGGAAGGCTGAAGGGGGGAAAGCTGTGTTTTGCTTTTCTTACCCTAGAGTTCAAGAGCACAGTTTACTACTGGCTGCACATTGGATGGATCTCACTGCTTTCAAGCTACCTGCTAATAGCACTGGTTAGTTATTGGGGTATCTGGGAAAGTCCCAAAGACCTTCCTCTGCTCTAATGCCCCAATCAGAAGCAGGTGAAGAAAAGTATTGTGCCTTGTGGAGTCTTCTCCTTCCCCTGCTTTGTTCCAGAAGAACTTAGTTGCTCAGTAAGGGTATGTGTACATCCCTTTTCTGCTGATTGCAAGGCATCTTGTGGAGGGCCTGCATCTGGCTGCTTGAAGGGGAGAGTCTTGGTGCTGCTATGGAAGTGTGGGGGTGTTAAAAGTGGCTGGTGTAAGTTTGTATACTTGGCCTGCTGCCCAAAGGCATAAAGAATTGTGGCAAGATTTTAGATGTTTTTTTCATGACTAAAACTACAAATATAAAAGCATTCTTCACAGCTCTTAGATCTTTCACAAGTAATTATGCCGGGAATTACTGTTGAAACATTGGAGTGGTGTTAGTAATGCAGTTATGTGCAGCAAGGAGCTGAAATGCATCCATGAATAATGGCAACTACTACATGGAACAAACAGGGAATTTACCTTGTGCATATAGAGTTTGCTAATGCACTTAATGCAAATGCTACCTAGTCTGATATTATTTAATATGAAATCCTAATCCTCTCATTTGAAGTGCTGACCACTCTTGTTAGAAGATGTTCTAAGCTGCTGGAAGTCAGCGTTGTTCTGTTCTTGTGGTAAAGTCTCTTAGGGTTTGCTGGAGGCCAGTGCAGTTGTACTGAGCTGGTGTCTCTGATTCCTGAGCTCAAACGGGCAAACAGGTGTGTGTGGGAGCTTGCCCTACCTCGTTTGGCAAATGTAAGTGACTTGTATTTGGGAATTCTGCTCTTAGGTTATCTGAGAGCTGGAGAGAAGTTTGGGGCGGGAGGGGTGGAGGGAAAGATCTGGAGAGAGAAACAAAAGATGAAGTCATAAGAAAAAGTATTGAGAAGATAAGAAATTTTTGGTGTCTGAGCAGATTAAAAGGGTGAGGTGTTGATTTTCCTTGTTTTGTTTTCCAAATGGGCTTTGTCCAAATAGGATAAAACTCCTAATTCAGGCCTGGAAAGCATTTGTTTTGTAGTCGGTGTTCAAATGTATTTCAAAATTGGCACCTTTTGTGTGCCATATAACTGGGGAAATCAAATGTATTTACAAAATTCTCTTCTCTGCCAAAAAAGGTCAGTTGTATTTATGTGCGCTGGCTGGAGCTCACCTCCTCAGAGGAACCCTGGCTGTGTATTGGAACTCCATCCACTTTGCTTTTGAATGTTGTGTGATTTGATCTGTCCTGTGTTGTTGCTGTTAGCCTTGAGGCTAATTTTTAATACGTGCTCTGCTCGTGCCAGCAATGTAGAGCCTGTCTGTCAGAGGGCTCTGAGGCCGGGCGGGTGTGATGGGTAACACTCTCTACCTGCTTCACTCCTTCAGCTGCAGCACTGACATGGAACCTGGCACAAGGGCAAATCTTCTGCAGTTCCTCCAGCCTGCAACTTCTTCACAGCCCTCTTCGGCACTGATTCCTTAAGCATGAGTGGGAAGTGAGTTACAGTCCTTCCAATTCACCCACTCTGTTACCAAGTGGAACTGGGAGCTGTGGGAACACATGCCTGTCCTCGCCATGGGCTGCGTCGTCACCTCAGTCAAAATGTTCCTTGCCCGTGATGTTCAGCAAAGTCTTCTCTCTTGCAGATGGTCTCTCTATGGAGTATTTTGTATTAGGATGAGAGAGACGTGTAAAGACTTAAAGGGTCAGGTGTGAAAATGAAGCACTGGTGTTCTGCAGGATTTTACCTTTCACTACAGAAGGACTACTTGTATTTACATCCCTATTAATCATATTCAGGCAATAACGTAGTTTTGTTTAAAGCTTGTCTCCATTGTGAAGATAAGAAAACACAGAAGACAACGCAGGAAAGTTGTTTCAAATTAATTTCAACTGTGTATTAAATTAGATGTGTTAAACCTCTCTGTCCAGGCACTGTGTCAGAGCTGGAGTGGCTTTAATTTGCTTTACATGTTAAACAGCATTGAGGCATTTTCGTTTTCAAATGAGAGGGTTCACTCCAGGGTTTATAGCACTTTCTACAGAGAAGCCCATATGCATGTTTTCAGCTGAAATGTTTCCAGGCTTTTGATGAGCAGGTTAATTTGGAGTTGTTCATCTCTTGATGCTGGTTTTGGTTTAGGGCCTGTGTTAATGACCTGCGGCAGGAATCAGAGAGAACTCTGGATGGACTTCTGGCCCCTTCTTGTATGGCTGCTCTTGCCTTCAGTGAGGTGGTGGTGGGGGGGCATTAAGACAAGAAGGCAGCGAATTAATGTGCTGGCTGTGCATTTCACACCACCTCTTCTTGGCATCTCTGCCCCAGTAAAACTGGCACATCACCTCGTGAGCAGGCAGTGTGCCATCCGGACAGATGGCCGAGGAAGCCAGCAGCCAAGAGGCTATACTTGAGCATCAGATGGGTTTGTGGAGGGCAGGATACCAAGCCAGAGATGTCAAAGTGGTTTTGAGCCTGCGTGGGAGAGAATGTCATTGATAGTACAGCTCAGAGCTGGATTAACTGGGTAAAGGTAAAGCTGGAATTCCCACATCACAGACAGCGAACTTTTGGAAAATCTGAGATCAAATATTGCCTGCCACAGGGCATGGAAGGGAAAAGCCTATCACCCTGACCGTTCAGTTTTTCCTCCTTTAAAATACTCTCTATAAAGCAACAGTGGTACAACCTGATCTCTTTCTGGTTAATTAGATAAAACTGCTGGGTACCTCATGGGTTTTTTTGTTGTATTTCTGTGGTTAGCATCCTATAGCAGCCTTACCCTTTAATGCTAAAATATTACTTGGTGGAGACAATGTCTGTGTTGTAGGAGTCTAGTAAACTACTGATTGTCTTTCTCGGGGCAGTGGAGCGGGTCTCTGGGTTGCTAAATGCAGCCCTTTGCTGACATAGCACCACGAAGCATGAAATTATTGTGCTTCATCTTGGAAATGGTAAGCTTTTGACAAAGCCTTCTGATTGGCAAGCAAATGGTAGGAAATGTCTTCCAATTCTTTTTGTATAATTGAATTTGAAATAATAATTTGAAACCAGTGTGGAATTTTTCTTAAAAAGAACTTTACAGAAGTTCTTTTGAGCAAAAGAACTAGTTGAGCAAATCTGAAACCCAGCTGGCACCTAGAGAGGTGTTGTCTGTGATGATCTGTGGATACGCAGCACACACTTTTAAACTGTGTAATTACACTGATTAGCTTTATTCCTACAATAATCAGATCAGTGTCTGGTAAAATGAGGGTTTTTTATTTTGTGACATAAGAAGATTATTTTCGTTTAGTGGGTTTCGGAGTTTGTTAGTGCCAATATGCTAAAAAAAAATAAGTGCCTCTAGCCATGTGGGACAGTTGGAACACAGTGAGTAAATCTGTGTTCAGACAGGAATGAATCCCACAGGGAATGCTTTAGCATGGATTTCCATGCTTTGCAAAGGAAATAATGGTCTTTAAAACTGTCAGTTTCTCACCTAAATGTTTATTTATTTTGCAGTGATACCCAGAGGCCTCTCCTGATAGGAAACCCATTGCACTGGGAAGTGGAGCTGCTGGTGCAAGGACAATTGATGGTAATTGCCCACCTTGGCGAGGCTTTCTCAGCACCTCCTGCTTGTTACAGCAGCAGTACTGGTAGAGTCAGAATTTTAATCCCTTATCACTATGCTAATCTGGTTTTCTCCGTAGTGCAGTCTGAAAATCCTAATCTTTTTCTATATTGTGATACTAATTTTCCCATTTTTTATTGTATTACAAGAACATGAAGACTCGAAAAAACCTCATAACTCATTGCTGCACCTCAAACTTTGTGGTTAGAGACCAGTTCTGATTCCCTGCTCCCCTTTTACATTTGACCTAGGAAAAGAATATCTATAATTTCCATAAATCAGTAAGGAATTTGGAAGATACAACAGCCTTAGTAATATGTATCCAAACCAGAGTTAAATTTATTGTTTTTATTTTAATTCTAAAGAAAATGAAAGCTAATTGATACTCTTCAGTAAAAATAGGTTGTTTTCCTTTCAAACACTACTTTAGCCTTATTAATATTCAACTAATATTAATAAGTTGAATATTAATTCAACCTGACCTGTTTGTTTGTTGTTGTTGTTTTAATTTTATTGCATATTGTTATGTCTCTGTAGTATTAGGACTGAAGAGAGCTATTGTGGGTCTTCCAAAATTCAAATAACTCCATAAATCTCCCTCGATTCAGTAATATGTTAATTAAAAAAAATGTATTGTTCATGCCTTTTGAACACAGACACTCATTATTTTGCTTGATGAAGTGACCTTAGCCAGAATTTGATAATGTCCAAGGGGGTAAGCTTGTGACCCCAGTAACGTGGTTAATTTTAATTAGTCAAAGACATGCTTGGGCTCTCTGTAGCTTTGAAACATTTGAATTCAGTTTTGATGATGTTATTCTCAGGGAGCATCAAACAGATGCACAGAATTCTTGTTAGTGTATTACTTGAAGTTGACTTCAAACATGTGTTCATTGTAGATTGTTAGACTGTGTTCATCTGCTGGGAATCCAATCTGCTAATTTGCCTTTTTTTTTTTTCTTTCTTATTTTTTAAATTTCTTACTGCTGTTACTACTCTCACCTAGGAATCTCTGCCGTGTGCTTGGGCCCTTTTTATCCTGAGACCTGTATGGAAAAAGTCTCTGCTCCAACAGTTGATAGATTAAGCCTCAGAATTTCTCACTTGTCTTACACAAGACTAAGTTCTTTAAAGGAGATAGTGTATTTTTATTTCCTATTACAATTGTTATTTTTGATTTTTCTGCTCTGTTGATATCCTGAGATGGGTGTCACCATTGTTTTATTCTCACAAATTACAGCGGGGATGCTGGGTTTATCCGCTGCACAAAGCTGTCAGCTTTGAGGTCCTGTCTTAAGTGTGGTAGTTTGAATGAAGGAGCTCAGATTTTGGCACTCTGCAATAGAAAGAGACTCTCCCACATAAGAAATGTGTTTCTTTTTTTCCATAATTAAATCTATGATGTTGTACTTGTTGGTCTAAATGACGGTATTAGGTAGTGTTGTGTATATTCAGGTTCATCAAAGCCAAAAGGATCCATTACTAACTCAGTACTTAAGCCACTGTTAGGCTGGGACAAGTTTGTTTTCTTTTTTTTTTTTCCAAATGACTCTGCAATTTTTTTATTACTTCTTATTACTTCTCATGCTCTAGAGACAAGAAATGCTTTATGCAATCTTGTGCCAGATGAGTCTCCTTCTGCATGGTCCCATTGGTTCCCCAGAGTTCCTTGGATTTGTCTTCAGAATGTTACGATATCCCAGCTGCAGAATATGGACTTGATTTTTGGACAGAAGAAGCCTGTTTGCAGGTTAAGAAGTAGCTTTGCAGAGTGTGTAAGATGTGATTTGTACCTAGATTAATATCTTGAGAGGGTTTTTTGATTCTGGTGGAATAATAGTTCATTAGTTCCCTCAAGTAGTCACTGGTTAGTATATTTTTCATGAACTTTTAAGCAAAAGAGAAGTTTAAGTTGTCATGAGAGTGTGTGCCATACCATAGTAAGACATTATTTTCTTGCAGAGATGTTATGAAAGGGTTGGCTGAGTGTAGTGATATGGCTGTACCTCGCCAGGCTGGGGCTTTAGTTTGGAGTCTTGGCTGTAGTTCTCTTCCTCCTGAGTCTGGAAAGTTAACAGTCAGTTCTTTGCAAAATTTACCTCCCTTCTGAAAATGTTGAAAAACATTCTTGGGGTGATAGTGAGTGTTAACACCTCTTTAGTTGGGGAGAAATAAGGTAGGCAGCCAATTTCTCCTGCTGCTCTAAATTGGTTTGTGCTTTGTAAGGCGCTTGGTCTTGAATGCTTTCAGTATGCATTGTTTCTTACTGCTTCTAATGTTCTCATTAAATGTAAATGAGAGGTTTAAATTTGGTTATTTTTTCAATGACATAGCAGTTGTATTCAAAATACTGTAAGATGTGACATGTGCAGTAAGTAAGTCTGAGGGGGGGAAAAAAAGATGCCAGCTGAGTTCATGTGGTGTCTGGTGACAGAGGACTTGAGGCTCATGGAAGCCTTTAGCATCTGGGCTTGCTTCAGTGTGCTGCAGGGTGTCCCCAGCGTGCAAACACCTCTCATTTCCTAATGTCTTCACAGCTCTGGGAAGTCCAGCCAAACCCCCATAGCGACAGTTTTGGAGTTTTGATCAGGTTATGGATGTGTGGCAGTGTATTGCTTGCACCTCACATGCATGTGAAATTTTACAGAAAATGCAGATAAAACATGCACGTGTGTTTAAAAGTTACAATGTGCCTAATAAATTTCACCAGAAAATGAGCTAGATGAAGTGCTAGTTCCTGCAAAACCTTTCTTAAGCTGCATTGTTTTAATTAAACAAAGTATATGTTCATTACACCTCCAATAGCAAAAGCTGTATTTCTGTAAGGATACAGTTTTGAACCCCTTAGTGCAATTTCATTCCTTGAAGTAAGTGAGACAGGAAAAGAGATGTTTTAGGATTAACTCAGTAGCCCAATGTAGGAGGGCTGGAGATTGCTGTCTGTTGGTCACTTGATTCTGTGTTAAAATCCTGTCTGCTCACCTAAGGACCCAAGTTCTTGGCACTTTTTCCAGGTAGAGATGACATGGGAGGGGCTTCTCTAGCTGTGACTTTTCTGTGTGTTGGCAAACCACTAAATTTGATTTCTGCTGTGTCCCAGCAGCAATCAAATTTGCGATGACCAATAGAGAAGATGCTGTTGTAAGAGAAGTCGTGGTACTTGTTTCTTTTCAAGGAGGTGATTAAGGCAGAACAATATGCATACAGTTGTTTTAGAACTGGGGACATCTGTGTGCAAGTGGTGATGCCAGAGGTGAGGACATCTCTCTGATGCTGCTTAAAGGGGCTTATAGGGTAAGGTGGGCACCTAGCCATTAGCCTTTCTTGAGGGTTTTTCATATGTTGCTTGTGGCTGCAAGTGCATCGGTGTGTGATCGTGTGTCTCGTGGTGTGGGGCATGTGATTCTCTCTCGTGGAGTGTTTTCTCCCTCTGTAAGGCAAAAACTTACGTGTTTGAGGCTGTTTTTTCAGAGTGGCTGCGATACCGTGTGAGACTGGTAATTGTTGATTTGTCTGCTTGGCTTTTATTCTGCTTCACCCTGGCCTAAGTTAGTGCTCTTATGGGAGGAAGCATTCTGCTTCTGGCTGCTTTGTCTTTTCCCTGGGCCAGCACAAAGTGGATGAAACCAGCAATCTCAGCCCTGCTCTCCCCTCCTCCTTCATCTGATCTGTTATCCTTCATCTGTTATTTGCTGAATTACAGGAAATGGTGTAGGTACTGCTAAAAACGAACAAACCCAACTAAACAGCAATGCTGTGGGTGGAACAAGGGTGAGGGTGTTGTCCAACACAGTATCTAACTTCATGGACAGACACATGGACACCCCACCCTTCAGTCAGGTGGAAAGAAAACCCGAGACTGCAGGGAAAGCACGGGCCTTCCTCTGAGGCTTGAGTCGACCTGTGAGAAGGTTGTACGAGGCTTTTCGTTGTGCTCTCAGTCACGTGTGTGATTAGAGAGCGTGTTGTGTGATCTATCAGATGACAAACCAGGACTGAAGCTGTGGTGGGATGTGCTCACTGGTATTTCCAGCCCATGCACTTTCTGCACAGGGCAGAAGTACCAAGTGTTGATCTCTGTTTGAATCCCTCTGTAGCTACAAGGCAGCTGAGTGACTCCCCTGTGTGCTTTGGCTGCTGCACAAGAGCAGGACTAAAGACATTGCTTGCTTTATTTATTTTATTTCATAAACAGACTTCTGGAGGCATATTAGACTTCAAAAGACCTTTCTTCCTCCTCCTTCCCTGAAAAAGAAAAAAAAAGTTTCCCTTATGCATATTGCTTCAGGCCCATATTTCAAAATGACACATTGGTACCAGAGATTGTAGAGCTGAGCACATCGCTCATGATGCATTGCTCCCTATCCACAGAGTTCCTCCGCTTTATGATCAAAATAAAACACTTGAAATATGTTCTAGTCTGCTGGGTGGGGGAGAGAACGAAGTGCTGGAGGGGAACCTTTAAGTAGTACCTCTCTGGGCTTATTTATAAGATTGCGCTATTTCCCCCCCAACCCCTTCCCTGTTTCTCCTCCTCTTTTCCTTCAAATCTTCTGACTGGTGCTGACAGAAATGATTATAGCTTATGAGTGATAATATAATTCAGTTTCCCTCAAGGAGAGATGCTATCAGAGAAGGGTCTTTTTAAAATATACTGGTTGAAAAGAGCCATCTTTCTTCCTAGAAGAACAGTTATTAATCTCTTACTAGTACATTTTCATATCATTTTGGACATTTATTTCCATGCTGTGATATTATAAAACCAGGCATTTGTGTCAGTTTTGATGCAGTGCAACATGCTGGAACATGAAAAGCCGTAATTACCACTGTGGTCATTTGAATTGCTAACCAGATCCTGACATTTTCAAATCGGACCAATTTCTTAGTGATCCAGAAGTGAGCCTGGATGCTGTATGAGCTGCATTTCAATGAGGCAGCTCAACATTTAAAAAGAACATGCGGAGCATTCGCATCCCCAAAGCATTGCTGAAATGAAGGAGTGCTTTGCTGGCTTTCTGTTGCCTTCTGAACGTTTTGTGTGCGAGGATTTTTTGATAAAATTGTACTTGCTGTTAATTTTGATGTATTTTAAATGTTCAAGAGGATCTCTTCAAGGAACTTTGTGCAACTCTTTCAATGTGTGTACTCGTAGCAACCTGCTCTGAGGCTTTTATGTGAGCGTGCTGTGTTACCTGCAGAGGTGGGAGCTCTCCATACTCCTGAGGTTTTGTGTTACAGACTTTCTCCTCTGGACCCTGTTCAGCTGGGTTTGTTGTGGTACAAGCGTCATCATTTGAGTTTCCAAGGTGGCTGGAGAAGCTTAATTTTAGGTAGTGGGTGCACTCGTCCACGCTTCTGCTTCCTGATGGTGCTCTGCTGGTTGGTGTTGCTTGGAGAGGTTATTTCATTAGAGCTCTGACATCAAAAGTTTTATCTTTGAATGAGTGATTCTCAGCATCCCAAACCAGTAGAGTAAAATGTTATATATATAATGTATGCATTTATGTATCTAAATAAAGAAAAATGGTGTTTTTAAAGGAAGATTCATGTGCTTTGAGCCTATTGGACTCGCAGAATACGGCATTAATAGATAAATGACCTTTCTTAGACCTGAGGCCAGAGAAAGTCGTACAGTGATCATCTTGCCAGTGTGAGCAGGGAGAGTGAGAAGAAAGGATATTTACTTCTATTCTGTAGAGCAAAAGTGGCAGTTGTAAAAATATCTTCCACTTCAATAACTGTGGGAACACAGTACCAGCTCTAGACTAGATGAGGAAAAAAGCAGGAAATAATTTGAGATATGTTTGACTTAGTGGGAAATATTTGTATATGATTACTCCTTTTTTTCCCTTCCTTATTTACTTGCAAAATTTATTATCTGAAAACCTGAAGAATCTGATTTTTATTTCTGCATATCCTCCCCCCCCCTTTTTTGTTTTTGAGAAGTGCCAGAGTGTTTTCCCACAAATAAAAGATAAGTTCTTGACTAATTCTGGGGAAGTCTGTTGTTCTTTTCCTTGTGTGGATGAAATAATAGTTTTCCTTAAGCTGTGGGTCTGCTTGTTGAATCAAGGAGAGAAAGAAAGATGACAGAACCCAGCTTCGGGCTTCTTTTAAAGATCAGGCTTCAACCTTTCATATATAGGGATTTCACCTTTCCTGCCTGAAAATATCAGATTTGCATATCTGTCAGAATGTTTTTGTGTATTGAACTATGAAAGCGTAGCTGGAGACAAATGAAGCTAAAAACTGGCTTAAATTAACAGCTGTTTTCTTTCTGACTTTTTCTGCTTTTTAGAGGATTGAGACATTTGGAATACGTCATTTTTATATTCCTAATATCTAGTGCAGTAGTTGTTGGGATATTACTTGTCAAAGCTCCCAGTCCTGATTCAAGTCCATCTCTCTTCAAAGTGGATTTCTAGATCTGCTTGTATTTCATGGGAGTTTTGGAGTGGGTGAAGCGGTGTTGGTGACGTTGCGATGTGTGGTACTCAGTGTGGTCTTTTAGGAGGTACAGTTGATCTCCAGCACACAGATAATTTGGGCATATTGTGCTCTGCACTCCTGTTGGTGGTGGATAATTTTCATGCAACAGATGTATTTGATTATGGCAACCTGGGGCACGAAATTACTCCTAATGCTAAAAGTAGTGGATTGAACACATTGCTGGGCTGTGCAGCTGTTATTTCCTCTGCAGAGATGTCTAGACACCTCACCCAGGGAGCCAGGCCCCCAGGTACTAAACACTGTATGTCTATGGAACAAAGGGCTTCTTCCAGACTGAAACAGCTTTAAAAATACACTTGAAAGCATGTTGGTTGTTCCAAAAAGGAAGGGGGGAAAGAAAGGTTTGTTCTGATTGTGAAACTCCTGTGTGGGGAAAAATAAGAAAATTCTCTGTGACAAACAGTGAATGAGTGACAATGTGTGCAGCTACTGAGGGACTCATTACCTCTCTGGGTTTTCTCTTCCTTGCACATCTTGCAGCCTGTTCAGCTGATGTGTATCACAGCCATCACCCATATGGCTCTTGCATTAGTGATAGCAAGCTTGGGATGATGAAAAGCACATATGATGAGTTCAGAGGGTAGGATTTTATAATGAGCTGTCCCTTGCCCGCTTTGCTTGACCTTGCACCAGTATTCTCTGGGTGGTGGGAGGTTGGTCTATTTTAAAGAAAAATGTATATAAATGGGTGGCTAACTAATAACATCTATGTCTGGATCTATGAAGTCTGAATTCCAGAATATGAAGCAATGAATAAACTTGTTGGCATTTGTCCTTGTGGCTTTTTCCAAAATAAGGTGCTTGGTTTTGTCTGAGCCAAATCAGGCACTCTGCAATGCTTTCCTGGGCACGGACTGCTTGCATATGCACTGCTACTCTCTTGAATCAGCATTGTGCTGTTTTTACTGAAGCATAAATAGGAAGCTTCCTTAGGGCATGACTGCAGATGGGCTTCTTTCTGCTAAGAACAACGGGAATGTGTGTTTGTGTGCATGGTATGTGTTCTCTAAACAGAATTGGTTTTATATTATTAAATTGGAGTCTCATTTCTGTGGCATTTTAGAAATGTGATAGAGATTATTGCCGTGGATTTGTGTTCTAAGTCAGCCATGGCAGAAAGCTGGAGGGTTCTGACCTAGCCTGGAGAATGAGACAAAGGCTTGAGGACAGAGCAATGGGCGCTGCCATCCATCACTTCTTCCCTCCTCTGTGTGACAGGGGACAAGGTGAACCTCTTCCCATCCCTTGTGGGGGCACTTTGGCCCCTTGTCATCTCTCCATCAAGAAGCAGTGTCACCTGCAGTGACAGCGCTGACATGAATAAGTGGCTTGCAGGGATACAAGAAAGCATGGCAGTGAACAAAACTTGTCAGCTTTAATTAGCAGTGTTGAATGATGTCTTGAAAGCCTGTAGGTATAAACAGACAAATAAGCTAGTAGAATTAAAAACAGATGTTAGAATTTAACTCCTTTAATAACAACATCCCCCGCCTCCTCTCCATTAAAAAAAAATTTCTAATGTCAGTTAATGCCCAATTCTATTTATACATTTCTCATTTACATGCAAATTTAGCATAATGTATTCAGGAAGACAACATGCTTTTCATTTGAATGGAGGTGGCTGTTGCTGTTTGTCAAATCTCTCTGCTCTTACATTGTTGCCAGTTACTTGTCCAGAGAGAAGGGAATTGACTTAGCTGACCAGACCATACCTCACATTCCATAAATTCTCAGTCCTCTAGAAGGGGGTAAAAAAAGTTCTGTGGTGAAATTGTAGAAAAATGTCAGCAGGGACTCCTAGAGCGTACACTGGAAACTTACCACAACACTCATTGAATGTAACAGAGAGAGGGTTTCCTACGAGGAACCCCTTCCAGATCCGCTGTTTCCAGGGTCCCTGTGCCTTTCCAAAGCAAGCTGTTAGTGGTGACCATGTGCAACTGGGAACTGTCCTCGTTGGCAGCGTGATCCCACAGCCTTCCAGCAGGGCTATGGCATGGGCTGTAGCACACGCTGAGCCAGCTGTTCATTCTAAGGGGGAGAAAGTGGAAAGAAAAGACATCGTGGCTTCTGTACCCTCAGGTAAATCTACATCCGCTGTGGTTGGTCTTAGAAATTCTCTTATTTGCAAAATGCTTTATCTTGCTCTAAGTCTACAGAGAATAAGCAAACTCTAGTCTTTTATTTATCCGCAAAATCTGAATTTATGTCTTCCATTGTCTTGGAAGGAGGACCATGGAGATGAACCACAGTCTTGGAGCAAAAAGCTTTTTCAGTAAGCGTGATTTGGAGCCATGCAAATGCTTCCTGACTGAGGGAGGAGGTGCTTGTGTTTTCTAGCTTGTTAATCTGAGGATCAACACAGTGGCAGGGATGCCAGAGATGGCACCCAAGCCAAGTTTGAATGGCATTTGGCAAGGCTGCCATGTGGTGACAGGAGAAATGGCTGAGAGAAACTGGATCATCTCATTACGTCCGCTTGAGTTACAGATATGGCCAGAGTGGGATCCCTGTCTTATACACAAGCAAGAGATGGGAGATGAGCAACACCTTTCCTTTGAGAGGCAGCATCTCCTGGCTCTGGTGTTTACCTCCATGCTTAAGACTGCAATTAGAGAGAGAAAATGTAGTCTGGCACAGGTTCTCTGAAGCAGAATGCAGCATGTCCCAGCAGTGGGAACACAACTTGGAGCACAGCTTTTCCCCATCAGCCTCCTTAAGGGGTTCATATCTTTGGGAACTTCTTTAAAGAGAAGTCTTCCTACTGGTAGGTACCAGGAGAGAAGAATCATAGTCTCTGATCTAACTGCTATTTGAAAGGGATATATTTTTCTGGATGACGTATTTGATGTCAGACTTCCCTATTGGACTTTACAGGCACCTGAGGACCAAGCAGTGAGTGTGGATGTACTTCACAATGACTAATTGGATTGCTTTCTTTCAACTATTAGTCATTGTTTTTCCTGCAGGCTAGACCTGTATTTATGATATGAGCTGCAAATGCTCCAATAAATTATAAATAGGCATGTAAATGTTTAAATCCATGTGTTCGGATGAGAGGCAAGACTGGAAGAAGAAGAGCAATTCTTGATCTGCTCTGATTTTCACAATACGACAGACTGTCAAGGTTAAAAGGACCTTCACAGATTTTTATTCACTTTTATATTACTTGCTTGATGTAAAATGTAGATGGCAAAAATGGAGAGAGTCGCGGCGAGGTGTCAAGTTATTAAGACTTAATTGCTTCTGGAGAGTACACAACTGAACGTGTCCTGTGCTGTGATATAGAAATCCAGTACGTGTTAGATAGGTTGACTAAATATGCAGCTTGAGGACGTATCTTCCATTTTTATGTTTTTGGCTTGCTCACTGCTCGATGAGATATGTTTAGTCTCCAAATCATTAATATGATACTGCTATAAAACATTGCTCCTGTTTCTGTTCATTTTCCTGAACTATGTCTTGCTGAAAACAGAATAATGGGCAGCTGTAACTGAAATCAATAGCTATTGTTCCTTCTGTTCCAAAGCATTAATATGGTAAAACTAAACATAAGCAATATAGATTCAGGGAGAAGTCAGTTATAGAAGAAATCTGTGTGTGAAAGACTCCCACCTTTGTATTAAAATTGCTTTTTGACCCCTTCTCTCAAGTTTGTATGCGTGTAGGTCTCTAAGAATGCAGATACGGAGGGGGCATAGGAAGATTTCTTGGGGACCTGAGAGAGGTGAGGAGTGAGGATGTGCCTTGCCTGCCTTCTGGGGAGTGGGGGGACCTGAGAAGCACAGCCCCACCTCTGTGGGTGGCTGTGTTCCTCCCTCAGAGGCCTTGCTTTGAGCTGAACCTGCAGCCTGAGAACTGTGGTTTTTGAAGATGCTTGTCAAGGTTGAAGATTTTGCTGGTTTTGAAAAATAACCACCACCACCACGAAACAAAAAGCACCAAAAAAGCTTCCTAGGGAAATGTGGGTGCTGGTAATTAATATGGCTGTGGTTCTGCCCCTAAAATGGCTTTCACTGTTACCTTGTCATAATTGGTCTGTATTTTTCAGTGACATAGAATCTGAAATGTGCTGCATTGAAATCATGAATTTGTTACAAAATCTCCTCAGTGAAAGTAGTTAACATGGCATCGCTCTAGACAAGAGATACTTCACTGAGGGGTTTTAAGTTACTTTATTTCCAAAAAACCTAGTCACAGTCAACCAGAAGCCATGCTCCTGGTGCAGGAATACAGTGCTGGAACTGTGTCACACTTGAAGGAATAAGACTTTATGTTAGCTCGTGTTCTTAAAATCTGATTACTTTTTTCTTTTCTTTCCCTGAGCAATGAGTAGATGGGAGGGTTGGAACCTGAAGGTAATTTCCTCTGCTTTTGCTTCCTGGGAGGCCTTACACCTTTTGTCTGGCAATAGTGGGCTCGTTCTGCCCAGGTATGGCAGGGAGGTGGCTGCAACTTTCCTCTTGGTGTAACAGAAAGTTCTCTTAACAAATTGTTTTCTCCATTGAAAAGACTCTGATACTTAACATTTTCCCCATACCTTATTTACAACTTGGACAAAGATCAGTTGTAACAACACTATTGTCCCTTGCCTTGGGTGGAGTTTGTCTCAAACATAGTCAGAAAATTGAGCTGCCATTCAAGAGAGACGAATTCCCACTGGGACTGTGGAAAAGGGCTGCAAGAGTGATGTGGGAAAGAAGAGCTGGTAACAGGAGACAGGCCGAGGTAGCTCAGGTGGCTGCTGCGTGTCCCTTCCTCACGCTCTGCAAGCGAGCTCTTAGATGAATTGCTTTCTATCTCACCAGCCTAGTCTCTCAGCAGAGTCCGTATTTCTTGAAACCAAATGTTTGTGTTTAAACATCTGAAGCATCTCCTGCAGTGATAAATACACCGTGAACTCTGGGAAAGCAGGAAGGGCCGGAAAAGCCTACCTGGATCAGGTTTTCCATGCTGGTGCCGCCTCCACACCAGGCTTACTGGCCATGCTGGCCAAAAATCATTCTTCCTTGTGAAATGCAAAGCACTAGAAGTAATCCTTACTGAATTGTTCTTGGCTGGCGATGTTGAAAGCTTTATTATATTTCCCTGTAGTTGGTAGAATGTTGCTGCCAGCTTGCTGTTGGGGTTTGTGTGTTTCTCATTCGTTTTCAAGGAGTTTAATACCATGGAATGCAGAGAGCAGGGTTGGGACATTAGATTCAAAGCAAATAGTAGTGAGGGGGGAAGAAAAGACTGTTTTCAATAGAATCTAAAATACTGAGAAGCTTTTTGCTGGGTTTTATTTTTACAGTTCATGAATTCCTTTGTCTTTTCCCCCAACATTGTCTGGGGTTTCTTGTTGTTTAATTTATTTAATAGCAATAGTTTTAAAATCAATAAGAAATGAGAAAAAACAACCCCCCAAACCCGAGCTTGTGCCTCCTTGGCAGAGAGAGCTCTGCTCCACATCTGCTGGCTGAAACCTGAGCAGGCTCCGTGCTCGCCCTCCCAGCCTGGAACCTGATCCTCCATTTCTGCGGAAGAGAATCTTGCCATGGGTTCTCTGGGCTTCGCTTCACACCGTGTCTGTAGCACTGGTTTATCAGTCAGAAATATGAGCTCTTGTGAGATTGTTATTTTTCTTTTTTAAGACTTCAGCTACCTCATCCGTTTGCTTTGTATTTAGAAATGCAATCATGTTAATTCTTTAAACCTTCAGTCCATATTTTAGCCAATACACGCGTCTCTGCAATCAACTCCACACAGACACAGCTCTTCTCCTGGAACAGCTGGCAGGAGGGTCTGCACTATCAGTAATGGTACAAAATACTGATTAACAAAAAGAAAGAAAAATCTGCTTGGGATTTTATTGCCGTAGTCTTGGAAAAATTTACCTTGTCCATGTGGTTTTAAGACTTGAAGCAAATCTAACATTATTCATGGTGGAAAACGAAGTGTGTTTGAATGTTGGTTTTCATTCAGATAGGTGGTCTGTGGACAAAGTGACAGCCTCACGTGTCTTCAGTGGTGCAAACCACCTGGAGTTTCCTCTGTGGCCTGATTCTTTGATTTGCTTGTTGATAGAGTTCTGCTTCGGAAAAACTAGACATAACACCATCCAGTGGTCTGGTGCTTCCAGTGGGAATGCCCAGAAGGCCGCCTTCTAGATAGAAGTGTTTGTAGCATGTTAAAAGCTACTAAATAAAAATATCTGTTTGATGCAGAAAAAAAAAAAGTTACGTTTGCATCAAGGAGGGCAAGATGATTACTTTCTGTAGGCTGTGGGAGAGCACTAACATATGCCATCCTTACATCCACTCAGATTGATGAATACCAGATGGAAGTCATGCAGAATGTTTTCTGTAGTGTGCATAAGTGTTGCTGGCAGCTTTTCAGTTTTTGATATAGCAAAAGACAGTTGTACTTGCTTTAGTGAGTTGAGAGAAATGTCTCCAGACTCCAAAATCTGTCTAGGGGAAGCACTGCAACTCCAGTTTTCAGTGTTCCTTGGTTTATTGTCGAAGTATCATGACTTTGGCTATTACTTAATACAAGTGCTTGATGTAGGCAATCTCTTAGTAGCCATTAGTGCAGATAAGTAGCTCTTTTGCAAAACTTTCTTTATTTTTAATGAATTTTTCTTTAAATCTCAGATGTACGTTCTGTTTTTCCTTTAATAACCAAAGACTCATGTTGAAATGTTGGCTAAACAGCCTTTCATTGATAACATATGACTGCTGAATTTCACATTCTTCTGTTTCTTTTCCCCAGCACTTTGTCCATCTTGTCCATTTGGGTCTTGCAGCTGCATTTAATCTGCACCAGCGGAGTCTTGTCAGTTGTGACCTAAAACAATGAGCTGTGCAGTGCCAGCACAGTCTTCTTGTGTGCCTGTTCCTCGCTGCATCGCTGGCTTCAATTACTGAGTGTGTGTTGGTTACTGACGAGCAGCAACAAATCTTTGAGATACTATAGAGTATTCATCCACTGAAATACCCGCTCACGCAGCTGTTAGATTTCGGCACTGTGTTTTATGGTCTTCTCCATCAGTGGGTTTACTCTCTAGGGGCTTAACTGACTTTGTTATTGTGCAACTTCTAGTTTTTTAAGCTAATGGTCTGCAGCAATTTGTCTTTTGTAACCTTAGCCTGTGATGTGGGTCTGGTTTGGGTGTGATTTCCGTGGCTCTTGTTTGTTTCTCTGTTTCCACTGGCCCCATTTGTGACTGAGAGAATTCAGCTGAGACCAGTTTGACATAATTTCAGGTGAGACCAGAAGTAATGGCAATCTGTAATGAAAAACTGCTACACAGACTGGCCTTTGTGGCCCAGTTGTGTAAGGAAACTGGGAACCATGCGGTAGTTGTGGGGAAAAACAGTTCTGTAGCTTGTTTCCTTTGGGAAGAGGGAGTGAGATTGTAAATGGCTGCAAACACCATCAGGGAACTGCAGACTGTCTTCAGTTGCTGAGAGCAGCCAAGTCTCCCAAGGCAGGGGCGTGTGTGTTACCTCCCACAGTCAGCGAACGCGGCCAGTTCTCTCCTTTCTCAGCCATGGCAGAGGTGCTGCTGCCTGAGGAGGCTGCACAAAAGCAGAGAGACCAAGTAAATAAAAGGGTAGAGCAAGTTTGTTTGAACATGTTTGCAAAACACTATATAGGTGAGGGATGGACCTGCTGAAAAGCACTTCTGAGGAGAAGGATCTGGGGGTCCTGGTAGGTACTAAACCATCCATGAGC
>VXBW01007872.1:1517105-1542814 GCA_013400375.1 Thinocorus orbignyianus | reverse complement strand
CCTGCTTTAGCAGGGGAGTTGGACTGGATGATCTCGAGAGGTCTCTTCCAACTCTGACAATTCCCTGACTTAGTAACTTTCCCCCAGGGTGCCCAGAGGAATAGGATAAGTATTTTAGGATAATAATTGGAGCTTGTTGTGAACTTTTCAGTTGCTTTTTTAAAAATGCATGTATTAGAAAATGCTGGCTTCTCAAAATGAGAAGGGTCTTATTGTAGCCTGTTGGCTTTGTTAAAACTTTTAAGGAGGGTTCCTTGTATGAGTCTTCTGAACATGAGACATGCACCCCTGTAACAACTGAAGAGCACACACCCAGAATGGAGGACTGATGTCCTTGAGTTCCTGCTTTGCTTCATTGAAATGGTCCTTAAATTCCAGCTGTGGACAACAGCTGTGTGGAAACCAGAGACAGCAGTGACTGCCAAGGTTACTGTCTTCAGCATCGCTGCTCCCCTGGCACCGGGTAGCTGAGCCGCTTCCGAATTTGTCACTGAAGTGCTACGTTTTGCAGCAAGGAAATCAATGCTGTGTACTTTAAGAATCACTTGGTAAATGCCCCACTGCAACTTCAGTACTCGCTCAGAGCTATACAGTCCCTGCTCATCACTTCAAGTCCTCTGGGATTAAGGCTCATCAAACTCTTGATGCCTGGGCAGAGTTTTCCAGCGATTCCCCAGAGGTGTGTTGCATCGTGCGGTGTCCCCTGCTCTGCAGGAGCTGTGGTAGCATGGCACATAAGGAAAGGAAAGGAGAATTGAACAGCTTAATGTCTTCTTCAGGCCTTTAGAAGCACACATGTACTAGGGTGAACTGATATTGCAAATGCATCCCAGACAGATACTGGATCCCTGCGCGTGGTTTGGATTTGTTGCATTGCAAGTTGTTCAATAGCTTCTGGGTTGCTGGACAACTGAAAGTCCAGACTACTTCTAACCTGTCTCATTTGTGTAAAAATTACTTCCCCCCATGCCTCTAGCTCTGTACGGTGCTGGCTCTGCGTAGCCCACTCTTTCAAGCAGTAGCCTGCAGAGCTTGGGCACTGGCTGACCTGACTTTTTTGAGGTGGAGTGGTGATGGGGGCAACAGAAGTCATGAGTACAGAAGACAGGTAGTTTAGTTCATATGTTGTGGAGGCATCTAGATGGACTTCCCTCTTAAAACAACTGCTATCACCAAACTCTTGAGCATGTGAATAGTTTGGTTATTTTTTTTTAAATATGTTTACAAGGATGTTCTAAAGCCTGACTCCTGCTGTTGTTCACCACTGAAATTGTGGTTTGCTTTGTAATACCTGTTTAGTAACTGGTAAGTTAAACTTAAATGATACTTATTTCTAAAGCCTTTGGGTGACTTTCAAGCTATGCAAACTGAGATGAGGTTTTTAAAGAGCTGTGTTATTATTTGATTGTCTTTGATTGCAGTGGAGGGGATGTCGTGTTGTTGGTGGTCCTGTTTCACGTGTGGCTGGTTTGGCCCCTAGTGCTATACATGATTTGTAAGGGTACTGCAGAGTGAGTACGTGCTGAATCCAGCATTGTAGGGAGGTCGTTGAGCTGGTGGTGACCTGGGCTACTAAATCCATCAGAGTATTGTGTTCTTCAGTGCTGGGAGAGGCTGGGTCACAGAACCAGAGTTCAGCAACCCAGCAGATGCCATGAATGGAAGCAGCAGCAGCTTCTGCATTGCGTGTGGAGGACCCCGGGATGTGCTGGCTATGCAGGTGTATCTCTTACTCCCTCCTGTGTATCTGGGTTGTAACCTGTAAAAGAGTGTGATTAGCAGTAACTGTGCACTGTGCCTGGAGCAATGAGCTGCTGATCTGGGTTAACTCCTTAATGCCAGTGTAAGAGTACTGTGAACACAGTGAGTATGTGGTGTGTTAGCCCTGAGGACAGGAGGGTGGGTTGTAGTAGTTCCTCTAAGTTCTGTTAGTTCAGGACAAGAAAATTCCCTGGCTGCTTGTCTGTCCCACCATGGGGATGTGAACAGCATATGTCTAGATGGGGAAGAGGGGAGGGAGGGCTGAGGAGTTGTGGTGGTGTATCAAGTGGTAGAAGCTGTGAGTGCCACGTCCTGTCCCTCGGGGTGCTCAGGGCAACAGGACTTGAGGGGTTTCATCATCTGATCTCCCAGCTTCTTCCTAACAGTGTCTGCTTTGAGCTGTCTCCTTTTCGTCAGGAGCTCTGTTCTGCTGTTCTCCTGGAGCAGGCTTATAGAGTGCCTCGGAGAATGAGGTAGTAGATGGAGTCATCACATCCTACTTGATTGCACGGGAAGCGGAGTTAAACCTTCACTGGGCAGGAATGTCTCTCTAATTTAACAGTTAAGAAATATTTTAAAATAATAGTATGTGTAACATGCAGTAAAGCAACCATCAGCCTTCCTTGGTTATAGGCTTTTTAGATTGTAAAAAGACTGAATTTGACCCATAGTTGGATTTATGCTTATCTTTCTCGCTGTACTGGAAAGACTGGTTAGGGATTTATTTGGGTTTTTTTTGTTTTTTTTTTTCTGGATCTGGGACTTTTCTGGAACTCCCTCAAAGATCTATTGCTTTTGAAAATCCCCTCCTGAGAGACTTAAGGACAAGGAAGAATTAATGGAACTGGCACTAGAAAGACTGGGAAAACAGTGGTAAAAGGGTAAAAGGAATACTGAGTGAATTACTTTTTTCATTCTAAACATAATTACACGAAGTGTGTTATATTAGAACGTAAAACACTTTGAGATGCTGAGGCAGGAATTGAAATGTTTATATGCCAAATAGTCTGGTGTTAACATGGGGGCAAAAAGCAGTGCAGGCGTTTTACCAGGTGATGGTGCTGTGGTTTCACACAAATTCTCCCCACTGTAGTAAATACCATTTTTTGAGGTGGTTATTACTGAGCTTTGGTTTCAGCCAGATCCATCAGCACTGTTCATCCTGCAGTGCTGTGTCACTTGGGACTTCTGGCCGTGACTTGCAGTGATGTGGAAAGAAAACTGCTTCCTGCTCCGCAGAGCGAGACCCACAAAGAAGAATGGCTGGCGCTTGCAGTGTCAGCTCTTGGGGGAAATGTGGGATAATCTTAACCTTTTGAGTGCTACTGTGGTGTACACATCCAGTCAGCTCCGGTAAATGGAGAGGGAAAGTGTCCTCTAAACCGGTTTGATGCTCTTCCTCACTCTCTGCGACCCTCAGCGTGTTATGTCCAGCATCAGAAGGTGATTATGGCACAGCAGTGATGACACATGTGGTGTCAAAGAGTGTGCACAGAAGCATTAGGAGAAGACATTTTACCTTTTCTTTGAAGCATTGTAGAGTTACACAGTTCCTACTGAGGCTTGATAGTCCAAAGCATCCAAAGCAATTAGGAACACAAGCCTCCTGGACTTTTTTCGGTGGGAACTCTTAGCATTTACTCCTGAGATCCTGAGTGCCTGTGTTCCAGTGCCTTAGCAAGCAGCTCGTCAGCCAGACTTCAACAATTGACCATCTGTGTGCTCCTAGATGGGAAACGGGAATGGTTTCACTACCATCATGTGTCATTATATTGTAGTAGATGGTGTTTTCTTCAGTGGTTTGTGAGCCCTGTGATGGTGTTCAGTCATGGCCATTGCATTGCTTTTAGCAGAACAACGTGAAAAGCTGCATAAGCAGAGTAAGGACCTAAATAATTGGGTTTACTTGATAGATACAGGCAACAGGTAGGGGAGGCTGAGTTACACAGGTGGTTTTTTCACCTTTTTTTTTTGTGATTCTTAAGCACAGAACAGTGCTAGAGGAATGTGGATAATTAAGGACATTGCAATCGCGCTGTGTACTGTACTTGGGTATCTCAGTGGTAACTTAAATTTCCCAGCTAAGCTTTTTGAATCCCTACTGAATTCTCTTAAATTGTCTTCAGGGGTTTATCCGTGAGTAGTCAGGGCTTGTTTGAAGTATCTCAACCAAAGTGGACTGTAAAGAATCAGCTGGTACCCAGGGAATTGCTAAGAAGGTTATAGTTTAACAGCTGCAGAATGATGTTTATTCTCTTATTTGAGACACAGTTTGATACACATCAGTTACATTTGTCATCAAATAGCTTAGTCCAGTTGGGTTTTTTTTATGATGTCTGGGAGAAAGCTGCCAAGAGGGTAACTGTTGAATGCTTCGCTTTTTGGTTTATTAGTTATTGGTTAATATTACTATTAAGAGCATGTTTGTCATCAGTCTTAGTGAGTTCAGAGTGCGGACTAAAGCTGCTTCCTTCAGGTAGATTTTCTTCTGTTATAAGATAGTTGTGAAATTTTATGTGTTTTATAGGAACAAAGCAGCATCACGTGGAGTTTTCTTTCAAACTGGTGATGTCTTTCATCCCTTTGCTTCCTTTCACTTTGATTTTTGGATTTTCAGTGTTTTGCTTGCTTGGCTTATTGAAAACAGATTGATAGGATGGCACTGAGAGGACACATGCAAATTGGTGAACGCAACCACAAGGGCAGGCTGTTTGCATACAGTCAGCCAAGAAATAGCAGAACCATAAATAGTACAAAGAGCAGATTATTATAGCGATCTTGATTTCAGATTAAAAAGATGTATTCTATTGCAACTTCTTTGCAAGTCAAACAGTGTTTGCTGAGCATGATTTCACAAGTGTCACTCGGTGCCAGCAGACAGTCTGCTCTGCCACGCTTGTGCATTCGCTGTGGAGTCTGTGTGGAAATCAGAAGAGCTTCAGAATCATAAGCTGAAATGTCCCTCAAAGTTGGAGTTCGTTGTGGTTGCTGGAACCCTCGGAATAACAAGTACAGTGATTAGAGTCTGTTGGCAATCAAATGAGTAGGCCTAAGGGATAAGCCAGTAATGTTTAATGTTATCTTTGGGGAATGTAAACAGTAGCAGTTTTCATAATGCTGCCAATGTGTTGGTGTTTTATGTGATGCCGTACTGGAAGTCGTAGCAATGATTTCCTGCTGATGGGAATGGCAGAAGAAGGGAGTTTGATTTAAGGTAAAAACCAACACAAACTTCTGAACCAATACTTAGCGCCTGCTGAGGGTTGTCTGCATAGTCATGCTGGTTCAGCTTGGACATAAAAGCCTATGAGCCCTTTGGTGTCTTGTTCCAGACAGACATAGGGATGCCCCCTAAACTAATAGGGCAAAGACTGAACTGATGTGATTGTTGTAGGATAGACTGTACCCCATGATCACCCTGTCATTTTTCTGAACATTGTAATTTGAATTAAGTTTATGTTGCTTACTGGGAGGGAGGAGGAAAACTTACACCACTTAAATAGCATACTTAAAATGCAGTATGCACTGCTGTGGTGTGGAAGTGTTGGTAAATATAATAAACAGGGCTTTTTTCTTTATCGTCAGAACAATAAACAGGACCAGAGAAATGCCTTGTATAGTCTGTATTTGATTGGGAATGCAGTATCCAAGAAGAGCCTCTAAAACTACAGGGCGAGTGATTTAAATAAAACCAGAATTGGATTGGTAATAACTATCTTATAGTAGCAGGCAATAAGGCATGTCAGGACAGATCCAAAAAAAATTGAAGAAACTTGGGGTGGGAATAGAAAGGGTGCGGGAGGAGTTCTGTCTTGATCCTGGGTACTGAGGTCATGGATGCATTTAGTGATGCAATTAGTGTGTGCTTCTTCGTAAATAATTGCTGTTGTGGCTAACACAAGATAAGTGTTTTCAGATAAAAAAGTTTTCAAGACACTTATTAAAGAAACTCTTTCTTTCTGTTGTGGGATATACTTTGCCTCAGTTCAGAGCTGTGTAGCATTAAGTATCCACACTGAGAAAATATATGAATTATTAGAATATTCATCTTTAACAGAGGGGTTAAGTTCAGCATCTGAAAGTGTGGGCACTTGCTTATACACATTTACAGTATTTTAGTTGTTTTGATGCAGAAATTGAACTCTTGCAGAATTGCAGTTTCTTGCCAGATAATCCTGTTTCCCTCTCACCAGGCTGCAGACAAGCAGACATGAGCTATTTTTCTCCCTTCTGCTGCTTTAGTCCTAAACACAATCTGGAAGTGGACGCTGGAAACACGAAAGCAAACAGAAACAAGAATTAGTTATAACTCAAATGTCAGAGATCTTGTAGAAAGTTATAAAAGCATATGTATGAAGTGCACTTATGAGGCTTTGAAACATTGGAGAGCAGTTTGCTCTACTTAATTCATCTGGTAGGTGCAGTTTTCAGAAATGTTCTTTTACTTCTGAATTACCACAGGAATGGGAGCTGGAGAAGAGGAGGCTGAGGGGAGTCCTTTTCGCTCTCTACAACTCCCCAAAAGGAGGGTGTAGCCAGGGAGGGTCCATCTCTTCTCCCAAGTCACAGATGACGGGACAAGAGGAAACAGTCTCAAGTTGCACCAGGGAAGGTTCAGTTTGGATATCAGGAAAAATGTCAACACCGAAAGGGTTATTAATCCTTGGAATGGGCTGCCCAGGGAAGGGGTTGAGGCACCATCCCTGGAGGGATTCAAAAGCCGGGTTGACACAGTGCTTAGAGACAAGGTTTAGTGATGGGATTTTATCAGAGTTAGGCTGATGGTTGGACTAGATGATCATAAAGGCCCCTTCCAATCTAGACAATTCTGTGATTCTAAAAATGTGCTCCAATTACTTTAGTTTGTAAAATAAGAAAGTAAAAAAACAACTAACACCCTGAAGCTTGCAGAAGGTCCATCTCAGCAAATCACACGTGCTGAAGCCAGCTTTTAGTGTCATCTGTAGAACTTCGCTGGAATGAAGGTAGTCAGGTGGCAAAAAATAGGAAACTACAGCCATGCTTCAGTACTGTAGAACTCTGAGAACTTCAGTACTTGGTCCACTTCCAACAGACTGGGGTTTCCTTAGTTGTCCCACAGGACTGAACGCAGAGTTAGGATGCTGTGTTCTGAGTGGGAGGTGCCAAGAGGCAGCAAACCAGCTGTTTGAGAGGGGTCAGGGCCAACAGGTCTGGATGACCATCAGTGTCTTTCCTTCTGCCTGGCGGGGCTCTGTGGTGATGGAAACATGGGGTGCAGTTCCAGCAGGGGCCTTGCAAACCCCCTGTTCACCCTGCCAGGCTCTGTACTGCCACAGCACATTGAGAAAGTCTTTGCTGTCGACATTCTTTCCCCCCTGCCACTTCATTTCTTTTTTTTTTTTTTCCTTGGTGCTCCCATAGCTATCCCTGCATAGGAAATGACATTATTTCTCTGCAGCTCAGGTTCATCTGTAAAATGCAGATAAATGTGCTGTCTTTGTACAGTCCTTTGGGTGCTGAAAACGGCAGGGTGCTGTGTGGCAGGCAGGGAAGCACTGCAGCTTTCTGTTTGAGGAGCGTTAGCATTCTCTGCCCAAATCTAATACGCAGGACTTTTCCCATGAGCTTTCGAATCGCAGGAAGAAGGGAGGGGAAGGTCTATTTCACTGTGACTTGTGACTTCTACATAAAACATTTTCTCAGAACTAATTAAAACTTTGAGAAATCATCAGAACTTAAATGAATCAGTGCTGCATAACTAACAGCTTCTGTTAAAGGCTTTGAACAAATATCCACAATGCATCAGTAAACATGCAAATTACTTTTTCACGTCGGGATGTGTCTCACTACAATGCTGTGCATTGGTAAAAGATCTCTGCCTCTGTAGCTTTTCATACTTTTTAAGTTTATTGGTTTTCCTAACCTCTCTTTGAGGCCTTTTAATATATAGAGAAACGCTCTTTAAAATGATTTACCAAGCCAAATTCAGTGTGCTTCAGCAATAACTAGCAGTTAACAAAGTGTCTAAATTAAGGACTGAAACAAAGCTGGGACCAGTTACTGTTCAATCATGGCTGTTAATTTTGGTAATCTCCTTTAAAGGGGATTATTGCAGCTATAAAATACTTTCCCATGGTTATGATGGCAGTTACGGAAAGGATTCATGACTTGCAAAACTTTTGTTGGGCATAGTTCACACCTGGGTTCTTTAACTGATACTGTAAAATAAGCCTGAATCTGGAGTGGGCAAAGGAGGGGAGAGGATTGGATTCAATAAGCAGTATAATTAACACCACTGGCTGCTATTTCAGTTGGTTTTTCATAAGCAGTAACCCTCTGTTGCTTGAGCTGTCTGTAACACTGCTGGGCTTTTGGGATCACTCCATGCCTTCCATCTGTGTGCATAGTATGTGTACGTTTCTCTGTGGACCTTTGCAGGTTTTCCAGCATCACCACTTACCCATTCTTTAACCTTGGTACTTTTTGGTAGCTGAAGTTGGTCTTTATGTTTGTGTGAGGGTGCAGGTTGAGGATGGAATGTTGTCCGGTGCCAAGTCTCTAGTTTGAACTGGCTGCTCTTTCTCAGTGGTGTGAACGTTGCGCGTCTTTCTGTGATGCTTGAAATCCAGGTTGACACAGACTGTCGGAAGAAAAGGGGTGAACCGTTAGAGAAGATGACAGCCCACATCTCCATACCTGGTAGTGTCACCCTGCAGATGGACTACGTGAATTTTGTGTTAGCCCTTTCAAAGCCAGTGTATTCAAATTTGAACCTTAGGAAGGCAGTGCAGTGACTTGGGAGATGCTGGGAAAGAACAAACTGCATCATATTGGATTTATTTGTTAGTACCAAGTGCCAACCCATAATGAACTGGGCCAATATTAGTGCAATGGTACGTTATGGACACTGATCACTGAGTTTGGTTTTATGCATATCAAATCACTTCTGTTTCCAGGTCAGTGTTTACTGCCTTCACAGTGGGATGTTTCTGGGGCTGGAAGCAATTAAAAGAATTCCAGTACTGTTGCAGGGATAGCGAATGATATCCCAGATCGTTGCGGTGATAACCTTATATCCCAACTGGAGAGACGAGCAGGAAACTGCAGCGTTTAATGGGACAAGAAGGGAGAGGTGGAGTGGAGCAGGAATTTCTCACGCTGGCTTTGCCACCAAGGAATACATTTTGTGTAACTATACTCTGCAAATTAAATGTTACGCTTTCATGCCCTTCTCATTCAGCGTGCCTTTAATTAAAAGCCCCTTTCCTCTGGTTCACGGGTTCAAAACTGTGTAATGATGTTAAATAAACAAACATCTGACTAAATTTCTATCTACCAGATGAATTTTGTAATAGTTTAGTGAATAATGGCATATCATTAAGGATGGGTGGTGTGTTTAAACCCAAGTAAGACTTTGTCAGAGTGTCTTTCTGTGATATTGTGGATTTCAACTTGCTTTAAAAGAAAAAAAGGCTGTATTTTTCTTCACAAATTTTTTAAATTTTGCAACTCTTCCACCACAAAAACCGCATCCATTTCCCAACTACATTCTGCGTAAAATACGAAGATGAACATGGAACAACCATCTTTCTGAGTAGTGGAGCACAAGAGCTGAAATGTATTCATACACTTCAGAAGTTGCTTATGGATGAGTTTTTGCCCAGACATAGTTACAAGTATATAAAGAGTGCACACTTGGAATGGCAGGGCTGTGAGGATAAAAAGATCAGTGGCTTATGTAAACTAAATTCAACTAATTAACACAAGATGATGTTTCATTTGCATTGAGTTTCTCGGTTATTTTCTGGTGGCCTGTTGGGTCTCTGATGGCCTGATTAATGCGAGGCATCAATGCACCCAGTGCAGATCTGGAGTTTCCAGTGTGACCAGCCCCTCTGTAGCCCATCCCAGGCTTCGTGGGTCATGGGGATGGGTGGACCACTTCCTTGGGGAGGGTTGGCTTGTTTGCTTCGTGCTTGGTGCTCTGCTTCATGGAAGAGGGTTGTTCTTTGGCTCTCAGGGAGAGGAATCCTCAATGTTTGCCTAATAGCGGAATCACAGAATGGTTGGGGACGGAAGTGACCTCTGGAGAGACCGTTCAGCCCAGCCCCCTGTCAAAGCAGGGTTGCCCAGAACAGGTTGCACATGAATGTATCCAGGCGGGTTTTGAATGTCTCTAGAGATGGAAATTCCACCACCTCTCTGGGCAGCCTGTTCCAGGGCTCTGCCACACTCAAAGGAAAGAAGTTCCTTCTCATGGTTAGATGGAACCTCCTATCTTTGGGTTTGTGCCCATTTCCTCTTGTCCTTTCACTGGGCACCACTGAAAAAAGACTGGCCCCATCCTCCTGACACCATCCTTTAAGTATTTATAGGCATTGATTAGATCCCCCCTCAGTCTTCTCTTCTCCAGACTGGAAAGACTCAAGTCCTTCAGCTTTTCCTTGTAACAGAGATGTTTTAGGCCCCTCATCATCTTTGTAGCCCTTTGCTGCACACTCTCCAGCAGTTCCCTGTCCTTCTTCAACTGAGGAGCCCAGAACTGGACACAGTTTGTTGCTTGAAGAAACTGCTTTCTCCCAGATAGGTCAGAGAGTAATTTCTGACACTTAGAGAGAACATTTTATATAAAGTTTCTGTTTGAATGTGTATTTTGAGTGAAGTTGTTATTTTAGGTTAGTGCTTTTGCATTATGCTGAGAGATGCTGTGCTGGACCCGGCCTGTGCTGATTGTATTCCCACATCCTGGATTTTTAGTGTTAACTTATTGGAAGTGCGTTTGTGTAAAGAAACGGCTATGGTTTTGTTCTATGTATTTGGAAGCTTGATGAGTTTCCTTTTGTGCAGGACAGTTTAGGAAGTGGAAATAGAAAATGTTTGCATTGTTGCACAGAGAATTTTCTTAAATTGTTTCAAAACAGATGTAACTTTAGTGCTGCATTTAATGAGTTTAGATGGTGAGCCGAGGTACGGTGAGGTACTGTAGGGCATATATGCAGAATAACATCACTGCCAGGAAGGTGACTGTGTGCTCTAAGAATAACAGCATGTTGGATTCTTTTTCTTTTGCCTCTTGGCTTTTAAAATCAAGCTTTTGGTTCCTCCCTTAGTTCTAAAGTCTCCTTCTTGGTAACAAAAGCTGACTCAGCCACTTGATTCTAGCAACTGATTCCTGACCAAAAGCAGTGCAGAGACCAAAATTTACTTACAAGCTTGCTGCCACTGAAAATACTGCCCTGGTTTCTGAAACATCTTGCTTGTGATTATGAAGGAATCTCCCAGGTCTGAAAGACTCCCAGTGTGAGATTTAGAAGAAGTTTGTCCTTTCTTTTCTGCCAGGACTCACTGCACGAAGAACACTACTGGCTGTGGCCTCAGTTTTCAGGCTGAAGCCCTGGGTGGTGTGTATCTTCCTAATACACCGTGATGCAACACCTACAGGATTTTCTGCTCACTGGTATGTGACCACCATTAACCTTTGATATTTCCTCCAGTCGGGCTGCTCTCACCTGTCATGTTCCATATGCAAAATGCTCTTCCAAAAACAGAACTTCTGCACTTATATGTGTGTGTGTGACTGTTTGAGTTGCCGTGATTGTCAGTTCCCAGCTTCTTTCCCTTGCATTACACTGGTGAACTGGAACTCTGATAAAGGAGATATGTACAGTGATGACAAGAATTGATTTCCAATTTCCTGTAGAATGACTCTATCATTGCTTGTGACTCGGGCAATTTAGCTTATATTACAGTGCTAGCTAGGGGCTATAGATCACCCTGACAGTCCTCTAGTCACAGAGCATGCTGATTTTGACAAGATATTGAAAGAGAGATTTTTACAAGTTTCCTTTGTGAAATGGCTTAAAGTGCCATTTTCTGTTGTTGAATCATGTGTAAAGAGGTTTTGTATGAGGTGGAATAAAAGTCTTGGGCTCAGTTTGTTTAATTTGCCCTTAATCTTGTGTCTGGTTTAGAACACGCGAGTATCTCTGTTGGGATAGACAGGATTCCCAAGATCTTTTTGGGAGTGGTGGGTAGCAGATGCTTAGGGAACGGCTATAAGAAAGGAGGCAGATGTGAGTGCAGCCCTTTCCTGGTTATGCCCTGGCAGGTTCAGCAGTTGGTGATCTGGAGCTTTGCTGGTTTGGGTGAATAATGCTGTACAGAAATAGATACAGGTGCTGCCCTCAGTCAAGAATTTCTATTGCTTGATGATGATCTGATTTGCTGTCTCGTTCCTGGAAGCTATAGCACTCTGCTTTTTAGTAATCCCATCTGCTTTTGTCACTGCTGACCTGTAGGTAGAGCTGGATGGGAGTTCAGTGTCCTGTTGCTAACGCAGACTGCTTTGAGCATGGCCTTGTTCAGCAGTGTCACTGGTGGCTTGAGTGCAGGCCCCTGTCACAGCTGAGTAGAGCACCGAGGGGCAGGGAGTGATTTGGGGCTTCTTTGACATTCAGTTATAAAAAGACAGGACTGGACTTCACCTGGGAAAGGTCTCCCAACTCCCCAGTGGTGGCTGAAATGCAGGCCTTGGTGGCAGCAAGCTGTGTGCTATTTAATGTGTATGGGGCTGAGCGCTGCTCTGGGTGTGTGCTCAGGAGAGGCAGCAGTATTTGAATAATAATTCATCCATCTGAAGATCAACAAAGATACTTTAGGGGCAATCTTTAGGGGCTTTAGGATACTTTAGGGGCTTTGAGCAACCTGCTGTAGGGAGAGGTGTCCCTGCAGGGGGTTGGAACTTGATGATCTTTAAGGTCCCTTCCAACTCTGACCATTCTATGATTCTGTGATCTCTGCTTGTTCATATGCAGCAGCCTGTTTTTTGGTTTCGATGCTCTGCTGAGCGAGTGCAGTTCTGTGATGTCTTGGGCACTCGTGTTCTTCCTTGGTCTGACAGCTTTGAGCTTCATCCTCGCAGCTGCATCCAGAATGAGAGATGGTTACAGCCTCGAGCTGTTGGCAAATGGAGAATGTAGAGCAGGACTTGTAAAGGTAGATAACTACCAGAAGATGTAGAGAATTCTTCAGATGCTGCAAAACCTTTCTACTGTTTCTTTTTGCATCTTTAATTAAATATCTCAAAACATTCCAGACTTTCTATTTCCCTTAAGCCTTTAGTATTTCTGGGAGCTGATCTATGTGATTTCTTTAACTTCCCAAAGAACCTCACAAGTCAGGGAATTAAACTAGGGGTTCTGCATGTCATACTGGCGTCGTGAGTCCACCTCTGGCTCCCCAGGTTAAATGGAGCAGAAGTAGCCATTGCTTGTCAGTTTTGCCAAAACTTTTTCTTACAAAATGAGCAAAAGGGTAAAATGAAAATTCAGGCTTGGACAGTCCTATACAGAAGGAGGAATTGAAATGTTTTGTGCATGAAGTCCTTAAAAATGAGTCAGGTACAACTGTCCTCCTCTAAAGCAACTTTGTTAAATTAAACCCATTCTCTTTCTGTCTTTAAATGACAGTTTAGGGTTTTGTTTTCCTCAAGATTGTCACAGGACAAAACTTAATGAGACCAAGCTTGAACTATTGCATTTCTAACTGGATTTCCAAATTCAATATCTATAGTAAAATGGCAGTTAGAAAGTAAACCACACCTGATGTTAAGCTTGCAAACAATTTTTTTCAAAGAATTCATGAGGGCAAAGATGAAGACTTTAAGTGGAAAGGGGATAGTGAGTGTCCTGGTTTCCAGCAGGGACGGGGTTGATTCTCCCCTGTCTCTATCCGGCACAGCCATCCCACCCCATGTGTGCCAGGCCCAGGGGCAGCAGGGAGCCAGCCGGGGAGGGGAGGGGCCACAACTGGGAGTGGGCGTGGTGATGTCACGGCATAGGTGTATATATGGGCGGGCGGCGCCGGGGCGCTCTCAGCGGCGTCGGTGGCGGTCGGGTCGGGGCAACGTGCGGTGCAGTCGGTATGTACTCATGTTTGTCTCCTCCATCTGTGTTACTGTTTCCCTGCAATACCTGTTGCTCTGGTAAACAGTTTTTATTTCAACCCACGAATCTGCCTTTTCTTTCTCATCCTCTCCACACCGCTGGGGGGCGGAGCCAAGGGACTGCCACGTGGTGCTTTTGTTGCCGCCGAGGCTAAACCGTGACAGTGAGTGTCCCTAGTTCTGTCCTGATGCAGTAGGAAAGTGCTTATAAAATATCTGTTGCAGTTATCATTGTCTGAACTGATGATGTGACAATGGGCAAAACACTACCTGCAGCTTGGTTTCCAAGCTTCTGCCTTGTTGAGGAATCTGGGTGGAAACTCCTTTTGCCATTTTAAGTATCGTGGTTTAATTCTCTTACGGAAACTTTTGAAGAGCCACCTGAAGTTAGATGAAGCTCTTGGGGCTCCTGGCAGGCTAAGTTCTGCAGTAGGCCTCATGCTTTCTGTCTAAATTGTGTTGTGTGTCTTACTGGGGTTATGGCAGTCAGAACTGACTTAGCCCAGGAAGATGATTCTGAGAAGATTTAATAGCAGCTTCACGAAGAAAATTGGACTCTTCACAAGACATAAATTGAGCTAATCTATGCAAAGATGAAAAAGAAAGCTTTGAAGAATGGTGAGATGTATTTGAAAGAGGTATGAGTGCCAAAGTAGTAAAAATATGTTTGCTAATGATGGGTAATGATAAAAGTTGTCCTCCTCAGGCTGTTTCACTGAGGATGGGTCAGGGTGGTGGTTTTTTGGTCAGAAATAAGCAGAATTCTATGAAATTTTCCCTTGGAAGTCTTGCAAGCTGATAACTGGATTTCCTCTTTCTGTTACACTGGCAGAGAACAGTGATAGTTTGGTGAAAAGGAGTGGTTTTAGTTTTGGTATTTCTAATGATTTCTAGAATTTTCAACCTTTCTTCATTTTGGGGCATTTGTTTGGGTAATTACAACGCTGAGAACAATCTCAACCACACGTGCCACCCCGATTGTTTGTCTGGAAAGGCTCAGGTAAGACACACAAGTACATACACTAATCACAGCACACTTGTTTTTCTACATAATGCAATGACACTTTTCTCCCCTCCCTACCTTAGTAATTAATTAGCGTTTGGGAAACATTTAAGAGATGTAAAGCTCTCAGTAAGAGGTAAATGCTATTAATTATAATTACCAAGTAGGTTATTTCCTAGCTTTCGTATGGTTCTATTCCCTCTGGATAAATTCTGAGGGATGTAGACTTTCAGGGTAACTCGGTAACTCCTGTTCTCATAGAGAACTTGTTTTGTCAGCAGGAGGGAGAATAAACTACAATACTAGAAATTTTCCAGGGATTGCTCAGGTGTCTTTTAATTATGGTGTGGTAAAAATGCCTTGTCTGTACAACAGTCAAATTCGCTGGAATAAAATCCTGGTTAGGTCTGTAACCTGAGTGATTGCTTGACGTGTGTTTCTGTGTATTGCTGTCTGGCCCTGTGCAAACAGCAATTCAGCTCATTTCTCCCCAAAATGTTGGGATTTTTTTCACTTTAACCTTCCTGTGCTTCATCCCCTGAACCTTACTGAGACTCTGACACCGTCGCTCATGCTGTGCTGCATTACTGGCTTCAGAGAATTGAATGTGACAATGTAATGGCTCTGTTCATACCTGTCAGGTACAAGCTGTATTAAGCAGAGCATGAGAGGCATTTTTAGTCTGTGATCAAAGTGATTGAGGGAGATATACCCCAGGGGTCTTATTTAATTGCTGTAAAAATGACTTTAACAGACATAGAAAGAATTGCTGAGAGGACAGCATGATGGGGGAGGTGTTTTCTCTGCTGGGAATTAGGTAGGTAGCCTCACTGGGATCCCAGAGCTGCACTGAGATACCCACACAGCCAGACTGCTGCAGTGGAAGGTACAAACCCTTTGGGAAGGTCAGGCTGGGGGTGACAAAGATTTGCCCTTTATGTGAGAGGGCAGGAAATGAGGAATGCATGGAATTTTGCTTTGAGGTGGCCAATGAGCAGTGGAGAGTGTGCAGGTCAGGATTAGCCAATGGACAGCACAGGTAGTATTGTCATGGGTGTTTGCCATGTACTGCCTGATTAGGAAGAAGAAATAGATCAGGCCTTCTCCAGACAGCTGGAAGAAGACTCATGCTTGGAGGCCCTGGTCCTCACAGGGACCTCTAACCACCCCAGTATCTGCTGGAAGGGCAACCTGGTGCAGCACAAGCAATCCCGGGAGTTTCTGAAGAGCATTGTTGAAAAATTCCTGACAAAGATGATCAAGGAGCTGACAGTGAGAGGTGCTCTGCTGGACCTCATGCTTACAAACAAGGAAGAATTGGTTGGGCATGTGAGTTGGGGAGGTGACCTTGGAGACATCAAGCTTGAGATGCTGAAGGTCACGATCCTGATGAAGAAACACAAGGCGAATAGTAGGATTGTAACCACGGGCATCAGGAAAGCAGACTTTGACCTGCTAAACCTTATTGTTCAAGGATTATTTCCTCTCAGCTCAACCGTGGGCCAACTGGATGAACAGGAAATTGAGCATGTGTGACAGGACACCTGCCTGGATAAATGTGGAGCTCCTGACCAAGCTCAACAAAAAGCATACAAGAGGTGGAAGCAGGGTCAGGTGATGCTGGGGCAATACTATTTTAACATCATCATTAATGATGCAGATGGTGGGACAGAGTGCACCTTCAGCAAGTTTGCAGAATGTATAGAACTGGGAGGAATGGTTGATCCACCATGTGGTTGTGCTGCTGTTCAGAAAAATGTTGACAAGCTGGAGAAATGAGCCAGTGGGACCCTCATGAAGTTCAGAATGGAAGTGCAAAGTCCTGCAACTGGGAAGAGACAACCCCCGGTATTAGACAGACTAAGATGGGCAGGAAAACAGCTTGGCAGAAGATGCCTTGAGGATCCTTGTGGACCAGAAGTTGAGCATGAGCCAACAAAGGTGGCCAGTGTGACTAGGACAGCTTGAGGAAGAGTGTAGCCAGGAAGTTGAGGGACTCCTTGTCTGCATGGCACTGGTGAGAGGGCTGTGTCCAGTTCTGAGCTCCCCAGTGCAAGAGGCAAGGATGTGTCCTTGGAGATAGTCAAAGCCTGGTTGAATGGGGTCCTGAGCCACCATCTACTGACCCTCCTTCAGCAGAGGGTGGGACTAAGTGATCTCTGGAGGTCCCTTCCACCCTTCACTGTCCTGTGGTTCTGTGATATCTGTATTCACTCCAGAAATGATTTGTATGCAAATTAATCTTGCTCTCTTCTTTTTAAAGCAAACAGCTCCTGAAGATCGTATAGCTTATAATTTTTAATAGGCAATTGTAAAATGCAGCTTATTATTAAATTTGGCTGTGATGTCATGGTGAGCTGCACATGATTAATGTGCTCCTTTTGTTGAAATAAAGCACTAACTGCCATCTCCCTGACAAAGACAGCTCCAGGAGATAGAACTGGAACCTGAAGACATTCTTATCTGTGCACTGAATAATTGCAAGGGAATTTGAGCTTTTTGCTTTCAGTGCTGGCATGACTGGCCTGTGTAATTGTACACGGTAACAGCACCCGTGTTACTTTAATAATAAGATGTTTATTCTTGTCCTGCCTACGTGGACAAGAAAGGGTAACCTGCATGGAGATATTAGCAAAGGGGTTCTGCGTGGGGGAGGAAACAGAAGCAAAGGAAACAAGAGTGTATTTTAAGTCAGAAGCAGCATCAGCAGCTCTTGACCTGTCCCAACAAGCAAAATGGGACTTCTATTCAAAGTATCAAGCTGAAAAGATAACGTTCAGAAGAGCAAGGGTACCTAGAAATAGAAGTAATTCATGTCAAGGTGTTGCTTTACAGCTAGTATTGGTGGGGAAAAATGGTCTTGTAGAAGTAAATGTTTTAAGAGCGAACAGGTGTTGAACAACTTCTTTCCTTGGCTAATCAGATGTGTTTTGCTTGTGTTGACTTGCAGGTAGCAGATGGTCACAGTAGCTGCAGATGTGTTTATTATAACCCCTGACATGTGTTCTGGCAGTTGCAGATGATCTCACTCAGAGCTGAGGTGTGAGGGGGACACGGATGCGCAGGGAGATGTGGGTGCACGTTCCTGCCGGGATGGCTGCAGAGCCCAGGGAAGCCGTCAGTGATGGGCCTGGAGCACACCCTGTCTGTAAAGAAGGTTTGGTCCTTGTGTCCTGTTGACCTTTTGGGACTTATCTCAGGCTTGCTTGGTAGGCAGGCTGTGAGGGAGCCCTCTGCCCACAAATGACTGCATCGTGGCAGGTAGAACTGAAGGTGTGGAGCCCTGGGGAGAAGCTGGTACACAGAAGCAGCTCTCAGGGGGTCTCCTGGCTCTCTCATGGGCGGTGGGGCAGGAAACCACTGCTTTCCCGTGAGCTCTGTGGGACCTGAGTGGAGTCAGACCCTCTCTGCTACACAAGTTTTTTTCTCCAGTGAATATCCACTTAGTTCCTAACAAAAGTCTATTCAAAAGATTAGTGGCAGAGCCCTTGGAAGCGGGAACCACTCAGGACTAATGATATAATTACTCTATAAAGCTATTTGTAAAGCAATTATGTTCTATTGTTCTCTTTTGTTCTATATCTTTATAAAAGTGAGCCATCTTGGCAGGTTGTGATGTGAATGCATCGAGCTGGCTGTTGTGTTAGAATATGAATAATTTGTGTGCATATTTATAAAAGAAAAATGATGCTTTTACAAGGTGACTGAATTGTTTACATGTGAAAATCTTTGTACAGAAGCAGCTTGCTCTTGTAGTTTCTGACGTGGCTAGTATTTTTCAATAGATAGTCTTGTAGCTTCTGTAGAAAGTTTATGTGGGTTTCTTTTTATTTTTGTCCCCTGGAGAGAAAACATTATTAAATGTTTTGTTCAGCTGCTAAAGGTAATACGATTATTAGAAATAAGAACTATTTGAAATCAAATGGGATTTTTTACAGTTTTCTTTCATTTAAAAAGCTCTTACCTTCTAATTTCACCTAATTTTGCAGAGGGGTTATGCACATAGCTGTAACCTCTCGGTATGCGCTCGCCTATGTTTTTCATTTGTATGTGGGCATCAGATTTTTTTTTTTCCCCTGTGCATAAGCATCAGTATCTGTTTTGGCTGAACTGCAGGTGTGTAATAAGGTGCCAAATGAGAGCGAGGGTCCCACTTGGTCCCTTTCCTGAGTGCCTGCTCCTGTCACATCTGCCATCAGCCCTGGCAGCCTGTTTGAAGTGGGAGAAGGCTCAGCAAACCCAGAGTGTTTTTTTCTGCTGGGCTGGGGAGCTGAACTGGTTCGTGGGGAGGCGAGACTGGTGCCAGGGCCAGCACAGAGGGGAGGGAGTGAGGCCGTGGGGCTGAGCCTGGCTGCCCGGGGAAACGGCGGGGAGCAATAGCTGCAGAGTGTGAGGTCTCTGTGGCCTTTCTGCTAACATTCAACCTGGGAGTCTGGGGGGAGTGTGGCTGAGCTCTGTTTCAGCTTCTTGCTGGTAAATGCAAAATCCCCAAGGAAGAAAAGCATTGTTCATTAAGTATTTTTTTTCTGGACAAGGTGTGGAGTCTCAGTGGTGCGCAGTGCTGGTGTGGAGCATCCCTTCCTTGTGTTCTACAGCTTCTGTGATCGGCATTGTGCTTCCTCAACCACAAAAACTGACACAAGGCTGTAAAGGAGTGGAATCATAGAATCCTAGAATGGTTAGAGTTGGAAGGGACCTTAAAGATCATCAAGTTCCAACCTCCCTGCCCTGGGCAGGGACACCTCTCCCTAGAGCAGGGATGTCTGTTTTAAACCTTATATGAAAAACTGTTTATAGTCTAATCTACATTGAATTAGGATTTTTTTCTTTTTTTTTTTAGTTTAAACCTCTTCAGCAAGGATTTACATAGTGTAACCTATACATGTGAGAGTGGGAGCAAGTAAATTCTCTGCCTGCTTTAGCCTGGAGAGTATTTGCCTGGTGGGTGGTGGTGTTTTAGACACGATGCCTGACATGGGCTGTTGGTTGATTCTTGGCTGACCGTGAGCCAGCAGTGTGCCCAGGTGGCCAAGAAGGCCAACAGCATCCTGGCCTGTATTAGGACCTGGGAGGAAATTGTTCCCTTCTACTTGGCACTGGTGAGGCCCCATCTCGAGCACTGTGCCCAGTTTTGGGCCCTTTCCCAGAGAAAAATATATTGAGGTGCTGGTGAGGGGTCCAGAGAAGGTTCTGGTGTAAAGGACCAGGGGTCTACTGACAGTAAAAGCAGCACTAGGAGTTAAAAGTCATTGTTATTTATTACAGTCGGTTTCCAAGCAATAGAAACCTTTGTTCTCTGCAGATTTGAAGGGTACATCACTTAATTAGGTGCCTAAATTTAAGAGTTTCTCAGAGGAAGTCTAGTTTCCTCTCACTATTTTCTGTTGACAAAATATTCTTAATAATGTGGTATCACAACTATTGGGCAATTGAGTATGAAATGAATGATCTTAGATTACAGACGTGCTGGAGGTGTTGAAGATAATTGTGTTCATCATATGTTAATCTCCAACTTGGCTTCCTGTGAATCACTGAGTAACTTCTGCAAGAAGAGATTATGCTCTTCAAGCATTTATCTTCTTGAATTTTTCTACATAAGAGTAAAACACAGGATATGAGAAGTGATTATGAATCTCTGTTGAATAAGGGATCAGAGGAATTCATCCAGCTTTGTNCCACAAAACTGCCACAAAACGTCCCAAAACGCCCCTAAAACGTCCCCCAAAATGTCCCAAAACGCCACAGAACTGCCACAAAACATCCCAAAACGCCCCCAAAATGTCCCCAAAGTCCCCAAAACGCCCCCAAAACGTCCCCAGTAAGAGTCTGTAACTCTTATTTCCCATGTTAAAATCCTATATTTGAACCTGAAAATCCCTTTCAGGCTGTGCTGCTCTGAATGCCAAACACAGCTCGGGAGGTGCTGGGCTTGTTACCTGCCTGAATTTTAATTTGATCAAGTTTCTGTCTCTGGAGTTCTTTTTCCTGATTCTGCCTTGCACATTCCCTCAAACAACAGGCTAATGATGGGATCTAACTTGCAATTTTAGATGAATTTTGTTTCCTTTTGAAATTTGGATGCCAAATGACTGTTAGAAAGCCCCTTCCAGTTAATATTGCTCAACTCTGTATTAAGCACCATGAAAGTATTTCAGGTGTGTACGTGAGACTCAGCTCCTTGAAGCATCCTGGAATTCTTTGAAGTGGAGGTGTCTGCAGCATTAATAATACAGACATTGGGCGTGATAGCAAGGAAGAGCTGTCATGAGGTATTGTCAGTTCACCTGCTGGGGCCTTTAAAGTGCTAATTTAGATGCCTAAAACAAGTTTAGACCAGAGATACTTGGCAAATCTGTACTTAGCAGGCAGGGTTAAGGTAGGAAAAGTTCATCTTGTTTAAAGTGTGAAGGAAAGAAGGCTGAGAACAGGAAAAGAACACACAAATGACATAGGAAATCACTTCTTGGAAGGGTCGTACAGTGATACAGTATCTATGTGTCTGTTTGCCCTTTTTGCCCCTCTCAGACTATTTCTTTCCCATCTTTTTGTCAGATTTAACCAGATTTAAAGGAAACCCCTCAAATGTACCGTGTTCCTCTGTGAAATTAATTGATTAATTAGCAAAAGCCTGCATGTGCCAATGTGAGATGACTTCTCGCATGGGAACCCCCATGAGAGAGTGTTCTTTTCCAATGGCTTAACTGTGGGATAAGTGTTCCTGTGTCAGGGAGCAGCAAGAAGAGGACAAGCCCCAGGTGGGGACATCCCGGGGAGGACAGTGGCCCACCACACTGGCAGGGCGGAGCCCCACAGCGTCTGGGCTGGGGAAGCAAAGGCAACAACTGGGTCTAAAGTCAAGCCTGGAAATCCAAACTTTAACTCAGGGACAGAGTTGGGGACAGGGACAGCAGTGACCCAACTTATGCTGGGTCTGAAGGCCTGGGCTTCAGCGTAGGTGGAGCCCCTGGGGCAGGATGGCATGAGGGGAATCCCAGGCACAGGCTGCAGATCCCCAGGGCTGTCAGCACAGGTGCTTGTTTCCAGTGAGGATCCACATCTCCAGGTGTTTCTGTAATAAACCCATGATTTTTCTTCTATTTATTCCAGAGAACCCTAAATCGTCCTCAACAAATAAAGGACATGGAACTGTTGGAACAGGTCCAGTGCAGGGCCACCAAGATGATTAGAGGGATGGAGCAGCTCTGCTGTGAGGACAGGCTGAGAGAGCTGGGGCTGTTCAGCCTGGAGAAGAGAAGGCTCCGGGGAGACCTTAGAGCAGCCTTCCAAGATCTGAAGAGAGCTCCAGGAGAGCTGGGGAGGGACTCTTGGTCAGGGAGGGGAGTGACAGGATGAGGGGTAATGGTTTTAAATTGGAAGAGGGGAGATTTAGATGAGATATTAGGAAGAAGTTCCTTACTGTGAGGGTGGTGAGGCACTGGAACAGGCTGCCCAGGGAAGTTGTTGATGCCCCATCCCTGGAAGTGTTTAAGGCCAGGCTGGATGGGGCTTGGAGCAACCTGCTCTAGGGAGAGGTGTCCCTGCCTGTGGCAGGGGGGGTGGAACTTGATGATCTTGAAGGACCCTTCCAACTCTGACCATTCTATGATTCTATGAATTTCGTGCGGATGCTGTTTCTGATAATGTAGATCCATGATGTTTCTTAAAAGCCCTTCTCTGAGGAAGGGCTGTCTTGCCAAGAACGAACATCGACATTTGTTACAGCAAATGCTGCTTGCTTTCTGCCCAGTCTGCAGCCTTTGAGGAGATATCAGACACATGGTATTTGCAAAAGATATATATTATTTCCACAAAATTTTGCCCACATTTTCATATATGATGATTGAGAGTGACAGTGAATTCACAGAGTCGTAAGTGACTTTTTGGAGTTGCTAACATCTAGAGCAGGAGCGGAGGAATTTCTACGCAAATGATTTGCCGTGCGTCTCTGTTGGTGCCATTTTCTAAAGAAAATATTAATTGTAATTAAATTAATCTGGTCCTGTGGAAATATAATCTTGACAAAGTGTGTTTCTTGCTCCCACAGAATGCTATTAGCTCACTGAGTTTTATGTGTTGTTAGTAATTTAAGTACTGTACCAGTCAAAATAACTGCAAATTGCTGGTACCAGATGTCGTTAATGCAGAAAAGCATTTCTCTGCTCTAACCTTATTTTCAATAATATAAATGAAAAAAAAAAAAGAGGACATGTGCAGTTAATTAGGAAATTAACTGTTACCTAGTAATCTTGTGGGGGTTTTTTCTAAAAAAATTGTTTTCTTCTGTATGCGGATCAGAGAATGAAGCATCGTGTTACTGTTAATTCCTCCACTGGAGGAACTGAGGGGGGAAATTCACTTCAGTATTTTTAGTTGACAAACGCAAATAAATTCAAGTCAGACTTTTCGCGCACAGGCTCCTGTGCATGAATTGAAAGATCCTTGAGGAGATGGAGAGGGAAACGGAGTGGGCAGGTGAGGTCAAAACTGCTTCCCAAAGCAGATGAGAGAGACCCTACTGCAGGTGATGGAGACTCAAAGCTCTGCTCCATGTGATTCCCAGCCAGACAAGAATTTGGGCTTCCAGTTTTTCCTCAGAGTGTTTTAGTCTTGGTGTGAGGGGACGCTTTTCAAGTTACGAAGGAAAAGGAGAGACTAGATTTAATTGCCAGGTGGGTACAATCTCAGTCCTTAGAGACTTTCCAAAAAAATTTAGACAAATACCTGTCTGGATGGCTGAGATCTCAGTAGGAAGATGAGCTTGGATGATTCACAGAGCTTTCCTTTTGGAATCTTTAGGATTTTTCACAGATGAACATTTTGTGAGGTTTGATTTGAAATGTATATTCTTCAAATAGGTCCTGTTTCCCAAGTGGTTCTGATTTCTCTGTCGCTGCTCTCATCTTTTCCTCATTTATCAGTCTGCAAGTGTTTGTAACAGCAATTCCCTCTGCTCCATGTGCTTTCAGTAGTTCTCATTGATGGAAACATTCCATTGTAAAGGGTTTCATCCCAAGCCTTTTGGGAACTTGCTAGTAATGGTGCCTCAGATGGCAAATCCCCAGTAATGTCTATGTTTTTGAGCTCAGTAGATATTTTTAAAATCCATTTAATGTTTGCTATAGTCATGATGTATTCTCAGGTGCTGTTTAGAGGTCTTCTATGAATCTAAGAAATTTGTGCTATTGACTTAGCTCGTAATCGACTTGAAGACAATATCAGGTTTGTTACATGGAGTTTGACTCCTGCAAATAATTTTTGCTGGCATTTATTATACTCCTGGCTTTGTTTTGTGCTGCTTGAATGCTCGATTAATCCTTCCATTCACCTGTACCTATTAAATACTGGAATAACGTTACCACTTGCAGTCTTTGGGAATGCACAGACTTTGCCTGGAGCCTGGGGTTAGTCTCGCTTGAAATTAATTTTATCACCTGGGGGAGGAAAAACTCAACAACCCTGAATTTTGGGACAGTGGGGTTTTTCATCAATTGTCATCAACTTTGGGAAATGTAGGTGCACGGAACTTCTTATATGTATAAAAAGCTGTGTCTTTTTTTTTTTCCCTGTGTAACCGTCGCTGGTTGACTTCATTTTTCCTGAAGGTGGTTATTTTAGCTCCCTTATGGAAAGGAATTCATGGTTCTTGCTGAGGAAAATGGGGGAAGGTGAAGAATTTTCATCCATGCCCTCCTGGAGTGTGCTGCTGGTTTATTGCCACACAAGGCTCCTCCGATTCACAAGAAAATAAATACGTAAATGTCACAAACCACAGCAGATTTACTGGCCTGACTTCCAGAAGAGATGTATCAGCTTGGAGTCATCAGCTCTGAGAAGGCATCAAGAGCTGTCAACACAGCCCAGAGCCATAAATATTTAATTTATCTTGACCCTTTTGATGTTGACAATCAATGTTGTTCTCTTCTGCTGTAGATCTGGGACTATTATGCTGACAGTGATAGCAGTCAGTTTGTCAAACAGAGTGACACTATCTCTCTAGATTCTCTTCTTCATGGCCACAGGATTCTGTCAGGAGCATTTTCACACAGGGGATAGGCACTGGGAAATTTATAGCTGCAATCCTACTCAGAAGTAGAGCAGACCACTGTAATTAGGTAATATATCTTGTTAATGATAGTTTTATGCAACAAGGTGTACGGAATTGAACTGCCTGCCTGCAAAAAGAGAAAAAACAACCCATGATAACTAATGATAAAGTTCTTAATGCTTATAAAAGTCAAATGTTAATTTTGTGTCTTTGCTTTGCCCCTTCCCCCCCCCCCTTCAGTTTATCATTGCATTAAAACTATTCAAAAACATTTGCAATGAGTTAAAAGTATGATTTATCTGTAGCAACTGTTCTTTTTTAGCTGACAGTGTCTGGCATAAGCATTGCTGGAGTAACAGTGTCCAGCTGTCCAGCAGTTCCACTGGCACTTTGATTCCGTGAGTCCAGAGAGAATATCAGTGTCTAAACCAAAGTGTTTTGGTGAAACGGGTGAGTCATTTGAAGTGAGGATGTTAAAACAGTTACTGGTTTCAGCTATCAAAGAGGGGGAGAATTACACCTACTGTAAATGGATGATTAGTGGTTATTAGAGTGATGACAGTTTCCAATGTAGCTTGTCTAAGACCAGTAGCAACTCAAAAGCGTAAGGTTTCCTGAGCAGGCACTTCAGGTGTAGATCTTCTCTGGAGTTTGGTTTGACTCAGCAACATTTCCTCCCAGGAAAGAATTTCATTCTAGTATATAATCTGAATCTTCCCTTTTCCAATTTAAAACCGTTATCCCTCATCTTATCACTGCACTTCCTGACAGAGTCCGTCTCCAGCTCTCCTGTGGCTCCCTTCAGATAGGCTGGAGTTTGGTTTGACTCAGCAACATTTCCTCCCAGGAAAGAATTTCATTCTAGTATATAATCTGAATCTTCCCTTTTCCAATTTAAAACCGTTATCCCTCATCTTATCACTGCACTTCCTGACAGAGTCCCTCTCCAGCTCTCCTGTGGCTCCCTTCAGATA
>VXBW01007872.1:1461455-1514269 GCA_013400375.1 Thinocorus orbignyianus | reverse complement strand
ATTCAAAAACATTTGCAATGAGTTAAAAGTATGATTTATCTGTAGCAACTGTTCTTTTTTAGCTGACAGTGTCTGGCATAAGCATTGCTGGAGTAACAGTGTCCAGCTGTCCAGCAGTTCCACTGGCACTTTGATTCCGTGAGTCCAGAGAGAATATCAGTGTCTAAACCAAAGTGTTTTGGTGAAACGGGTGAGTCATTTGAAGTGAGGATGTTAAAACAGTTACTGGTTTCAGCTATCAAAGAGGGGGAGAATTACACCTACTGTAAATGGATGATTAGTGGTTATTAGAGTGATGACAGTTTCCAATGTAGCTTGTCTAAGACCAGTAGCAACTCAAAAACGTAAGGTTTCCTGAGCAGGCACTTCAGGTGTAGATCTTCTCTGGAGTTTGGTTTGACTCAGCAACATTTCCTCACAGGAAAGAATTTCATTCTAGTATACAATCTGAATCTTCCCTTTTCCAATTTAAAACCGTTATCCCTCATCTTATCACTGCACTTCCTGACAGAGTCCGTCTCCAGCTCTCCTGTGGCTCCCTTCAGATAGGAGAAGGCTGCTCTAAGATCTCCCTAGAGCCTTCATGCTGACCAGATTGTCTTTGTCACCTTGTGGCTCTGGGCAGGTTGAAGGGAGGGAACCAGTTCTGTCTGTCTTCAGTGCTGGACCGTGCTCTGGTCTGTTAGGAAAGTACCTGTGCCCAGGGAAAAGCCTCCCCCCTACTCAGCTGTGCCTTCTGACTGTATTCATTTAACTAAAATTTGGGAAAACTTGAGTGAAGGGAAGAGTTTGGGGAGTTGACTGTGGCTTCAAAAGAAAAAGATGACTGTTAAGCTCTTGCTTAGAGAGAGAGAGGCTAAATACCTTGGGTTTTGTAATAATTTCCTCTTAATTTGTGATGGATAAAATCAGTGTGGTGAATGTAGTACAAAAAGAGGGGTTTTTTTTTAATAAATTGTTTAGCAGTTTTCAGAAATACCCAAATTAAAGTGTGATGGGAGTCAGAGCATGAACATTTACAAGGGAGAATAATCAATAGATATCAATGTTGCATCTTGAGAAAATACTCACAGAAAGTTTGTTCTGAAAGAAAACCTGCCTCAAGGCATAATAACAAATGTGACTGAAACAGGAAAAAACAAGTGTGTCGAAACAGCATTTTCACCCTCCTTCGAAATGAGACTGTTGCAACTGTACCATGGCTTTGCTTTTATTTAAATGCATTTTGCAGATGTTTTTGCCAATTTTATGTAACAGAACATGAATGTTTCATGAGAATTTCTTCTCCCCTGCACACACAATGTCTTGGAGTTGGGATGAAACTTCGTTTTTTGGTAAAACCGACATTTTCTTCTGAAATCCACTAAAATTTACAGATCTTTTGTGCAGATTTTAAGATAGGGTTTGTGTCTTTAGGCAGTATGGGTTAGCTGCTACTGGCTGGATTTGAACACACTGCTTACATTAAAACAGGAAAGGTTGTCTGGGTAGAATGGTATGAGTTCCCACTCATGTAATTTTGCAATTTCTTCTGTATTATTAATAAGTCTGTTAATACAAGGCAAAGAGCGCCTTGTGTTCCATTTAATGTCTTTCCATGCATAACACTTCCTACGTGCAGGACTCAAACCTCCTTATGAAAAAGAAGAATGTCTCTGACCCATTGGGTCACGTAGAGGCCGTAGAGTGGCCAGTGAAGTGACCATGGTAGTTGGCCAAGATGGGAATCAACAAGCAGTGCCTGCTGTTGTTGGCTTTCCTCTCTCTTTGGATGCATTATTGTCTCTCAGGTGCCCTCAGGAGCAGTAGTGTTCATCTCAAGACCTGTGTTTTATGGTCTTCCTTAGTTTTTTCAGTTCTTTTTCATCAGCTTAGGTGGTGCTCTTGGAACAGCATGAAGAGGGCATGTGTGTTACTTACCTGGCTCAGCTGTTTGCAAGGGAAACGATGGAGCTCGTATCAGCTGTCTGGGGCACACCTATGTCTCTGCTACGGAAAATACTTGGGTGCTGTAAAATTCTCACTCTGCTTTCCCTGAAAACACTTTGTGAGATGCTGAAGTGCTTTTAGCTCCACTTCATTAATGGGGAATTGAACTTCTTTCCAACCAGAGGAGACACAGAGTCCCCTTCAAATGCTCCAAAGCGCTTTAGACCCTTTGCTTAAGAGGTGATGAATTTCCCTCTGGATGTACCCACTTGTTTGTGTAAGCTTAAGCAAAACATAAACAGCTTGTTTAGACCTGTGCAATTAACTGCTAGTGATTGCCTGTCTGGAGGGATTAGATGGGACTTTCATACTGATTTGGGCACCAAAAGGTAGATTGAGTAAATGCCCAAATTGTGGTGCTTAGGGAGGTTTGTGTCCTTACTCTGGAGACAGAAAATATCCTGGCCAACACTTTGCTATCCTTCTTATTCCCCACCCAAGTTTGTTTGATGTTCGTTCCCCTTTCGGAGTTCCCTCTTTATTGTGGAGAGCTTTGCTTATGGGGGCTGTTGGGTGTGAATGTTGGTATCGTATTTTATGTTTTTGCTATTTCAGTTGAGGCTCTAATGTTAGAGATGTCTCCTCAGGTTGGGAATTGAGTATCAGAAGAATTAAAAGTCAACCAACCAACCTGTGTTTGCATTCTGAAATCATAGAAACCTCCAGTAGTGTTAGAAGGTGGGTGAATGGGATGTGTAAGACTGAAGGGTCATTGAAAAAGAAGGTAGCAGGAAGCTGTGTTATAAGATTAGAAGATTAAAGGCCAAGAAGCCACAGTAAGGAATGTAGTCCCGTGGCAATAATTATTGGATGAGGCACTGAGGGACAGTCCACCTGACACTTTACAATCCAGCTGTTAAAAGCAGCCCTGCAGTCCAGTGTGGAGTCCGTTATCCCAGGACTCTTGGAGGACCTGCTTCCAGACCTGCTGATTGCTAGTCATGGCCAGTTGATGCAGTGCTCTGTGGCCAGCTGCTCAGCCAGTTGCCTTTCAGAACTGATTTTAGAAAAGGTTTGTGTTTCATGCAGTCCTTTCTCAGCTCCTATATATAAAGGCAAGGGGCTGTACCTCCTGGCAGAGAGAATGTAAACAGCAAACAGAAATACTGAAGTCGAAACACCATGTGCAGACTGTACACCTCACTGGAGTGTGGCAAAGTGTTTTATTTGGGTGATGGGACTGAAGTCAAGATCTGTTTTTTTTCCCCCCCTCTAAGGCAGGTTGCCATCCTGAACTCCAGACCCCATCTGTGGAGGCTGTTGCTGGCAGCGTTGGAGCCGTGCAGGTGGTAGTTGAGGTGCTGGCACTTCATACACTCATGGCACAGAACTGTGTTTTCTCTTGTTTCAGGCTGTGCCAGGGTGTGTGAGGTGAGAAGGGTGCTGTGTTGTGGTGCAGCTCCACGTATGGTGCTCCAGCTCAACGTGGACCTTTGCTCTAGAGCTTCCCCCTCCTCTTCTTCAACACCTGCTTCCCCCAGGAGCAAGCATCCCAGTGCTTGAACCCTTTCCTCCACGCAAAGTGGGGGCCTTCTGATGGACAACCACAACACACCCACCGTGTTACCCACTGGTGGGACCGGGCAGGCTGTGGGTAGGGTACAGGAGGAGGCCTTTGCAGCACTGCTGCCACCACTCTCCTTTGTTGTACATCTGAGGAAGCAAGAGCTTTTAAATCCAGGCTTCTGTGTTGTGGCAGCGTGTGGGTGCCCAGAGGCACTGAAGTACTTAGAGCCAGCAAGAGGCAAGTGGAGGAGAGTGACTGTGAATTGCTATTATTATTATTAATAATAATAATAATAATAATAATGAAAAAGCTCCCAAAGATCAAGGACTTCCAAATTAATTATTCCTGGTTACAATATACAGCATGGGAAGGGGCTGCCTAAACCAGTAATGGGCTTCTAGGCCTTTCCTTATTAAATTAATTTTGTTTCAGATCTTCAGCTTTTTCCCCATCTGTGCAAATTTTTTATAAATATTTAAAAGAAGAATTAGAAAGGAAAGATTGAGAGCAGAAGCAGCAGTGAGCCAGCTGAGAAAGAGTATGGAAAAAAATAACTTGGGAGATATTGAAGCTTTTTTGAATAAATACCCTTTCATTTTTATGACCATTATAATTCTTTTTCAAATACTCTTATGACCAGAACCTGCATTTCTTGTGCATTTAAATCTCCCATTAACCTCAATGCCACAATATTCAAAGGACCCCGTTCTTGCCTTCCCGTCTGCTCAGTGGGACTTTGGATTTGTGAGGAATGAAAAATTGCACCTTTAGGATAATTGAGCCATCCTTTTATTCTAAAACTGATAGTAGAGATTGAAGATAATCAGATACTTCTGCAGGAATCATACTGTCTTAAAATATGATCATTGCCTGGGTTAATCTGAACTAGAGATGGGAATTTTACTGCTGTCCGTATGGATGAATATTAATTACCTAGTTAGCGAGGTGCTCTCTGAGCACTGAGCCCTGGGTGGAAGCCCAGAGGTGACACCCTGCTTCTGTTGGAATTGCTGGCAAATTTCTTGCTGGCTTCAGGGGACCTGGGAAGTCACTCCAGATACCTTAACAGCATTCTGCTGGAAAACATTCACTGTTATCATTAGACCCTTGGGAACTTTGCCGGAATACTTTGCTCGTGCTGGAACAGGCTGCTTGGAGAAGATGTGGGGTCTCTTCTCTTGGAGATAATTCAAACCACACCTGGACGCCTTCCAGTCCAGCCTTCTCTGGGTGACCTTGCTCTGGCAGTGGGTTGGACTAGAAGATCTCCAGAGGTCCCTTCCAACCTCTGCCAGTCTGTGATTCTGTGATACCCAGCCCCTTTGGTTTAGGTAAGGCCTTTTATTCTAAGTGTATCGTTTGTGAATGTGTTGAACACCAAAAAAAGATCAAATTATGGAAGAGATGCTTTAGTTGCTTTGTGTACTTTTTGCTACAACTCTGGATAACAGCATGATTTACACGTGCTTTTCCATTGTTGGTATTTTATTTATGCCACATTTTTGAGCTGATAATTTAAAAGCTTACGGTCTCTTTTGCAAGTATTACTTAGACCATTTAATTCTCAGCAAGGAGTCTCTTTTTTTCCCCTCCGAGAAGAATGACATTATAGTTGCAAAGTATATTGCAATTAAAAGGAATTGGTTTGACAAAATGAGGAGAGAGAAAGAAAACAATGTGCTTTACTCTTCTGTGGTTCTATACCCCCTCTCCCCGCTTTTACAAATCCCAATCAGAGTTGCCTAAACAACAGCATTTGGGTGCCAAGCTGACTCTTCACAGCCAAGGTCGGCAGGTACACACACAAAATAACAGGAATTTTGCACACCAGATACATATATTGGGAGATTTAGATGAGATCTTAGGAAGAAGTTCTTTCCTGTGAGGGTGGTGAGGCACTGGAACAGGTTGCCCAGGGAAGTTGTTGATGCCCCATCCCTGGAGGGGTTCAAGGCCAGGCTGGATGGGGCTTTGAGCAACCTGCTCTAGAGAGAGGTGTCCCTGCCCAGGGCAGGGAGGTTGGAACTGGATGATCTTTAAGGTCCCTTCCAACTCTGACCATTCTATCATTCTATGATATACAAGCTCTGATCCCTGTTGGGCTCAGGCTGAGCACAGCTGGTGGACTGGGAACTGGGGGGAAGTGCCCTGGGGTGCAGCAGGGGAAGCAGAAGGTGCGGTGGGAGTGGGGTCTGTCCTGCTTTTGCCAAGTCCATGGTGTTACAGGGCTCTTAGACTCTAAGGTGTGAGTTGCTGTGGAATGAATTCCTCCCCAAAACAAGGAGGCTGCCCTCCTTGGCAGCCTTTTATCCCTGTTGTGGGTCTGAGCGGGAGTCTCTAAGTGACTCCTGGCCATGCTTGAAAAACAAGTGTCAACAATTTTCCCATTAATTGTACGTAACGGCCTGTTGGGACATTTGAGCTGAGATGTTTGTGTACCAACCCAGTCCAATCCATTTTCTAATTCCTGTACTTGTCTACTTAGCAGCAGAGCTGTGTTTGTGTGCTGTGGTACCTGCCAGGAATATTTGCTCAGGTCTGACGGCACGTTCGGCTTCAGCCATAGCCAGGACCTGCTTGTGCTCTCAGAAGCTTTGAGCACTTGCTTGACAAATTGGTTACAGCTGTTTATTCAGTTCTAATTGTAAATCCCCTCATTTCTTCCAGTCTGGCTCTGTGAGTTGCAGTGCTTGAGGGCTGTCCAGTCTGCTCTGGTTGCTGCTGGTATGCGGAGAGCTCTGGTGACCCTGTAGCTGATGGAGAAGAGGTGCCACGGTGTCCTACAGAGAAATACTCCCCTGGGGTCTCCAGCACGTGATTTGGGTTGTCCATTTCTCCTGTTGCTCACTGTTGCATCACAGGTGGGATGAGTCCTGTCACCAGTTAGTGAGTGTCCCATCCTCTTGGTTCTTAAATTTGCTTGTCAAGTACAAACCTGCTTGGGAACGATTCCTTGGTGTACTGTCCAGCTCTTTGATAACCCATTGCAGGTGTTCCGTCTGTCACTGACCTGCGCAGGAGCAGTCGGGACTTGGGGAGGTCTCCATGACTAGAGCTCTTGGCTGCTGTGAAAGAGTATTGATTAGGATGTTTCAAAAAGACTTTTTGATGGCGTGAAGGCGTTGGGACGCCGTGTTTTATAAAAGGAGCTTGTCAACAGAGCAAATAGTGATGGTAGAATTAGCCTGTAGAGCTCTGATCCTGGGAGATTGCAGTCTTGTTTACATCCGAACTGTACGGAACTTCATTGAAAGACTTAATAATCAATATCCCCATCCCCTGTGTTTAAACATGAAAAATGGATTTAGAAGCAGCAGAGAGTTAGGCAGCTGTTAATTAACCTGTGCATATTGTAGAAGTCTGGATGTTTTTTTCATGCGTGATACGGGAATTATATTTTTTTCTGTTTTAGCACTAGTAGAAGTTAATAAAACAATTTAAAAAAATTAATTGCCAAGCTTAGAGAGAGCTTTAACTGTGTAACCTGTTATTTGTAGAGCCTCCTCTTTCAATGTGTTTCCGAAGTGCATTTGTTGCTTTTTCATTTTCTTCTTACTAGGTCAGAGCTATGTTTTAAACCGCTGTGAAATGTCCATTTTATTATTTAAAAGTAGAACAGCCTTAGAATATTCTTCAGGGTAAAAAATTAGGTAATAGAGGAAAGGCAGGTGGTGCTAAAGAAAAGCTTGGCGGGGAGTGGGGAGATCTGAGACCTGAGAGAGGAGCCTGTTGGGTGTGTTTGAGGGGATGTCTGTGCGTGGCCTTGTTCCTTTTGTCCCTTCAATCTCTGCAGTTCGTGCCTTCCTGGGCACGGTGAACCTCAATGACTTCTAATGTATAACAAGAAATTATTTTGCTGGTCTCACTTGGGGATGTGAATTTATTACTTGTCTCAGATCTATTTCTTCTTTTGTAATCCTTTCCAGGGAGGGAAGCTCCCCCTAAAAAAAATGGAAGTGTTCTTTTAAAATTATTTTCTTCTTTTCTGTTTGACCATGGGTCAGCTGTAGCCATTAAGAACGAAACACAGGATAGAACAGATAAAAACAAGAGTTAATTCTACCTGGTGAGAAAATTGAAGAAATGTAAGGACTTGCCTTTTGTAAAGTCGAAACAAATAGGTTTTGTTTCTTTCGTTTAACTGTAAGCAACCTAGATGGATGATTTGCTTCTAATTTATGTTTTTATAGGGGACAGTTCTTAGTAGATGGAATAATAATTTCAACTTGCATTTCTGAAATACCTTTTATTTTTTTTTTTTGCAGTGTAGCTCTGGAAGGGTCCTTGGGCAGAGACCGTGTTAACTTGTTACTGGCACTTCCTGGGAAACCTAGAACTGCAGACTTAATATCCTGGTATTGCTTGTACCTGATGATGACAGAAGAACTTATCATTACAAGCCCTTTTCTTCATGAAAACTCCTGATGCCAAGTTCAGCAACATCTGTAAAGGTCACTTGCAATATCATTCTGTGTTTTCTTGTCACATCTAATCTGCTTCTAAGATCGCGCTGGAAACCAGGTAGCGTTTGTAATCCACTTAGCTCATTTCTGCACCAGCTCATACAGAAGTGATGAAATTAAACACCTCTTTGGCAATTAGGACAAATAATAAATGACCCTGGCCCAACTAAGGAATGTCATGGATCTAAACTGCTGAGGAGCAGCTAAGGAGACCAAGTCCTTTAGAAGCAACTTCAAGCTTTTCAGCTTCTTGAAAATGGGCAGGGGACAAGAGGATCTCTCCAGGGCTGCATCTTTTCAAGGTGTACAATTTGTTGATGTATCCACATCACCCCAGCTGTGTGGGCTGGTGTGATGTGGATCCATAAATCTCATTGGAACTTCTTTCCATCCCCTTCGGTACAGATAATGACCCCAGGGATATTTAATTTAAAGAAAAGTCACTTACAGAGAGAGATTTGATCAAGGCAGATAAAATGGGTCTTCATGGGCACAAATGGAAATACAGGAAATTCTCTTTAATCATAAGCAAAAGTTATTTTATTGTCAGGGTGATCAAATGCTGGAACAGGTTATCCAAAGGGGTTATAGAGTCTCCATGCTTGGAGGTGTTCCACACCCAACGGGACACAGTCCTGAGCAAAACAAGTCCTGACCTGCTGTAGGTGACGCTACTTTGAGCAGAGGGGCTGGACTAGATGATCTCCAGAGGTGCCTTCCAACTTCAAGGAGCCCGTGACTCTGTGAAATAACGATGGGGTAAAAAGATGAGGCTGGTGACCTTGGCTTACTCTTTTTTTTTATAGCAAGGTCAAGCAAACATTTGGGAAGTCTAATGATTAAGTGCTCCTCTTTCTGGCTTTTCAGCCACGGGAGTTTGGCACGGTTCAGGAGGAGAAGCAGAGGGTGTGAAAAAGAGAGAGCCAATGCTGGCAAGTTTTGGATTCCCATCTGTGGGCAGTGGAATGCATCTCATTTCATGCTTCTATGTGCCTTCAGTGCTGGGTGCTAGGATAAAGACTGGATTAATTAGCTTGTGCAATAGTGGTTTACAAATCCGTGTGTGGTCCATGCATTCTCCGTTCCTAGAAATGAGAAAAGGCTGCTTCGAATTCTGATTTAAGAAAAAAAACCCATGGAATTGAAAGGGAAAATAATGGTCTTTTTGAATCACTTAGCAGCACTTATTCGTTCTGGACACATATTTGGCTCAGCAGGTGGTGTTATTTACTGACCAAAGAACATTAGGCAGTGTGGCATGCTATGGACATTTCAAATCAGAAAAAAACCTAATAATAAAGTCTTCCCCTGACTATATAGCTCCTCTTTTTAATTTATTGTCCACAGTAGGTGGAGAAGATTGAAATTACAGCAGTGATTAAAAATGAGCAGACAGAAAGTTAGCAAAGTAGTCTGACAGTTTTGAGGAATATCCAGATCTAGCTGGATGGAGACTGAAATGAACCACAGTCCCTCATTCTGCACTCGAGACACGGCTGCCAGTGTCTGGCTCCATCTGGTTCACAGCTACTTTCTAGCACTGGGGTTACTGGTGGGATGGGTGGGAAAGGTGAGATGGGACTTCAGTGTGTGAGCTAGCAGCAAGCCAGATGTAAAGCCTTACTGTAATCATGAGAGCTGCATTAGAAATGTGTCTTGGAACGTAGTCGGAGACTAATAATAGGTTGTCTACATGTCTCCGAATGGCTCCTGAATGAGCACACTTGGAGAGACAAAAGCTTGTTTTTTGGAGATGTGCATTAAAGCTTCAGATTCCTTGAGTCTGGTATTCAGTGGATGGAAAAGTTCCATTCCCTTTAGGTAGTTACAGCAGGCAGTTGTTCTGGTAATATATTGTGTATTGAAAGGTTAATGCAGTTGTGTAGAAATTGCCATAGAAGCTCAAAAATTGAAAAGAATGGGATTCTTCCATTCTTCAGGGGTGGGAAGAGGGAGGGGAAGAAATCACTGAGATTGACTGTCTGGCATACTGGAAAAAGTTGGCAGGAAAGAAATATGTAACATCTGTAAAAGCCAGATGTGCATCTTCTGCCAGCCTTTCCTAAGAGAACAGTATTTGAAGGAGAAAGAGGTTGTTGGTGTTCATTAGGCTGTGAAAAGCTGTGTGTGTTTGGGAGGTCCAGGCTAACATATTGTGGTTCCTGCTGTGGCCCATCAGGAGAGGTCTCCAGCAAAACCCGGGTTAGAAAGTCATCTGCTCCAGGAGTCATGTAGGCATGTGTTTAAAAGCCCTTGAAATCAGCGTTACCCGAGTGAGTGCTTAGAGGGGAGCGTGTGCTGGGGTGCACTCGCCAGGGACCAACCTGAAGTCAGTGCTTAACCCTGTTAGTGAACTGGAGTAAAAGTGCATCAAGCTCTTTGTGAGGCTGGGCAGACCCTGCGTGTGGCACCTGTTCCTTCCTCTCTTCCTCTCTGCACATCCTCAGTGCCTCCCGTTCAATATGCAACACACGGAGCCCTTCTCAAGTGCAGAATATTACCCTGCGACTAAACTGAAGTTCTCCCATTAATCTAAAGCTTGGGATTCATGATGACAAATCTTATTTAAGGGCCTATGTAAATTTTGACATTAATAATTTCTCAAGCAGTTTGGCTTAAATATGGGAGCTCCCTGCAATGCCTGACCCCCGAATCGTGCTGCAATATATTTTTCAGTTGTTTTTATCACAGCAATTTGTCTGAACCTGTCACAGAGCGTTCGTTGTCTCTGAACACACGGGAACTGTCAGGAATGACTGCTTAGGTAGGTCTGTATTTTGCCACCAGAGAGAATGACAAGTTTTGATTGCTAGTGTTTTGTTAAAAAACTTGATAGTACTTGAAAAACTGTTGGGTTTTCTCTCATAAACTGCAGCTCATGGTCTTTAAATCCTGGAGTGCTTTGCTGCCATGCAGGAGGGCGCTACTGCTTTTCCTCATCAAGAATTTGTACAGTGCAGGAGAAGAGAGGAGATTTTTCAAACTTTCTTTTTCCTTTTGTTTTTAATGCTCTATGATTTTAATTGTGTGTGTTCTGCGTAGGCAAAAGGGTTTTTGAGTACTGCAGGAACTTTTGTGGTCCTCCTATTCCTCATTTCCCTCTTTCCCAAACCTGACTTTGTTGTAACATAGCGAAGTGCCACCTGCCATCTCTGGCTGATGACATCTCAACATTGATTAAACAGAACACTAATCATCGTGGCATGTTCTATCCTGCTGTTCCCTTTTGCTTCACATTGCAAAATCCTATAAAAAGTGTTCATTTTTTTTCCATTTTCAGAATTGGTTGGGTTCATGGGCTACTGAAATCCAGCTGTGAAGGACAATTTTATGTGAATGTGAATTACTTCTAATTTCTAGATTTTAATGAGGTGGTTAATTACTTATGACCATATTGTATCGCTGATGACATTTCAATTTTGAAGATAATTACACAAGTATGCAAAGAATTATTCTTTACAGTCCTGTAAATCGTGCTGTTGTAGTACAGATAGGAAATGGAGCCTGGTGATTTTGAGGACTTCAATTCCTGTTAGTTAAACAACTATTAATTGTTTAGTGCAGTCATTTAGTGTTTCTAGAGTGACTCGTGGTCAGACAAAATGCAGCGTGTGTTATGTGTAACTGTGCTTTAGGAGGCACAGTAAATGTTTTTTGACTTGGTTTATCTGTAGTCTGAAATTTGAGGTAAGCTTCATGGAATGCTGTGTTGTGGCTGAATTACTGGCTCTGCTGCTCGAGTATCTGCACGGTGGCTTTTGAATACTTGTCTTTTGGTGACTGTTCACTCCATCTGTTTAAAGCTGGTGACTTGGTGGCAGTTTGGAAGAGACCGTGCCCTAGTAACGTGCTCAACTGAGATGGTATGAAGGCTCTCAGTTTGTAGAGTATTGAAGAATGGCAGGTCTTGGTATTGCAAATCCCAGATGATTTGAGATCCTGACTGCTCTGTTCCCAGCTGTCGGTCTGCCTTCCCTCCTGCTGCTGCCCTCTGTTGTGCCACTGACTGTTTCAAGGTGCTCATCTACCTAATTCTCCTAAGAGGTGAGTTGTTCTGACTTGGCCTCCCTCAGGTCATGACTTGGTTGTGTTCAAGGACAGGGGTGCTGACCTCCACCAGATGAACGCAAGCACCCAAAGTGCGTCCCTGAGTGTAGTTTGGTTCCACTGGTGTTTCATTTTGGTGGTGGGTGGTGGCCAAAACACTTCACATCTGGAGTCAAATGGAATTTAGAGTGAAGTCATGACTTTCTTATTCTCTTGTTGCATGTCAGCCCCTTGGTGTTCTCTTTGATTTCCATTCGGGACATGGTGCCACAGGGGCTAGAAAGGCCAAACAGGCAGAGTGAGGAACCAGGAATGCGCTAAAATGGACTTGTCTGTCATAAGCAGAAATCTGTCTCCATACATATACCCTATGGTTTTAGGTAGGAAATGCACGGAAAAAGGCTGGACAGTGTATTTGTAAACTCCCCCTCCTTCTGGGTGATTAATTCCTCATATAGCTTATTAATTTTTTTATTTAATAACATGTATTTCATCATAAATACTTTTTCCTGAGAGTGCTACAATGCCGGGTATGTGTGTATCACTTCCCATCTGTACATGCAAACTACAATACCTTTCTAGAAGGAATTATCAGAAATCTTCCTCTGGCTGCTCTTTTCTAGCCCAGACATCAGCCGTTTGATCTCACTGGGTGCTGCTTAGGCCTGAGACTGATTTCCACAGCAAGCCTCCTTGTTTCACCTGTGTTCTGTCCACTCACAACTTCAGATGCTGTTGACAGATTTTTACAGTTAGATTTTAAGTTGTGTCTTTTGTAATGAAAACTGACAGTAACGCAGAGAGGATTAGGAATATCTTAACCAAGGGAAGGAGTTCAAGTTTTCTTGTAACAACCTTGAAAAGAAGGAAAAAATTAAAAGAAATTGAGTTCCGTTATTCTGCCGTTCATGGAATAATTTGCATTTTATTTTTTATTTCCCTGAAATAAAAAACACATTGATTTTTAGAGAAATGTTGGACTAACTTTACTAGGGTGAAATTAAATGTCCCAATGAAAGCAGGCCAGGGTAATCTGCATTTCTGCTGTAGTCCCATGGGGCTGTTTCAGACTGTTGCCTCTAAGACTGAATCCCTAAATTCACTTATTCCTTTGTCACACTGCCTAAAATAATCCCCAAATTCTTGTTGTACCTGCCAGTTGGAGACACAGAGCAAGAATAACAATTCATTCAAAATGTGCTCTCAAACAGCCACCAGGTGCCAGGAACTGTCCATCGCCTGTGACTTCAGGCTGTGCTTGAATCCATAACCTTGGGTCCAGTGAGTGCATCATCTGAGTGTTTTCATCTGGTACGTCCTGGGAAATGTGCACTTCATTCACAATATTATTGTTTAAATTTGTGTTTTAACTAATTAGAGCCTTTAAGAGATTGGATCATACAATATTTTACTATATCCTGTTCTTTCTCCCTCAATATTCACATACTATGAAGCTCAGAAATCTTCTTGCCGCTGTGGCTGCAGTAGCTGTCCCTCTCTGCAGTGACAGGGAAGGAGAAGGTGTTTCTCATGACCCCTGGCACAGCATGTGTGGGCAAGAAGGTTTCCTTTCTGGTGTTTGGAGGAGCTGTGGGATACGTGTGTGCTCCTCTGAGAACAGCAAGTGAGAGGGTGGAAGGGTAAAGGCAGAAGCTGTAGAGGATTGCAACCTGAAAGAAGGTTGTAGAGAGGTGGGTGTTGGCCTCTGGCTCTAGTGACAGGACCAGAGGAAATGGGCTCAAGCTGCAGCAGGGGAGGTTCAGGTTAGATATTGGGAAGAATGGCTTTACTGAAGTAGAGGTCAGGCACTGGAAGGACCTTCCCAGGGAGGTGGTGGAGTCACCATCCCTGGAGATATTTAAGAAAGGAGTAGATGTGGCACTTCAGGACATGCTCTAGTGGCCAAGATTGTTGGGAGTGGGTTGTGGGTTTGTGTATGGTTGGACTTGGTGATCTCAGAAGTCTTTTCCAACCATAACAATTCTGTCGTTCTGTGATTGCTAAACCCTGACTGGGAAAGGATGGGAGCTGAGGGCAGCAATAGTTTGATTTCTGCTGTGTTCAAGGAAACAGATTTGGTTCTTCAGGCTTTTAAGCCTCAAGGGGGTTTTTTGCCCTGTAGTAATCCTAAAGGAGTGTGATCTTGAGGATGGAAAACTTTGATTACGGCAGACTAATTTGTTGAAATCTGCTTCATCTCTTTTCCACAAAGCAGCAGGGTGCAGTAGTGAAGTGCCTTGGGAGTGAGGTGAGCACGGGGAGTTTTTAGCACAGATTCATGTGAAGTGCCTAAACCTTGGGTGTGACTTTCCGTCAGCTGGAGAGGACGCTGGACCCCATCAGCTGCATAAACCAGAGACTAGTTTCTCCTTTAGATTCCCCTGATAATAACTAAGCTGAAATGCTTTTTATTTTTCTAGTCAGTTTTACAGTCTAGAAGCTATTAATTGGAAATTGAGTTCTTCTTTAAAGCGATGTTCTTCATACAAAGTTGCTTAATATTCAGTTGTACCATCTGTTTTGTAGTAATGCTTTGCTCTTCTGTGCATACTGAATGGTGCCTAGATTTTTCACTACCAAAAAAAAAAAAAAATGGACAGTCTGAAGTGCAAGATAATAATGAGAACAAACCATAAGTGCAATTTGCATGAAGGTCAATCTAAGGTTTTTCTACTTATCACATAGCTGGTGGGATGACCTGCTTGTCACAACCCTTTCATTCTCATATTGCCCCTGGTTCTTCCCTTTTTGTGATGTTAATGCCACCTTTTATTTCCACACCAAATTTTCCTGTTCTAATTGTGACTTTTGGGGTGTGTGTACACAGACTAGTAGACCTAAGACAGGATTCCAGGTTGTCATTAGGAAATTATCTTGCTGTGAAATGTGTGTTACTCTTAACTTTCCTGAACCTTGATGTCATGTCCATTCTCAGGGTGGGTGCATGGCAGGACCATGTTGCTCCAGACCTATATTATTAATGTAAATGCTTTATATGAATATTGATACATGAATGCTTTGCCAAAAACGATCTTAGCACCGGTCCTCTCTGTGCAAGATGAATGCAGCAGTACAGCAGAAAGATGGTGTTTTGAACCTTCTCCTGCTCCTGAGCTAATGCTGTGCTTGCTACTGTTCCGAGTTATTTTAATGAACAGGTTCTAGAGCATCATAAAGGGATTTAGGTTGGAAAAGGCTTTTGAGGGTGACCCAGTCCAAGCCCTTTGCACAAGGCAGAGCTAACTTCAGCGTTACAGGATGTTGCTCAGGGCCTTGTCCTGACCAGTTGTCAGGTATCTGCAAAGATGGAGATTTCACAGCTTCTCTAGGTGCCCGTACCAGTGCTGCAATCTTTTGTTGAGAGATCACATTCTGATCTGCTTTTCTCCTTTTTGGATTGCAAAGTTAGCACTGGTCAAACCAGACCTGAGCCCAACCAGTGACGGAGCAGGTCCAACACCTCGTAAATATCATCTGGTGGCACATGGGTTGGAATGTTTTTGGTGAACTATCAGCACAGGGTCTGCAAACATGAGGTGTTTGGGAAGAGGTTTGTGTAACGAATGCATTCCAGAATTCTGCAAAACCTTCAAAGAGAGATGAAAGGTGAAATGCAGTGAATAAATTATTCATAACAAATTATTCACTAAGCTCTATTCATCACTGAGATGAGACAGAATTATTGACTGGACATGGAAACAAAATTTCATTTCAGAGAGATGATATTAAAATACCGGTATGTTAGTGTAATTATGCTCTGACTGTAAAGACTTTACTATTCTGCAGTAAGAAAATGCCTTGGCTGCTGCTGCAAGATTGATATTCTCCAGGGCTAGTACACTGGATTTTTCCTTTAGCTACACAATGGAATTTAGGTATGCTATTGATCTCTTCCCATAGTGAGACAAATGTTTGCTTATTTTCTTTGCTTATAATTTGCTGAAAGGCAAATAAATACTGTGCTCAGCTGGGTGGGGTGAAGAGTGCTTAAACTGGAAGTGGTGTACGTAGGGATACGCGGGTTTTAAGCGTTATTCCTCCTGCTTTGGATGAAATTCCTTAAATGTCTTAAATGTGCCTGTGATGTGAGGAAGATGGTACCCCCTGTTACCACGTAGGTGTTTGGTGTGTGAGCTCTGGGGCCCTGCTGCAGCGGGGTGTGTGTAAGTACCTGTGCTGACATGGGAAGAACCTTTTGGCCAGCAGGCTGGGAAACAGCAGTTCAGATGTTATCTCCAGTAACCTTCCATCCTCACTGCCACCACTGGACCTAAATGGTGAATGTGCATGCATGTTCTGCAGCCCAGGGGATGCTTCCTTTAGTTATTTCTTTAGGTGTTTGAAACACTTTCCTCTTGATTTGCCTCTTAAGCTACAAAATCATTGTTAGCATGTCTGCTGCAGCCTGCATGTGCTTATTTATTATTGACATGACCCTAGTGCTCCAAGTCCTATACGAACTTGATGTATCGCTGCCTTAGGAACGGCTTTTTTATGAAAAGACCTTGTGTTTCCTTGAGTTCTAACTGTGTGGTGCTTCCTTTCTGCAGGCTCTCAACACTGCAGGCTCTTCTTATGCCTCACTTCACCAATGTCTTATAAATTCTTCTTCCCTTGCTCAGTCCTTGTGTTTGTCCCTGCGTTGTGAGCCCCTTGATGCACGGGCTGTCTCTGTGTCATCAGGTGTTCCTCCAGCACCCCTTGTGCTGCAGCCAGTAGGTACGTGGGGTCACTGAAGGGTAGAACTCTGCTTCCTTTGAACTCGTTGCCTGAGGGACTCAACATGAGATAAAATGAACAAGCTGCCTGATTTTTAGCACAACAAATCTAGTGTTTGAGCCAATCAGCAGTTCACCATTTCAAATCAGGGCTTGAAATCGCTTTAGTGCTTTTCTGCTCTTTTTAGTTGTCCTGGGCTTGTTTTCAAAATCACGTCATAGAACTGCTGTTTATTCATGGCAGATGAGCACTTATTGGTTTGTACTGGAAGGCCCAATTTGTTCCACCCCAGTTAAAGATGTTGGCCTAAAAACAGGGAAGGGTCACATGCAGACTTGGTGCAGCAGGGCTTTTGCTGCCGCTGGACTAGCTGCGGCTTTGGTTGCTGAGTTGCTTTCACGTGTTACTGGTAGAGAGTCCTCCAGCAGAAAGGGAGGCTTTTCAAAATGCTAATAAAAGCATTAGTGCTCCATCATCATCATCTTGCAGAAAACAATGTCTAGATCAATCTATCTCCTTCTAAATCTTTAGAGAAACAAAATTTAAACTCATTTTGCCAAGGCCAAATGTCAATCATAAGAAAAAATCTATATGAAATTTTAATTGCAAGATGTTCAGTGCAAATTTAATGAGTGAAATAAGAGATCTGAGAATTCAAGCATGCTCAGCTCATGCATAATGTTGACTTAAATTGGCTCTCTAGAGGTGCAGGGAATTGCGTTTTTAGAATTTACACACTGATAGAGCAAATGTACTGGGCCCTGTAGGTTAAGGTCATAAATCAGAATCATTTAACTGCCTTTGAGTGATTGCTACAGACTATAATGGTTGGGAGAACTGGCTTCAGCTACAAGTGATTACTCTGCTTGGATTATTGAAATGCTACTCAATATTCATAAATCAGTGATCATTAATCCCCCAAATAGTTCCTGTCAGCTTTCTAAATAAATTTCCTACTAGCTAATTGAGATTGAAGGAGACTAGCATGCACTGGTTCAGAATTAGGACAAATGAGCTGCTTTGCCTACCTCGGATCAGCGACACGCCGAGGGGGGACCGGAGCCACGCTGAGTACGTGTGTGCCTGCTAAACTTGTCACACTTAAGCTGTTAACTGGAGAAGCCTTTCGTAGCAGGTTTTGCCCTCGTGAGTTACAAGGGTTATAAAAAGGCTTCTTTGTGGGTGGGTTTTGTATGATGAAGTCATTTGTGTGCATCAAAAGTAGCTGAACTGTCAACTGGTGGCGTTCATCCCAGCGCAGAGGGCAGGGACGTGAGAAACCAAGACCTGCCCCCCTGAGACTGCCGTGCTGCAGGACACCTGTTGTCAGCTTTTCAACAACAGTGCAAAGAAATGAAAATTCCTAACTTTGGTGTTGGGATGTAATGGGAACGTTTTAGCTCTGTAGAAGCTTTCATTAGCTCTGCATATTAGCTTAGTTTAATTATGTATGCCACTGTAACTGCCTGCACTTGAATGTGAGGAACGTTTTACAGATACTAATGGTCTGTATTGCCTCCTGCTATGGTACGTGTCAGGTGGGGATGGAGACTTCAAATACCAAAGTTCTCTGAAAGCAGAGGTTTGAACTGCAGGAGATGGATTTGAAGCCCATGTCAATGATTGTTTCTGTGGGTTCTACAGAAGGACTTGGTGCTATTTGTGTGTAACAGCAGAGAGGCACAGTCTGGTCCTGCTCTACAGACCCATGGCCTAAATGTATCTGAAGATGCTGTTTAGGATGTCCTCTGGTACCTTCTCTATAGTTGGATTTTTGTTGACTTTCCTGAGGACATGCAGAGGCTGTGTTGATGGTTGGACTAGATGATTTTAAAGGTCCCTTCCAACCTAGACAATTCGATGGTTCGATGAAATGGTGTCTTTAGGTGTCTTCTTCCTGCCTGCAGCCAGTTTTGAATCTCTGGACCAGCTTCTATCAAATGGGCCAAGCAGGAGAGGGGTAAAAACTATTGGGTTCCTACAGCTGGGCAGGGAAGGAAAGACCCTGCTGCTGATTAGCTCCACAAGGAAAGGGTGGTAGCATGAGTCCTGTGAGCACCAGAGGAAACCCTGTAGCTCATGGAACTCCTTGGGTTTTTCTGTTGTCTGTGGGCTTGGAGAGCATGTATTTTTAAAAAACTATTACTGTTTAAGTCCTGCTTCTCACTCATAGTTTCCCTCTTCTCTCCTGTTCATTTCATTTATGTGCACGCTTTTTAAAAGAGAAGGCAATATTTAGTTGAAGGGCAATAGACATGCTGGCACTGGCAGGGGTGCTACTCCATTATTGTGATGATGTACAGAGCAAAGGGGAGATGCTGCTGCTGCCTTGTCATTATCTCAGAATATCTCTTGCTAATAGGATTTATGAGAAGATGAGCTTGAGAAGAAGGATTTTTTTATCTATTTCTTTTTTTTTTTAAAAATGCAGAACTTAAACCAGAACTGATGTGTATCTAGATTCCTTTCATATCAGGACCACCAGAGCTCCAGGCAAGAAGCTAATTGTATCAAAAAGCCATACTTAATTTGACAAAGTGGAATTACTTTTGAAACATGTATGGAAGGATTAAACAGTGTAAGAGGAAGTGTACTTACATTGCTGCTGCAGTCTATCCTTTTGTGGCTGTCAACACTGACACGGATGTTAATGTGAGTCCTTTATCTTTAATTGAGACTAGTAATGTATTTAAAGTTGAGGATGTGATGAAGCAATTTGAGTGGAAAAACCTCATCTTTTGCCTCTCCTTGCTGTTCCACTTGTATTATCCCCAGCCCAAACCTTCCTGACCTGGCTGTCGTGTTAAAATGTAAATAGCCACCCGTTAGACAGTTCCACCTTGGGGTGTAGCACACCCCCTCATGAACTGACAGCAGCCATGCCCTGAAATAAACTTCTAAATCCCAGCAATCCAGGTTTGCAATTCCTTGTGCTGTGAACAGTTTTTCTGCTTGTTACAGTGCTTCTATGCAGTACATGTTCCTAGAAATGTTTATATTTTGTAGTGTATCATTACTCAATTACTTCATTTTGTGTTGCAGTTGGGTTAGTGATAAACTGTAAATAATCCTGTTAATCTCTTTTAAGCTCCTTGAGTGAGAGAATGACAAGTATGTTGAGATTGCTGCCTTTTTCAGCATCGTTTCAGTGGCTTTTGGGAAGTCCTGCTTCATCGGCCAGATTAGCAGGGAGTGGGGAGTCCTCTTTCCTGGGATCTCATGCTGGTGATGGCTAGTAACATACTGCTGTGAAGTAGCCCCTCCAGGCATGAACTCAGACTTCCAGAGGCTGCCCACATTTAGATCAAAAAGTTGCTCTAAACTTCAGGTTTCAATTAATGTACAAACCAAAAGACACTTGGTAGGCAGCAAGTGAGGAGCCACGTCTGTGGGACATTATTTTTTCTTCTTGCTGGTGCTGTAGAGGTATAGCTCTACGTGTCGCCAGCTGTGAATTCTTCTGCAGAACTCTGTGACTTAATTTCTTCTCTTAAAAACCATGTTGTTGTGTCTGACCAGGCCTCTGTTGCTCGTGCTAGAAATAAAAATAAGCTAGTGATAACGTCTTTACTGAAGCCAATTGGGTTTGCACTGGAACGGGACCAGATTGCTTTGTTGTGTGTAAAACACGCAGTGCATTGTCTCTGTCCCCTCTCCCAAACAGGGAGAGAATGTTTTGATGGAACATGGTTCCTTTGGGCAGACTCCAGGGGCTTCATTTTTGACCCAGGAGTCAGAAAGCAGGAAAGCACTGCGCAGAAACTCCTTCCACTGAAGGACTGTGACTGCTCTGTCTGTGTCCAAGCAGCTTCCCAAGTGCAGGAGCAGAAGGTGATGATGCAGAGTATCTAAACAGAAATAGGACGAAAGAACTGTGGAGGACCAGGCTCATTTTTGATTGAAATGCCACCTATTTTGTGGTTTTAAATACCACCTGGACCTCTGTGGACCTCTTAGTAGTTGGAGCAGAGCATCCCTTGGGAGCTGATCCAAGGCAGGCAGTTGGTAGGAACTGGTTCACCCCACCGTGGTGTTTAGCTCTGTTGTCACTGCTGCTGTCTAGTCTGCCATCAAGTTCAGATTCATTTGACTTGGGCACCCCCTTTACACCCTCTTCAGTCCCATGGGCAACCTGTTAGGGGAGGGGGAAGCAATAATGGGATTTTCTTTGTTTTTCAACCTAATTTTTGAAGGTTGGAAGAGATGTGGAGAAGAAAATTGTGACAGTGTCATTGCAGAGTCTATCCAGATGTTTGCCTGCGCTGTGTTTTCCACGTGGATAGCTCCAGACTGTGGTGTTTACAATTATTTGCTTACTTTTTAGCCTTTTTGTACACCTGCAGCTACCATTATCTGGCTGTAAGTTTTTGGTTCTTTTTATTTCCATTGTTATGCCTCCAATTCTTAGTTCCTTCTGCTATTGCAGTGGTTTTTCTCTAAGAATAGACTGTTTAGTTCGGTAGAGCTTGGCATTAAAAGGGAGCACATGCTAAACTCCAACAAGGATATTCTCATGTCTGCATTTTTCATGCTGATTTGCCAGCACTTCTTCTTGTACTGTGAAAACTGATTGTGAAATGATAAATAGCCAAACCTTGTTATGTCTTGTTAATAGTCTAATCCCATTGTCGTGTCAGATCCTCTAATCTTGATCCAAATTTTGTCTGCTGATCTAATTAGGTTTTTCATTTGTTCTTGGCAAATTTCTGGCTCTTGGAGTTGCTGGGCTGGCTCTTGAGACTGATGAGGTGGAATGATCCATACGGTTCCTAGTGGCTTTAAACAGAAACATCTGTCAGAAACAAGCAATTTGTTGGCTGAGTTTAGCATTAAGTGAACTTGCATTTGACAGCTCTGCTGGTGCTTCTGAGTGACTTCAGTCGGTGAGAGCAGCTCCTGGGGACTGTGGAGCCAGCACAGATCATCTGTCTCTACCAGGGTCCGTAGGATGCACCATGCTCTCTGGTAACCTTCACAGGAAAATCAAAAGTCCAGACAGATAATATAGATGTATTTTCATCCTTTGTTCATGTTTTCTTTCTTTCCTTTGTTGGAGGAAGTTTCAAATATCATGTATTTGATTTTTTTCTTGCTGACTGAAAACTAACATCAGTTTTCTGGGCGCTTTGTTTTGGTTTTAAGTCATGATGGACTTTGGCTGAAGTCTAAAGCTATGAGTTTAAATTATGTCCTGAGCAGAGTTTATCTTCTGTATATTAGGGTCTACCTTAAACTGACCTGTAAGGAGGATACGTGTGTATATAAAGAAAACCAACTGCCTGTTGCCTTTTGCCACCTTATGTTGCGTTGTGCTGGTCATCCTTAAATTCTCTTCTGGAACCATATGGTTTATTTCCTTGGCACTGTTCCTGCCACCATTTAGGCCAGTGGCAAAATGTCACTGGTTTAAGAGAGAAAGTCACTGAGGTGGTGAGAAAGGGCAGTGTGTCAGTACGTTCCTGTCCTGAGCCCACAGCTGCTGAGAGAAGAGCAGGAGTCACCAGGCAAGGGTCTTGAGCTGGAAGAATTTCTGAATTAAATTGTGGTCACAGGCCTGTTCATGAAGGTCCAAGGAAGTGCAAACACCACAATTTCATTGTCATCCTGTTTGCTGCAGGTATGTTACACACTGTTCCAGTCACCTGCTGCAGCAGCAGCTTTTCTGAGCTGGTGGTGGCTCTGGCGCTGCTTGTGCAGTGATGTGGAAGCACCTGCTCTGTGATTGCAGGAACCCAAAATGCTGCTTGGTTTAGAACCATAGAACAGTTGGGGTTAGAAGAGACCTTAAGGATCATCCATCATATCATGGATTATCACCACCAAAGGAATCTGCTGCTTTTTTGCCACCGGTAGTTAAAGAAGAGCAGTGATTTCAGCTGTAGGCCTCGGTGAGCATTGAAAAAGTGGGCACACAGCCTGGGGGAAAACGATACGGGGGTGGGACAAATGGCCTGAGGTCAAAGATGAAGCTGAGAACCACAGTGAGACTTGGAGAAAGGCTTGGAGCTCTGTGACTTCGGGAATATCCTTCCCCCTCATGCACACATGCCTGCAGTCTCATCAGGATGGCAAGTGATGGTAACACCACCTTTGACATGTTAACATAACAGCTCTTGGCTGGTTCTCTCAGCCTCTGCAGCAGTCAGGACAGGAGATGACGCTGAGCTGTGGAATATCTGTTTGGTGAAACAACTGGGGCACTATAACAACTTCAAAGTTTGAAATCTGTTTTAAGACCAAATGGGATCTGCCCTGGGCAGGGACACCTCCCACCAGACCAGGTTGCTCCAAGCCCCATCCAGCCTGGCCTTGAACCCCTCCAGGGATGGGGCAGCCACAGCTTCTCTGGGCAACCTGTTCCAGTGCCTCACCACCCTCACAGCAAAGAATTTCTTCCTGAGATCTCATCTAAATCTGCCCTCTTTCACTTCAAAGCCATTTTCTGTCTTGGGCTGGGATGTAAAGCAGCGCAGAGCCTGCTGCTGGCAGGGAAAGGAGCCGCCTCACATGCGTGGCCTTTGGAGCAGGAGTTATTTGCGGGAGGGTATTTGGCACGCAGCTGACAGGAGACTGACAAGATTGCTGTCAGAATTCATAATGAAGATTTGCATATCTGAGTAGTCTGCTCTGCGTTGGAGCAGTCATGCCTTATCTCCTACCCAATAAAGGCAGCGTAAAGTCAAATTAGACGGGACCTGTGGTGTGTCAAGTGTAGTCTCTCCGTGAAATGCTCATGGTCCAGGATCCTGGCAGGTGCTGCCTTCAACTCCTTGGCCTGGGCTCCCCGCCACGTGTGTAGGGCAGGTCAGGCTTCCACGTTGTACCTCCCACCAGTTGGGAAGGGCTTGAGGCTGTGGCTCCAGCACGGCCAGAGCTGTGCAGAGTTAAGGTGATCGTGGGGCCCTTCCTTGGAACCGGGGCTGGGAGCCCTGGCTGGGTCGACCTGTTGCTGGAGCCGATCCTGAACCCTGCTGGTTTCCTGCTGTGAGCTGTGCCTGTGGGACCACTAACAAGCATTTTTTTTCACATTCTGGTGTTTCAGCTGGCAACTGGTTGTCAGTTCATTCTTATTGTTCAATCTGCCTCGAACACAAGTGCTCAGGAACCTGCACTGATCCTGTATTTTTTTTAAAAAAAAGTCCTTGGCTTATTTTATCCTAATGGGTTCTGGCTATGAGTGATGTTGTTTGGAGTGGTGTTTATAGCATGTACAGTTTATTCCAGTCCTCAGTATCTGCTCCAGGTTTGTGGGTGATGGGTTGCTGTACTTCTTAGCAAATACTTCCTGCAGAGGATGTGAATTTTGGAGGTAACAGCGATGTGTAAAGCAAAACGATGCCATTAGTTATCTTAGCTTTACTTTGCATGGAGACTTAGATATAGCTTAAGTATCATCCTTAAAATTTTTTGCTGTAACTCAGCTAGCTGGAAAGTTATCCTTCATAGAATCATAGAATGGTTAGAGTTGGAAGGGACCTTAAAGAGCATCAAGTTCCAACCCCCCTGCCATGGGCAGGGACACCTCTCCCTAGAGCAGGTTGCTCCAAGCCCCATCCAGCCTGGCCTTAAACACTTCCAGGGATGGGGCAGCCACAACTTCCCTGGGCAACCTGTTCCAGTGCCTCAGCACCCTCACAGTAAGGAACTTCTTCCTAATATCTCATCTAAATCTCCCCTCTTCCAATTTAAAACCATTACCCCTCGTCCTGTCACTAGACTTCCTGACGAAGGGTCCCTCCTCAGCTCTCCTTGGAAAATGGGAAACGTGTTTTGTTTCTGTTCCATCTGATACAATACTTGGATTAATCTCTGCTGAGATAAAACCCTCTTAAGATGAGGTGGCTTCAGTTACAAGGACATGAATTGCATGAAAATGACCCAGTCTTTTAATGGGGGTAATAGAATTGGTCCAGATACCTTTAGTAAGAGCAGGATTTTCAATGAGAAGTTTTACACGGTGTGGAGAATTGTACAAATGTCCACCTTCCAGTTCTGTATCCAGACACACAAAGATCCCAGGTTTGACTTGAACGACCTCTAGTTAACAAGGATCTCAGTTATTGGTTGCGTCGTGTGTTTCAGTCCAGGCAGTGATTTTTACATCATTCTACACTAATTAGGCGTGTTAGTTCTAATCTTTTGCGGCTGTTATGAAGGAGGGAGGAGAACTGATGGGTAATGCTTATAGGTTCAATATTAGATTCTCTTTAAAAGTCCAATTATCACTCATGGGAGACTGAACATGCACAAAAAGCAGATGTTATTTTAATGTGTAAATCAATAAAGCTGTCTTGTTTTTTCTGGTTTTATTCCAGTATTGATGGGATTTGCAAAAGTCTTTTTGAAAGCAACATCCTGTCTAACTTGGGCTTTCACTAGGAAGGATGGATCAATTTCTTTGGGAAGATTCTGAAAGAGAATAAAACAACCAGGTATGATCAGTGCTTCTGAAAACCAAAATTAATCTAAGTATTGATGGTTTCCAACCAGGGCCCTGTGTACCTCTGGAATATGTGCCATACCCAGCTGGGAGCCCTGCTCTGGTAAAACAGGCACTGAGAGACCTGTGAAATCCAGAGTTGAGGGTGCTCAACCCAGTTGTGCCTTTGGACGTGAAACTTCCCCTGCCTTTGCCTTTTCAGTCCAAGTTTGTTTTATCTGAAGAAGAGAGAAGGAAATAATATTAAAGAGCCAGGGTGTTGGAAATATGGGGGGGAAAAAACCCCTAAGCCTCTTGAATTAATTTTTCTCTTGGTTATGCACGTTGGCAGATTTTGCTGTGGAATAACATGCCGCCCTCAGAAATAAAAGGAAAAAGAGCATCCATACAGAGGAGCCCCCAGGATGAATCCAGTGGGGGGAGTAGCTGTTCTCAGTAAAAGGGACTATAATGATTATATTTCTGAAATGATTGAGACTAATAAATGTTGATATGTAAAAAGAAATGATCCTTTTTTATTGGCCTACCGAGGTGGGCTATAATTTTTTTTATGTTCAAGCTCTGATCAGAAATTGAAGTGACATATGGAATCAGAATTGAAATACAGCTCCGTGGAATACTTTGTCAGTAGGAAAAAATTGCATATGATAAAGCTGCTGAATTTTTGGCATCAATTACAACACCATCTTGTGAGCACTGGTGAGAGACATTTATGCCCAGGTTTCAGCAGCCTTGCGCTCGGAATGAATGGAGAATTTCAGATAACTGCATTTCCCTTTCCTGTTCCAAGTAAGTGTGGGTATTCTGCAGGGCTTTTATTAAATTGAATTGTAATCAGATAGTCATTACTTAGCTGCTTGGAAAGATAATTCCTAAGAATGAGAAATTAGGGTGTAATTCTTTTTTTCTGGAAATTCAGAGCTTTTAAACCTACCAGATTCTTCAGGATGTTTCACATCTCAGTTCCAGTGCACATTTGATCAGGGAGTGGAGTCATACGATGGGAGGGAATGGTTGTTAAACTGAAAGAGGGGAAATTTAGGATAGATCTTAGGAAGAACTTCTTTGCTGTGAGGGTGGTGAGACCCTGGAACAGGTTGCCCAGAGAAGCTGTGGCTGCCCCATCCCCGGAGGGGTTCAAGGCCAGGCTGGATGGGGCTTGGAGCAACCTGGTGTGGTGGGAGGTGTCCCTGCCCAAGGCAGGGGGGTGGGAACTGGATGGTCTTTAAGGTCCTTTCTAACCCCAACCACTCTATGATTCTATCTTTTAACACTCACTGAGGCCTACAGCTGACATCACTGCTGCTCTTTAACTATTGGTGACAAAGAAGTGACAGATTCCTGTGGTGGTGATAGTCCATGAGAGACTGGGATCAGGCTGAGCACCTTCTGGTTGGGTTAAGGAAACTTAATCAGCGTGTAGCTCGCTCTGACCTTTGTTGTGTTCCAGCTGCAGCTCTATTAAAGTCTGATCCGGTTGCCTTATGGAATACTTATTGCCTGGATTAAATCTGTCTAGACACTTCACCTATATTGGTATGGATTTATTCAGAGCAAATTTGCTATTCAACTGCTGACTGTAAAAAGGTCGTTGTACACCTTGATACACAGATACAGGACAGAGGGTTGTAAATAAAATGAATGAACAGACTGATGTTTGACCAAAGAAAGTACAAGCAGTGTAAATTAGGAGCGACAGGAGAAAAGGGAGGAGTAGTTTTCTGTATATCAGCATTTTTTTAATCCAGGAGATTAGACCCCAAAGAGAACTTTGCAGTCTTCCTCACTGTGCAATTCCCAGGCATCTCTTCCTCCCATGCCTCAGGAGGTTCCTTTGAAGTATGTTCAGTCACAATCACATCAAGCAGAGATCTGTTTAATTCCTCCTGTCCCTCTTTGGTCCTGCATCCATAGCACAGGTTGCCATCTCCTCAAACTAAGTCTGAGCTCTCACTCACCAGGGTCAAAAAACCTTTAGTTTGCAGGTTGTTTTTTAAACTGACATTTCCTCCTACGGAAGCTGTAACATCCAGCTGCACCTGAAGGTTTTTTTGTAAACAAGTGGAACTGCCTCTTATGCAAGAAAATGTTCTGCTGGGGCTGGTGAGATCAGTGTGAATTGTAAACACCTGAGATGACTGTTAAAAAGTGAAAGGCTGAGACAGCAAATGTGACAACTTGTATCTGTTGTTGTTACGTGGGTTGTGCCTTGGGATCCTACCTGTGAGTCAGGGCCACGTTGTGTGTCACCTCTGCAGCCTCGGGGTAGGCAGATGGGCCCAGCCTGATGTGTTTAGCAGAAAGAATACAGCAGATGGACTCGGGCAGAGATGGAGCAGCAGGGGGAGATGCTAGAGGAGAACTGGTTGATGTGGCAGTGTGTGCTCTCAGCACAGCAGCAAGCTCTTTGCCCTGAGAGGGCTCCCCAGGTCTCTGGTTGTGCCTGGTAGAGAAGTCAATGCCAGCAAGAATCAGGAGAACCCCTGAAATCAAGCAGAGCCCTGCTGCTGTCCAGGCTGTCCTGTTTCTTGCTGTTAAGAGCCCTTTCTCCTCCGAGGTCACTTCGGTACAGAGACTGGTGGTGTTTTATGAGGAGCTGCCTTTCAAGGGGACAGATACTTTACAAAGCTGCTTTTTTATTTTTCCTTTCATACTCTTTAAAGCTCTTGCCAGTCTCTCTTCTGAGTTTCAAGTGCCATGTGCTGAGTGCTATTCCAAGCTTTTCTTTTGGCAAGGAGAGAAAGGCAGGCCTGTTCTGCTGTAATAATAGTTGCCCTCATTGACTAAGGGTGCCATGTGTTGTGTTTTGGAGCCAAACATATTTCTGATTCTCTGATACTTACATCTCCTACCCAATATTTCCCCAGCTTTAAGTTTTAATAAAAACCATTCCAAGTTGCCTGTATTCCAAACGGAGTGTGTAATCTCTTTATTATGCCTGGCCTGGCTTGCTGGGCACATGAATAAACCTGGCTGTGTGTCATGATGACTGTTTGTATCGCCTGACAATAATTGGAACAGAGTTAAATAAAATCAGTGTTTTGTCTTTCCATAGATTGGACTCATCAGCAGATGGGGAATGCTGCCATTCTTTCTTTATTTTTGGCAAGGACCCACATGGCTGACAGACCCCTGCTACGATGGAAAGAGATGGTTCAGTGAGGTTCAGGGACGAGCTAATAATACATCATTTACTCCTGTCACACTTGGAATATGGTTTGATTTGATAACTTAAATTTTTCCTTTTTTTTTAATCTTAAAGGAACCTCCTGGTTTGACATCTGTAGCAAAATGTGAGCGTTTGGAATATGCAAACTAAAATCAAAGTGTAGAATTCCCTTTGAAGCTTACTTTCTAGTTCTGCTCCCTCCTCACCTTTTAATATTCAGCCTGCTGCAATTTTATTTCTCTGAAATTTTCAGTGTAATTGAAAGAGTGTTGAAGGAACAAAGCAAATATTTACACTGCACAAATGCCACTTGATGTGATTAGTTAAAAGCAATCTATTTAAAATTTAATATGTGTATTAAACACAGGCATACACGTGCCAGTGGAGTAAATCCTGAGTTCAGATAACCTAGAATTTTCTGGCCTCTGGAGCACAGTAGGTAGAAAGAGATTTTGGATGATCTGACCTTTAGGTTTTAAAGGAGCAAACCCACCTGTAACTCACTTCAGGACAGCAAACCTAAAAAGCATTTAGAGAGTTGAAGTGCTGGCTTTTGACTCGATGTGTGCGGTCCTGTAAGGAACCTCCTCTTAAGCCGTGGGCTGCTTTATCCAGCAGTAGGGGCCAAATGTTCCCCAATACGTGACCCGTGTCATTCTTTATGGAGTTGGATGAGTAAGAAACTGTCCCTGACTCTGGGCTGCCTGTCCCTGTGGATGCTGCTGGGACAGCCTTCCTGTCTGAGAGCAGGGATGGAGCTGTGTCTGCCTTGTGCCTGAAGGATGGTACTTGGGTGCAATGCATTTTAGGTTGGTAGCCCTTGCTGAGGGCTGTGTCTGGAGTTATGTGCCACTAAAGCTTCAACTTGTTCTGTCTTCTGTGTCTTCCATGGTTATGGACCTGTCCAGATTTCAGGCTCTGAAGCTGCTGTACAACTTGAGGAAATGGGTAGCAGTCACATATTTCCTCTCCTTTGCATGAAGCTTAAGGGAGTGTCGCTTTTATCTGTTTTTCATGTCTGAGACAGAGATGATGGAGTAGGAGGGATGTGATGGAACGTACAAGCTAAGCCAACCAAGTGACCTGAAAAAGATCCTGGATCAAGGAAAGAGATTGTTATCTAGAGATCATCTGATGCTGATAGGCTGGCTGGAGAGGGATGATGATTTTAAAGAAAGTTGACTTATCCTCCTTAATTTTTTACTCTTAATTTGTTTAGTGTTTTATGGCAACTTTATTTAAAGTAAGCAAGCCATTTGATTTTTCATCCTGTTTTTCTTTCCTTGCTAACTTTTTTCACAGCATGAGAAACTGTATTTAGCCATTCCCAGAGGAGATGAAATCACAGGAATTCAAGCAAATTGAACAAAACCTCTCCAAACTTGCTAAATCTCATGCTTTGTGCAAGACTGTTCCTAAACCATTTAATGGATACAGTACTATAGCTAAATTTTTCCTGGACTTCTTGGAACAACTTTTCCTGGTCTCTGTAGTCCAAGAGATGGTGAAGTTACAGCACCAGAGAGGAACATGTTGGTGGTGCAGACCTGGCTGCATCTCACCCTGGGCTCTAGGGAGCCTGAAATACCACATCAGTAATTACACATCTTGTGACTATAAAAGACCTTGGTCCAAAAAGAAGGGAGAGTAGGACAAATGACCATATAAAGCTTCGCCTGGTGATCAGCAGCTGAGATTGGATGCTTTTTTGTGAAATTTCATTATTTTATTTTCCTTATTTCAGAGTATCTGCTTCAGGGATGCCCCAAGATCTGTTTTGTGCCAGCTGTGGTGGTCAGGGGAGAAACTTTGTTCAAGCTCGTGAGTTTGATTTTGTAGTCCTTGAGAAACAACTGGATAGTATGAAAATAGACCTGGCTTCTTCCCAGTGTTCTCTACAGGAAGACACTGAAGTGTCAGAGAAGAATCTCTCCTGTGATTTCAGCCTTAAGGTAACGCTTTGGTTTGTAGGTTCTTCTTTGGGTGGTGAGCAGAGGGAGATCCTGTGTGTGTCACAGCAGACCTAATACTGGAAATGCTGAGATGATGGGCATCGGGAGGCTTAGACACTCACTTTCAAATAGATCCAGAGGGTTTATTTCCATGAGTTTCACAAGCCTTTAAGTGTTAACAGCATCAAATTGCAGCCTGTGCTGTTTTGCATTGTTTTTAGTCAGCATTTCCTGAGAACCTGTATCCCTCTGCCCCACACATGCCATAGACAGACATCCTCTTCCAATTCTCATCCTCCACGGAAACAGTCATTTTTAGTGTGGTTTCTCTGATATTCTTAACACTTTCGTAACAGTGTAATACGGCTTTGGTGGAACTGATGTGAGGGTCAAGATTCACCAAACCTGATCTGTCAATTAGAGGAAGAAATAACATTTAATCCACATCATTAAGCCTGATTTCGTATTACTGCCAGAGTCCCTGGAAATGGCTGGATTAAAAGAGCGTCTTAACAAAATCGCAGAGCACAGAGAAGGAGCCATGTAGTGGTTTTGTAACAGATGCCTCTTTTCCCTGTGATCCTCTTTTATTGTGGCTTTGAAAATTGCCCAGCAGTACGGCATTATTTAGCTTTGCTTTAAATGTTAAAACACATTTCCTTTTTTTTTTTCCAACCTAAAGGAGACCTTTATATGGAATTAATGCCCAAAATCACAAGTAAAGGACCATTAAGCAAGTATAATGCTGGGGGGGAGGGCTTTGAACATTGTTTCCTTTATTCAGAGTACATGAAGTTTCAGCCCAAATAGAAATGAAAGACTATTGAGGAAACTTTGCAAATACCTGAAATTTTAACTTTTACTTTGCTCTTGTTAACTATCTCACCATTAAGGAAGAAAGGGAAATTGTTAAGAGGACTTGCCATTGCAAGGGATATAACCATGACCCTGTCTTAACTATAGGCAGGTGCAAAAGTTCATCACTTGTCAGTAAATGCACTGAACTTGTAAGAGGGTTTTCTTTGATACATCAAGCTAAAAGGAATAACACGCTCCTGAAAGAACAAGAAAACTTTGTATATTTGCTCAATATTAATTACATATGAGGTTGTATTTCTGCCTCAAGATGAGATCATGCAATTGTGTTTCCTGGAAAATAGTTTCCTACCACTGCAGGATTGTTAGGATTTTTCAAATCCCATGCTGCTTCCCATTGATCTGGAAGGAAAGGTGATTACAGAGATGTAAAAGTGGAGCCTTGTGCCCCATGGAGCTGATTGTTCAATAACCGGTTCCTATGGGCTTTATCAGATCAGTTTTCAGACAGTTTTCTGGCCAACTTTGGAACATTTTCCTTCTCTGCTGTGATTGCTGGGGTGGCTGCCTTTTGTTCTAAACAAACCTTCTTACCCAGAGCGCTGGGCAGTTTTCTCATTTCATAACATTTGCTGAAGATAATTATGCTTTCCTTTATTTGGTGGGACGGCTGCAGCGCTGGGCAGTCAGAAGGAGCCTTTAGAAAAGGGCATTGTTTGAACCTTGGACACTTGTTCTTATTCATGAACATGTATGTGTGATGCTGGTTTTATGAAAATTCAACCTTAAAGTTTTGCAGGCTGCTGGGTTTTGTGGCAAAACACTCTTTTCTCTGGGTGCAGCATTCCGGCACATTTTGCCACTAGTTTTATAGAGAGGGAATACTAATATTTGTGCTTTCCCTCCCCTTGTTAGAGAGCAGGTATTTGTGCTTTCTTGCAAGATTAGCTTTTTTTTTTTTGAGTAGCTGTCTTTTTAAAACAAACAAACCAAAAACTGGGGAGGGGAATTATTATTGATTTCGGTTCTTGCCAGTGTTTTGTATTGACAGCCCAGAAAATACAATAAAGGGGGTGGAAGTGGTAAATCAGAGATGGCTTTGGTAATTGCCTACTCGTATCATAAGGATTCTTGGCCTGACCTAATGTGTTCTTAATCTTTCTTTACAATATGTAGATGTTGCTCACTTAAATGGATTTCAACTGAAGCAGAATCCTCTAATTAGCCAGTAACGCTGGAGAAATTGACCATTATCTCTAGTTATTGAATTTTCAGGCAGCCTGTATTAGCAGTCGTGCTTCTACCAGTGGGTCTTTAAACATGGAAATAATGCACCCAGAGATTATTGCTCAAAACTATTTTCAATAGTCTAATAGCATTTTAATTTTTTAAAATAGCTTATATTTATCAGCTGGAGCACAGGGTAATCAGATTGACTTGATAAACTCAGTTATTTTGTCCCTCTTAGCTAATGACAGGTTGTATTCAGAGATTAAACCAAAGGGGAAGCTGTGATTTTATTAATTTTTTGGAATAATCTTGTAAGCAGTATCCAGTGCCGTCAGTAAGTTAAGGTTGTGGGATTCTCTGGCACGTAAGAAAAGGGCTGTATAGGCTTGAAGTTAATCTGCAGAGTTGCTTTGGTAGTTTGAGGAATCCTTGGTTACTTTGCTTTATTGTCTTCTTGTAGACTCCTCTGTATAGGGAAGATACTGAGCAGGGTATGAATTCCTGGTGTTTCATCTGGGCTGTGCTTGGGGTCTCTGTGCGGATGCTCTCGAGATAAGGTACAAGGGAACTGATTTCTTCAAAGGCATCATTTACAGGCACTGAATCCAGCTTTGATCGGGGCAGGGATAAGCGTGCTCTGTGGTTGTCTGGCAGCTCTCATTGAGAGACTGGGAGGATTTGCTTCACAGAAGGGTGAGTGGAGGTGACCGGTCACCTCTCCAGACACCTTTTCCTGGCACACCATCTCACAACTCGCTCTGACCTCCCTCCCCTAGGTAGATGAGCTCTGTAATCTGAAGTGTCTCTCCAAGGCAGATCAAATTCTTCAGTGTACTCATGTTTATGCATTTCTGCCCTTGGTTGGAACATTTTAAATAACATATTGCCTGGGTGTGCCTGGGAAAAAGATGTTTCCAGAGGGGTTGTTTCAGAGATGGTTTTAGAGAGCCCACAGAGGGCATGGGCCTTCAGAGCGCTGTGTACGAGGCCCAAGGACGAGCTCAAGAGAAGGAGCAGGTGATTCTCCTCAAAGGCAAATGCCTGCTTTCAGTTCGGTGCCTATTGCTTTGTGTCACCTCGATGCATGCCAACAGCTAGAAGGGGACTTACTGTCTGTGTCATCTCAGTGAGTTTCAGTTGCCCATGAGACACAGCTCCACGTTCCAGAGTGATCCTGTGCTGCATGTTTGCCTGAAACAGATGTTTGGGTCATTCCATAAGGTACGTGATGGGGTAACACTGCCTTGATATTGCCATGGTGACAGCTTCAGCAGCTCTAGGCTATTTTTCCTCTGCCAAATGTGATCTTGATGGGACAAGCTCTGAACTCGAGGCTGAGATGGAATTCAGGACATTGTAAAATTCAGGGCTTTTAAAGGAAGCCTACAAGAAGGGTTTCCACCTGTAGCTTCTGTACCTGGAGTTTTTTTAAACAAACTTGGATGGCAGGTCCAGCCACGGAGCTGGTCACATTTGCAGCATCAGGCAGCACACGGTGTGAAAAATTTCCCACTGGTCTTACAAACCTGGGCAGATGAGTTGATAATAAGCATTGATCTTTTCTTTTAATTGCTTACTGTAATTACTGGCAGATCTGGACCAGAGAGCTAAACAAAACATTTAAACCACTCCAGGTGTGAGATGAGGTGCTGCAAGTCTGTGCGTGTTCCAGTTTTGAATGGTCTTCTGAGTCTCAGCACTTCTGGAGTCCTCTTGTTGGAGTATTGCCCAAACACTTATAAATTAATGCCTTTATAATTCAGAGATGTACAAGTCTGGAGAATGGAAATACAGTGAGTTTATATGGAGAATCTGTATAGTAGGTGTGTAATACCTGTATGGTGATAGTACAGAGGGGAAGATACTAACAAATGAGTCAGCATTCAATAAATATTGATTAATTTGCAAGCCCTAATGTATGAAATTTGAAGAGCTAACAGAAACAAAGATGTCCATGCTGATGGATAGTCAACCTGCATGTTAGGATTCAACCTCAGATCTCCTTTGCTGTTTTACTGGGCTTGGGATAAGTTCTTTCCCTGTGGTTCTCCATGGTTAAATAAATTGCAGTCGGTCAGCTCTAGGGTGGTAAACTTACTCTTTTCTCCTGAGTTTTGTTTTTTGTCTCGTTCTGTCTGGGTCAGCTTTTACAGTAAAGCACAGCAGAAATGGCAGGAGAAAAATAAAAGGATTTTGTCCCCCCAAGTGTTCAGTGCTAGCATGGGGCTACCTTGTGTACTGCAGGGGGGTTGGAATGGCAAATCTGCATCCCCTGCTCGTTAGTGCAATGTTAATCAGCCCAGGTGAGATGTAACATTGGGTTTCTTCTGCTACTTCTCTGGCTCAGGAGCAGCTTGTTTTGTGCTGGTTCTGGGATCTCTCCCAAGCTCCGTGTTGTGCAATGACAGGCGTGTTCCAGCGCTGAACTCACGGCATCGTCATGCTGGTGTGAAATTGTTGATTATAAGTATCTTCAAAATACTGACACGATAGGAGACAGATGTATTCCAATCAGATAAACTTTCCATGAAATTGATTTTTCCGTGGTAAAATACTCCATTTCATTGAAGCGCGTTGAAGTTAATAATTGAAGTGCATCTTTTTCTTATCTGAAAGAAAAGCAGTTGCCTGGATGGACTTTCTTTTTCGTACAGAAACTCTGCTTGTCTGAAGTGAGTTTGCGTGTGGACACAGGTTGGTTCAGTCCACCTTTCCGTGTCTGGTTATGATTTGCTCTTAGAGCCTCTCTAATCCCTGGCTAGGAATGTTCTCATCCATGGGAATACACACTGCAGTCCGTGCCAGTTCACGCTTATATTCTGTCAAAGCTTTGAGGGAGAATAGTTGGGAAATGAAAAGAATAACAAAGAAGCTCTGTTTTTCCAAGTTCTGAAATAGGAATGATAAAATTCTTACCTCCTTGAGCTCTAATTTTGTTTGGAATAGAAGAAACTGGCAACCTTCACATTTTGGCAGCAATCTTTAGGACACTGCTGATTGCTGTGCCTTTTTCATGCCTTTTATGCAGTCTGGAGAGTCTGGGACATCCCTCTGTGTCTGGATGTGCAGTGACCACCAGACTTGCTACGAAATGGTTAGTTCCTAAACCAGTAAGCGTTGAACCCTTTCAGAATGAGTCAGCAGCAACTGAAGCTTTGGCTTTCATCTGCACACACACACAGTTTGTTGCCTTCCGAATAAAGATCTAGGGGAGCGTGACCCCTTTTTCCATTCTGGACAGCAGATAACCAGTGACTCCTTGGAAAGCCTAAGGCATGTTTTCCAAATGTTTAAATTGTAAGTTTGGCGTGAAAAGATGAAGCCTTGAAGTTTACTGCAGAATGGAAATGCTGAAACTCACTTCTGCAAATATGTGGATTCTTTTAAATGTATCCAGGATTTCACCAAATTCCTGGAGTGCTTAAAACCCAGAAGGCTGAGAGTGCTGGAGTCAGACTTGCCTGTTTCTAGAAGGCTTCTGAGGAGCTGAGGCTTCAGAAGCAATGGGGTTACCATAAATCCAAGGCAGTTTGCCTGGTGATTTACCGAGTTGACAGGGAGCCTTGCAAACTTGGCCTGGGAATTTGCTGGTCTGTGAGTTTAGGATTCAGGGTTTCTTTGTCCCCAGGTTTCCATCAGCCTGCTGGGATGATTGCAGCAGAGCTCTGAGGAAATGAAGTCATTTTCCAATGGAAACCTGCCTGGTTTTCATCAGAATTTTAGCCAAATTAATCAACTAAGATGTTCTGATGAAGTTGATTATGTTTTTTTCTAGTGGAAAACGTTCCATTGGAAAGTTTCTGAATGGCCACAAGGGCCCGTGCCTCTTATTACTTACAGCTCCAGTGGTGGTTGCTGGTTGTTCCAGTTTATTTGCACGAGATGATCTGGATAACACAGACACTTCACTGTCATCTTCAATCACAGCAGGAAAATAGGTTTTTAAAAAAATCTATAACATAGTTACTGCAAACCAGAAGAAACCCACTGTAGCCTCTTTTACTGTCTCATATATGCAAGTGATTTATTTAGCATTGAATTTTTGTTACGTTCATCGATGTAAGGAGGCTACAAAAATCTGTACAAATTTGTGTGTTTAATGAAACTTCCATATGATGAAGGTCGTTCTTGCCTTAGTGCAAGTCCTGGTTTCCCATTCACAGGCAGGAAAGTTACATTAAGAAAATAATGTTTGTCATTCATGCTGTGCTTCCTATAGATATCCCATAGTTTCATTTTTGCAGGTACAGAGTGCAGTTTCAGTGGTGCCCACCGGTTGTGCTCATCTTGGGGAGAGAAAAATGACTGGATGGGATGTGGGGAAGAGAGCAAAACTCTGCTCCAGCTCAAAGCCGTGGCTCGCTGCCTCACCAGCACTTACCATGTCTCTGAAAGTGAGCTGGCACAGGGTGTATTATCCAGGTCCTGGGACTCGTGCCTGGGCACATACCTCGGTGGAAGCTGCTGGGAATGGGCTGTGCAGGAATGGAGGCTGAAATGGCTCTGGGTCAGCAGCAGCAGCTGCAGAAATCACGGCCTGGGGAGAAAATGGAAAGCAAAATGTGCAGGTGTGCGGAGTTGAGAGTATTTTACCCTGCTAAAGTCAGTTAACAACTCCACGGATGCTGTACAGAGCAGGCAAGATTCCAGCTCCGTCTAGACTCTAGAGAGACTTTACATAAAATAAAATACATTTTTTTATCATAGTAGTAGGGATATGTTGCTGAGCATCCACTGTGCTCAGATGTGTGCAGTCAGGAGGTTTATTACACGTCTTTGGGGTGGTTACTCTTCATTCTGCTGTAGACACCCAGCCCTGTGGAGTCTTAAATGCAAACCCTTTCTACCTCTGTAGTGAGAACTGAAATTTGCATCAAACTCTGTAAGTTTTTCATAAATTTCAGCAAATGTTTTAGAAGATTCTGTTGCCCTGTCACTCGAGGTAACATTACTTTGTGAAATCAAACATACCAAACCAACACTTCACAAAGTTTGGTTTCAGGTGTCAGTTGAATTTCCCATGCAAGGTATTTGTCAGGTTGAGTCTGTAGGTACCATTCATTGGTGACAGCTGCCTAAGGAGGGTAATGAGAGGATTTGTCACGTTAATCTTGTCACTGATTAGCAAAGGTGATTGTTGGGTGAGAAGAGTAGACCTCACTGCAGTGGTTGAGTTTGTTGGGTTTGGATCCTGCAGTCAGTGTTGGGATGTGCCACTTGGCTTGCTCAGATTTATAAGGCTCTTGTGCCCGGGAATCCACGTGGCTTGTGCTCTGGTGACTCTGTTTTCTGCTCTCTATCCTGTGGCACGTACAGAGCACAGTCATGCTGAGAATCATTCTTCAGTGGTTTTGATCTGCTCCTGAGAATATCCCTGGGTGGTAAATGAGCTTGCAAGTTGGCCTCCAAGGAATATGCTGCAGCTGGGGTGAGTTATTGCATCTTTGTTGACTTGTAACCTGAAATCTATATCCCACCGAGTCTGGCTGTGTAGCCATCATCTCTTTACCTTGGGATTATTGATTGTATTAAAATGTTCACTTTGTACTCCACACAGCTAGGGTACTGATTAGACTTTTATTCATGTTGCCACTTGGAAAGGTTATTTATGTGGGAACATTTCCAACATCTGTGCCAATCCGGAAAGCAGAATGTTTATCTTTAACTATTTATTGGAAATCTTTATACAAAATAAGTTGCTTACTGAGATAAAATACTTATTCAAGGGGACAACTTGCCCTCTTTATTTAATTCATTAATTTTGGTGCGTCATCTTAAAATTAAGGAAATATCAAACCTAAGTAGGTTTTATTCTTGGTTACTTCTGCAAAGTCTTGTGTTCCTAATAAAAGAGGTCACCCATCCTAGGTTTGTGGTGGAATGTTCTTTAGCCATAGGAAATGTGCTTGCAGTGTGGTGCTGTCACGTGTGGAAGTGTGGGTATAACTGTATATATGCAAACACACATACCTCCATGTTTGTTGCTTGAGTTTTCCTTCTGTGTCTTCAAATCATGGAAACCAGTTCCTTGACCGTGCTGCTTGTTCCTCTTTCTGGACTGTTTGCCAAACAGGCGCTTTAGAATTGTTTCAGCAGGATTTTGATGTTTGAATTGCAGTATCAGATCTAAGAACATCCTGTTGTTATCACTTTGCAGAGAAATTTGGCATTAATACTCTTCTTCCTTTCCACCAAGTTGTTTCATCAAGCAAGACTTACTAGGATTTCCTCCGGACGCTTTCCACAGGGACCAGTTTGGCACATGCTTCTCCCCACCAGTTCTGATGGACTGGGGGAGAGGGGCACCTCAGGTTAGGAAATGTTCTCTGTAGATAGAAGTATCATTAAGTTGAACCTTTGAAGTTCTGGAGAGATTTCTACAATGAGCTACTAAGTGTTTCCTAGTAATCTGAAGACCTGATAGAGCAGAAGGAAGGCTCCCAGAGCTCTTTCACTTACTGGGTACTCGTGGGGTGACAGTGAGCCCCAGCTGCGCAGGTTGGCATCACCCTGGGACTGGTGGGGGCTCAAGGGTGGGCAACTGCAACAGTGGGAAACTCAAACTGTTTAACTACAACCCTCAAAGTTTTAAGGCAGGTTTGGGCTTGGTTTGGGTTTTTTTCCCAAAAATTACTAAAAGAAATCTTGAGGGGGAAGTAAATAATTTGGTTCATTTTCAGCTGATTTCCCACTTCACCCTCTAAGCATAAGTAAGTGCACGTGTATGTTTTTCCAGTGCAATATAGTTTTGGATTGAGATTCCTAATGGTGGAAAGGCAGAAAACAGGGGCATGAACCCAGAGCAGATTGGTCTAGAATTTCTGCTTCATTTTCATACTATGCATAACAAAATCCATACAGCGAGTCTCGGGAGTCAGGCTCAAGGGCCTCTTGATTAAGAATTAAATTACAGGTATGATTTACTAAATTTGTGCTTGGGGAAAGAAGGATTTTGATGATGATGTGATTGGTAAACTACACATTTCCTCAGCAACATATTAAAATTAATGGGAATAGCATAACCATAGACGCAAAATACTTTGTGAATCTCAGGAAACATATTGTCTGTTAAACTAAGCCACAGAACCAAAATTCTATATTTTGTGTCTATAACTCTTTTACTGAAGTAAACCCAAGAGGAACATAAAGCTGGGCCTCGTTCTTCTCACATTGAGGTTTCTTCTGCGTAAAAAAGGTCCAGTCAGAGGAGCTCTCACATCAGCTCCTTTGTCTGAACTTTTTCATGTGATTATTTTAAAGGTTTGGAATGTAGAACCATTTCAAAGTTTTTAAGGGTTATGTATTTTTTTAGGCTAACTCAAATTTCTTAGGAATTTCTTTCAAATTATACTTGTCTTATCTTGTTCTTCGTTGGATAAGGTTGGCACAGGGGGACCCTTAGCCACATTTTGGGTTTCAAGACACTCTTCTGTCATCATTTGGCTGTTCTAAGGCAGGTGAGTTAGACCAGTGTTTCATGTGAGCCCGAGTAATTGGGTATTTCTCTTCCATGGATGAAGATATTTAGGAATTCGGTGTATGTGAGTAGGAGGAAGGAGATGAGAATGGTCAGGGTCAAGTTTTTCAGTGCTCTGAGATGACATCAATTACTCTCATCCAGGAGAGGCTTTTTGCTTGCAGCTCCAAGGGCTGCCGCAGCTGCCAGCATTTATAGAGACCGGGGAACAGTTACTCCCACTCTGTCCATCTGTTGTATTTCTTTGGGATTAAAAATTGCCCTGTTCCTCTGAAACCTTGCGTTGTCAGTCACTGCAGCTTTGGAGCTTTTGACCAAGAGCAGTATTTTTATAGAGGAAAAAGTGCTTGATTTACTTCTGGTTTATGCTCAGGCTCCCTCACCTGCAGACCCAAGATTCATTAAGGAGAGAGCTCTAAGTCATATCACAAGAGCAGAGAAACATGAAAGATCGCTCTCTTCTAAGATGCAACAAAGCACATAATTAAAATTAAAAAAAAAAAAAAGAAAGGCATTAACCATAAGGTCTTGCTGGTGTCATTTTCAAAGCTGTGAAGGGATTTTAGAGTCTCCAAGATCTAATCTGTTTGGATTTCAGTAAGGCTTTAGCTACAGAGCCGCGTGGGAAGTTATTAGTTAAGCTGGAAATTGGTGCAAGGAACCAGCTAGAAAACTTTGTGATGGTGAGAAAGATACTGAGCTGGGCGGGGATTAAGCTGGAGTACCCCCCAAAACAGTGTGTATTGTGCTGTAATTAGAATAGGAATGAATTAGAAGCTACTGACGTTATTTACTGATGATGTGATTGTTGGGGACCTTGGTCAAATAGGGCAAAAGACCTAAACCATCCCACTGGGAGGAGAGGGTGGTCCTAGGGACTTGAAATAATAGACTCTGAAATTTATTAGTATGAAATTCAAGTGAATCACTAGGGGCTGGTACTAAGGGATTCATTTATGTGGTGGGTCTTGTAAGTTGGAAGTATCTGAGGAGGAAGCCCAGAACAATTCTGCAGTACGTGCAGCAAATCCTTGACAGTACAACCGTGGTGTTTATCCTGTTGGGGTGTGAGCATTGGTGAGGCTGGGTCTCAATACTGTGCTCAAATCTGGACACCTGTCGGCCAGAAAAATGAATGAATCCAGGAACAGCTACAGAGAATACCAGGAGGAGAATTGGGGAGCTTGAATTCTGAGGTGAAACTACAAGAATGGGTTTGTTGTGTCTTGCAGGATGGGGATGGAGACAGGATCACTGGCTGTAACGTCTCAGGAGAGAAGGCTGAAGGAGGAGGAAGATTATTGGAAGTCATAGTCAACAGTGGTGCAAGACTAAGGACACTTAAATTGATAAGGTAGATTTAGATTCTTTTTGGGCAAGGTTTCGAGCATTTAAGGCAGATTAGAAGTTCTGGAACAGTTTGCTGTTGGGAGGGTCAACAGCAATGTGGGTTTGTGCTTCTGACATCATGTGTGTTGCTCAGGAAACTCTAAGACATGGGTGTCTGGTTTAGTGGTTGAGAGGTGTCAGTGGCCCAAGACTCTTCTTCTGTGTTAAAATGGGTTGAAATGTGCCCAACCTTCTGGAGACTTTTTGAGAATTTTGCATGTACAATTGCAAGGACGTTTGGGTTTATTTTCCAGGTGGAAATGTTTTAATTTCAGGGGGTGAAGTTAGTTGCGAGTGTTTTCCTACAGCTACTTATAGTATTTCATGTTTAAGCCATGACTATAGTGAAATCTCTTAATTCTCCTCCATGGCATTCCATTCTGAGACACAGCAGCTATGGGAAACAGCGACTAAAGAGCACTAATTAAGACTCGGAGTGCTTTCAATAAACTTGTGTTGCAATGAACAAATCAAGTGACAAGGGAAAAAGACAATATTGCCTTCGAGGGAATGTGCTGACACAGAGATAACTGTAAGTAGTTCAGCAGCCTTTTGATTTGGAGGAAGCTATGAAATCCGAGTCTGGTTCAGTAAGGTTTACATCTGATGTGTCAGAAGGAATAGCACAAAAATGTCATCACATTAGAAAACAAAAAAACCTCAACAAAACAACTAAGGCAAATGCATGCAGGAAAACCAGCAGCATGCATAAGCAAGCAATTATTCTTGCTGGTGGCTGCTGAAGCTGCGGCACAGGGAGACAGGGGTTTGCAATCACCAGCAGAACACTGGGTACAGAAGATACGGTGAGGGGAGAGTGTCAGACACCTTCAGTTTTGCTACTTGTTTTAAAATACGAAACTTTTTGTTGCAAAAGTGCCATCCTGAAGAAAAAAGCACCCACTCTTCTCTGGCGCTCCCCGGTACAGGACTTGTTAAACTGAGGGGCAGAACCGGTGGTTTGAGCTGGCCAGATGGTGAGAGCAGAAGCAAACGGCATTGAAGAGTTGCTTCTTTGTGGTGTTCTGGGTTGCAAGGGGATTTTTTTGTTTGTTTTTTGAAGGAAGTAACCTTTGCAGATTGTCGAAGAGCACATGGTTGCAGTTTTGATTTCTGGCTCCATTTGATACAGGAACATGGTTTTGAGACTGTAGAATTTCTGATGGATTGGAAGGTTTTTTTTCCCTGGTGTTGGGCAAAGTAATATACATTTCAGTGTGAGTGCCTGGGTACTAACAGTGTTGATGTGTCCTCTCCGTGGAACCCTGAAATGAATACTTTCAGAAGCATTGAACTTGTTGGGATGAAAGTGGTAGGTGGAAAGATGGTGACAAGGGCTTTTGTCAGCGTCAGGAACAGTACAGCCCTTTTGGTAGGTGGCTTGCTCAACGAACGTCAGCAAATTCTTCTTCATTTAGAAAGTTCTGTAGTTGAAGCAACAAGTTTGGTTCCACAGGTTCTTGGGTTTTGCCTCCATCACTTGCAGTTGTTTGCATCAGCATAAGGGTGTTGGTGACACGTGTGCCACATCCAAGCTCCAGGCCAGCAGCCCATGTGGCTGCAGAGAGCAGTGGGTGGCTGGGAGTACTGGGTGAGGTACCTGTCACCCCCAGGGACCTCTTCTTTCTCCGTGAGGCTTTATTTGCTGCTTAGCATCGTCCATGAAGAGTAAATCTTATCCTTAGACAAGAAGAGAAAGGAGGAAATAAAAGGCAAACAACTCCCATTGTTCCTGTGCCGTTCTTTGGGTTTTTTTATTCCAAACCCCATAACTTGAGGTCATTTTGGGATTAATTGAAGCTGATATCTTTCCTTCCAAGCAGCGCAAGATCAAGCCAAATGTACACACGTAGCAATTAAAGATTTGGCAAGGCAATATGGATTGGCTTCTCCAGCAGCAGCTTTCTCCCTGTGCTGTTCCACTTGTTCAGGCCTTTGATGTGCTCCAGAGCACAACGAGCTGGGTTTGTGCTTTAGACAAAGGCCCATTTGAGCAGCGTGTTCTGCTGAGATGGACCGGTGTGCTAGAGTTAATATTTTTAACTGTCTGTAAAATTGGAAAGATGATGAATTTATGGTCTGACTGCCTACTGGAGAATTCTGTTGATAATGAAGAAAATTGCAGGGGGCAAATTGAAAGATTTCTCTTTTATATTGTATAGCATCAGTATTCCTTTAGTGCTAACAAAGATGAGGCCAGTTTAGCATAAATCTTCAAAGCAACATGTGTGAATTTATCTGTCCGGTGCTCATTACCCTTAATGGGAATCATGTGGCTGGAACTTTGCAAGTGCTTTGAAAGTGCTCCTTTTATGGTTGCATTACAGACCCCCATGTTAGCTGTTTTGCTGTTCTTTTTATATTGCTTCATTTGTTTTCTTGACATTAAAAAAGCCAGAAGAGTAAATTAATTAAAAACTGCATTACCCCCCTCCAGTGTTAAATAAAGTGAAATACTCCTTTTCTAAAATAAGTCAAATATGACTTACACCTAAATCAGCTTGAGACACAACATGAATCTGTGCTGTTTTAAATCCCTGTAGGGTAAGACATACAGCTTGTTGAGCACTAATTAAGGTGAGTTTAACTAGGAAGTCAAAATGTTGCTCCAGATATGCATATTTGAGTGTTGGTCTTACTGTTAGTCACTGCTATGTGATGATCTCAATCTCTAGGAAATACTTGGTCAAGCTGCTGTAAGGAAGAAGGAAGACATAATAAATACAGGAACTTAGAAGTAAGAGAGGTAATGAGCATAAAAGCACACGTACACAGAGAAAAGTACAAATTGTTCCAAGTTTGGTCTTAATTAGTATTGTTGTCCTATTAAAATATATGAATGGGCATTTACCTTATATGCCACATACCATATATAAACCATGTATATGGAAGGCAGAATATTTTTTCCCCTGCTTTTGGGTAAATTAGAGAAAATTTTATAAAATCATTTGAAACACAAGAATAATAAAAAGTTTTCAGTCTGGCATTAGGTGAAATGCCTTGGTTTCAGAGTACGTGGATGAGATGGTCGGTGATCTGTGCCCGGTGGATGGCCTGTGTGCGACAGGTTTCTCCCACAGGCTTGATGGGATCCATGAGCAAAATACCCTACAAATTCTTCTCCTTGGACAGAAAACCCTGTTCTGAGTTGCTTTTGGTGGATCTGTGTGTGCTGGGCATCCTCTTTTGGTTTCTTTTTGATCAGAGATGCCAGTCAGGTCTTGTGCTCATGTCCAGCGAAGGATCCCTTCAGCCCAGGCTTAAACCACAAAGGTTGTGCAGGAGTCTGGGGGTGCTTTTAGAAACTTTTCATCCTGAGGTTGCTTGCTGCAAGTGATACTGGAAACTGGAGTACTCTCTTCCCTCTCTTGATTTCTGAACCTTTGAGAGTGGGTGGTTTGATAGGAATGCCAGGTACTGTTCAGGATTAGCAAACTGGGAAGTTTCTGTCCCACTGTGTCCAGTAAAAGGCAAAGTATTCATTCCTCTTCATGAAAGCACTGGTCTTAAGCCATCTCAGCTCAGCTGGTGATGCCTTTTGCAGGTTCTCCGTGCTTTCTGTGTTATTCTCAGGGACAAGGCATGGTTTTTTGCTGCTTTCCCTCAGCCTGAAGCAAGCTTACAGGCCATGATTTAGCAATGAGCAAGAAATTTCTTGCAAGAAATCCAAAATTAACATTTTCCCCTATGTATGAAAACCTAGAGGTTTCACACGGGTGCTGAGCATCCACTGCCATGGAAGGATCAGTGCTATTGAGGTTTTCCAGGGAAGGACCAGAGCTGAATTCCCTAGTCTGACTTATTTATTTTCCTTTCATCCTTACAGTTTTTTAGAGGAAACCAGATTTTGACCAGTGAGAGAAGGGAAAGATACAAACATCCCTGTAGCAGGAGCAGGATTTTCAAGATTTTTCAACAGGAGGGAAAGGGAAAAAGAGATGGTGAGCAGCTGCTTCCCACCAGAGAGGCTGGATTGTAGATCAGTTGTTTGCAGAGTGCTGGTATCTTTGAGATGTTTAGATTTCTGTGGTGGCAGCAGAGAGCATTTGGGGATTCATTGAGTGCTGTACAAGGGTGGTTGTTCAGAGCTGTTGCCCTGGAGGGAAGGAAAACATTCGGAGGTGTCAAGTGTGAGTGGTGTGGAGAAGGTTTGTGCTGCCAGAGCAATGGCTGGCACCAGCTTGGCCTCAGGAAAGCAGCTTTGGTGTCTCAGCTTTCCCACCTGAGGTTGCCAGAAGGAGGGAGATGAGAGGAATGGATTGTAAGAGCAGATTATGTGATTTATTGAAGAAAAACATACAATCCTGGGGAATTGCCAGGATTAAATACGCTTAGCACTTTTTGCTTGGTGGTAAAAACGTGACGTACAAGAGAGGAGTAGGGACGTTGCAGGGAAAAGGCAAAATAAATGCAAGTGTTGCAGTTGTCGGGTTCTGAGTTTTATATGTGATGCCAAAATGCAGCAGCAGCCCCTGTGTGCTGTGGATGATGTTGTATTGTGATTAAACACTGAGGTCTCCACTGGCAAGAGCAAGTTGCCTGAGAAAATATTTGGTGTAGCCTACACAGTGGTAAGCATCTTACCAGGAGGAGTGAGAAACAAATCCCTTTGGGAAGAGCCATTGGATCCCTCTTCCCTTGGAAAAGCGACAAGAAAATATTGTCCAGACTGTCAGGTGTGTCCTACAGGTTTTGCTGCCAGTGCAGTGCTCTCATCCAAAGCCTGTAGGAAGCCCAGCACTTCCAGTGGATTTTAGATTATGGTGATGAGTGTTCTGATAAGAGAGGAGCCCTCTAAGTGTGTAGAAGAATCCTGGGGCAGAAGGAGGTGACTGGTGTGAAGGATAAGAGCCCAGCTGAATAGGGGTCTTCTAGAGGTCAATAGTCTTTGCACAAAGATCAGATCTGAATGATAATGGGATAGTATTGAAAATTTCAGATTAAACAAGTACTGAAACACATAATGGGTCCTTTTTTCCAACGTTAATGCTGGAAGTGGTGCCTCTTTAACTTCAATTTTCTTTTTCTTGGGCACAACCAACACTAAATGATTCTCACGTCCTGGTCTGCGTGGATTTAATCACAAGTTAGTTTAGGTACAGGAGCATTTCACAAAGACAACGGCTTACGTTGGATTAGTTGGTATGACCTAACAACACACCACTTGGAGGAGAGGAACAGTTTAAAGCAACATTGTTGTTCTGACAAAGATGAGGCATCTCTGCATTCTGGCCAGTAGAAGTAGCTGGAGTCCAGTCCGTGAATCAGTCCAGGACCAAAGCGATGGTTTGGTTTGTGCAGGACAATGTCTGAGACCCAGGGCTATGTGGTGGGATTGATTTTATTCCATCAAGGGAATGAAAAGAAGAGCAGAGTTCCTACCTTTAGTATGGCAGTAACCAGCAAGGTGTTTTCAAATGAAACAAGGATTTCTGTATTGTTACAATTTATTATTATTTTTTTCCCCAGATGGCATTTCCACTCTTGGAGTTCAGTCCAAACTACTCCTGGTGGAACTATCCCGTACATTTGAGCTGGGCAATGTACTCTGTAGGATACAACGTTAAGCATATTTTTGGTCAGAATTCATGTCAGGAATACAATTTTTAAGTAAGATTGCCATTATAGATACTGAATATATAGACACTGAATGTCTCCTCATGGATTTGTAAAGAGTAGGTGTGTGTGGCCAGGACCAAATCAAAGCGAGAGATGCCCTCAGACCTCTCAGACTCTCTGTGGCCCAGGGAGCCATAGGGAAGGAGAGTTAATCTCTGATCTGCCTTATGCCCCTCCTGGAAAATTCAGTGGAATTGATTATATATTAGGAAGCAATTCTTTGCTGTGAGAGTGGTGAGACCCTGGAACAGGTTGCCCAGGGAAGCTGTGGCTGCCCCATCCCTGGAGGGGTTCAGGGCCGGGCTGGATGGGGCTTGGAGCAACCTGGTGTGGTGGGAGGTGTCCCTGCCCAGGGCAGGGGGATTGGAACTGGATGATCTTTAAGGTCCAACTTCCAACTCTAACCATTCTGTGGTTCTATTAATGTTTTTTTTTTGTTGTTGTTGTTTTAATTTAATGTACTTGCTGCTAGAAGCTTTTGTATTTTTCTCAAAACCAATGAAATGGAGAATAAAATCCTTTGACCCCTCTAGTCTGTGTGCCAGGGGGTGCTGGTCTTTCCAGTCTGTGTTTTTTGACTCGTTGCCATCAGAATTTGGGGAAGTACCTGGGCATCGTGTGTCTTGTGACCCTACAGCTCTGTCCTGTCACAGACATTAAGGAACTGCTAATGGAAAACAGAATTGACATTCTCACACTGAAAGCGCTGTGTCAGCAGACTGAAAAAAGTTGAAGAGATTTCCAGTCGGCTCCAATACTGAGGGAACTGTGTTGTTCTAACACTGTACCTTCTGTTTCTTTAAAGCTAAAGGTAAATTATTATTTTCTGCAGAACCCCCCTCCCTCTCTCGTACCTTCCTTGAAATAATGTCTTAGTCTTGAAATTAAGTTTGTCATAAGAGTTGTTGCTGAAAATGATGTTGTGACTTTCTCTTCAAGCAAACTAAACAAAAGACATGAAGGTTGAGCAGCATTGCTATGGTTACCTTGTTTAAAGGCGATTGTTAATAAAGGAGAGAAAATTGGAACTGAGAGAGGCAGTAATTGCAAAAGCACAGAAAAGGTTAGACTGCTGGTTTTCCTCAAAACTTGGTGTGAACTTGCTACTTTCATTAAATATCTGTTTTAAGGATGCCATCTTAACTCAAAGGACATAGTTAGGAGGCAACAAACCTAACAAGAAATGTAGGTTTTATAAAAGGACAGCAGCCGTGTTTTGAATTCCTGGGTAAGGACTCTGGAGGGAGTCCAGTTAAGCTTTAGAGTGGGAGGTTTTCACCCTGCTTTAAGTCTTTTGAGAAGAGGTAATTGGTTTTAAAATGGTTGCAGTGTGCCTTTTAAACCAAATATGTTCTGATTTTGCTTCCCTGGTCTTTATCATGGTGCATTACATGCTCACATGGGACCAGAACCTTAGAAGCAAAGAATGTGAACCTGAGCTGCTTGCAGGATTTCAATCCCAAGCTTCAAGATTTGAATTGCAGTCAGCTAACGTGTAGTCTCCGATCCCAGGGTAAAGTGGGGGCTTTTTAAAAATCATAAATATGCCCACAGTCTGAAATGGAGAGAACTCTCTGCGCTGGTGGGGTGGTTTGTGGTGACAGTGAGTGTCTTTGCCTGCACAAAGAGCCCATTCAGAACTGCACGGAATGTTTTCTAGTTACGTCCTTTGTGCAGTAACATTATTGAGTTCAGAGGAATTAGACCAAAGCTGCCTGATGGCCTCCATTTATGCAAAAAAGGCTTGTTTACTTTGAAAATATAGGTTAACTGAATATCTGCTTTCATATTAGCCTACTTTATCACTTAAAAGAGATGTTTTTCAATTAAACTAAAAAGATATTACATACCAAAGGTTACAGAAACATGTTCTTTAAAAATTAAGTTAAATTAGAAATGACATTTCCTCTTCTAATATTGATGTTGTAGCTGAGAGTTAAGCTATAAAAGGAGTCAATTAAACTCTCTGCAGCTTTGCTGCAAAATCCAAATTTAAACTACATAAGAATGCAATCATATTAATGCTGGCAGTTTCAGACCACTTAGTTCTAGAACCAATCTGGGGCAAAAACAGTAATCCAAACCCCCATTTTTCTGTTTAATAAATTCCAGTGATTCCAAGACTTCTGACATGGGAAGACTGGGAAACGACAGTGTTTATTGGTTTTAAAAATGAGCAAGTCAAACGTGCTGTGCCCCTTTGTGGCAAGGTTTCTTCAGGAAATCACAAATGTTTCCTGCTGGTGCTGGTGTCCTGTCTTTGTGAATAACCCCCACCCCTGTGCCCAGGAGATGTAGATTTGGTTGGTCATGGTTTGTGAACAGAAATCAGTGACCACTTTCCCTGGTTTTAGGCTTTTCTGGGGAAGAAGGATTCCTGAATATGGATTTTTTTTTTTTTAGAAGTCTATTTAAAGATACTGACTTTGAAGATTTTGATTGGATTCTACCTAAGCTTTTGGCTTGTAGGTCCTTGGGATTTTGAAAAGCTGGCCCTAAACATGCAGGGGAGTGGAACAGTGTAAGTAGAAGGTCTTTTGTAGCAATCATTGTATTGTCTTGATTGATTGAGAGAAGTGTAGGAGCAGAGGAGGCTTTGGTAGTCTTTTTGGGGCAGAGGAGGCTCTTCAAGACTGTAGCTGACATGAGTTATCTGATGTGAGAGCACAAATCCTGATGCTCAGTGGGACTTAAGCTCCCAACTTGCTTTATGGGCTTTGAGAACTTTCCCATCTCCAGTGCTTTGCAGGCACCTGCAGGAGAGGTGGTGTGGTGTTCCTGCAGGATGGATCTGTGGAGCAGAGTAGGATCTTAGGAGTTTTTCCCATGTGCAAAATGGTAGTGGGAGCTCTTTCAGCTGAGCACAATTTGTACAGAGTGAGACTGGGAAGCTGTGGTCATGGGAGGCAAAGGAGCCCTCAAATGTAAACCCATAGAGGAGCAAAATGTTTTATCTGGTTTCTCCTCAACAGTTGCTGTCAGAATTCATTCTAAAGCTCATCTGTAATCCTAACTTTTGGAGTTTGCTCAGTGACTGCATTTTATAGTTTAATTTTTACCACTTGATTATTTGATGGAGATTTTTAAAGTCGTGTCCTGAAAATTACCCTGCTTGGAAGTGGTTAAAAACTGCAAAGAATTCTCTTTCCATTTATAATTATAAATTATATGTCTCCTGTCTGTGCTTGCCACTGCAGCAATATTTTGTAAGCTGTCTTTGTGTCTCCTCTGGTCACCTCTGCAGTAGCCAAGCCCCATCTTTTGAGCCTTACACTGTGCAGACCCAGGAGGAAGAGGGAAGTGGTCCTTGTCCTACAGAACTTAAGCTCTCTGAGAAATGGTGATGAAATAGAAAAGTGGTGTTAATTTCAAGCCCCATTAGAAGCAAAAGGACAGATATTTATATCCATCTTCTGTGCTATAGTTTGGACCTTTGATATTTTGTTTTAGTGTGATGCTTAAATACTGGAATGAGGTGTGCTCTAGAGGTCAGAGAGGAAATGGGGAGTGAGTGCTTGTTAAATAAATGTTGTCAGGAATCTCACATTAAACTCTTAAAGAAACCCAAGCTCCTGTTGCTGGAGTGCCAGCAGTACATTTGAGGGATACTCTTCCCTCCTCTGGCCACTTTATGATCAAAATGGGTGAGTTTTGGCAACCCTGTTCTGTTTCTTGGCACCTTGGTTATTCCTGCCCTGCAGAAGTGTGTGTAGGGCAGTGGAGGAGCAGGATCTGGCTCAGCAGCCTGGAGAAGAGTTGCTGCCTTTTGGATAAATCCATTTGGAGTGTTTGTTCAACATCAGAGCCCTTGGAGCTGCTGGAACCTCAGTGTTGGGGCTGCCTGGGTCCCAGCTGTGTCCCAGGGTGCTGTTTAACACCTCTGACAGCACTGGCTCCTGACACCACCTACTGCATTTTTATTTTTAGATGGTCTTTGTTCCACATAACATTTGTCTCCAGCAGCTTGATTTCTGTTTTGTTTAATACAGTTCTGATTCCCATTCTGAAAACTGCATCACAAGTGAGCTCAAAAGGGCTATTTAAGAACAGCACTAAGGTATTTTCTGTCGCTCTGTGCTGTTTGAAAACCAGCTGTGCAGTGAGGAACAGAACTCTTCCCGAGGAGAGTGCATCAGTTTAAATACAACCAGGGACTGTGTCTGTGCTGGCAGCTATCTGACCTGTCATCTCAACTGATGGGGTTTTGCCCTAGGGCCACCCAACCACTATTCTTAAGTGCTGTAATTGCAAGGTGTCCTGGATAGCTGCCTGCTATTTCTAGCAGAGGCTGTAAAGCCGAGGATTTGGTTCCAGTGAAGCTGGTATTTCCCAAAGCTGCAAGTTAATCTGACCCTCTTTGTAGCTGGCACACATACAAATCACTGGGACAACTCTTTATTCCCTATTTATCCAGTGCCTTCCCAGACATAATCCTCATCCATACCTGATGTCTCCTGATGTCAGTGCCTGGCAGCGTTTAATCCTGATGATGGACCTGACACCTTTCATAAGTGTCCGAGGCAGATCAGGCCTTCAGAGCCCTTACCCTGAACATCTGTGCTGGCAGAGTTGCATCAACCAGCAGCAAGAGAGGTGTTGACTGAGCAAAATGCCGGTACTTGTTGAACTTGCACCGTGGAGAGCAGCAGTCCAGCCAAGTGAAGAAAATGCAGGGAAAAGAACCAGTAATTTCTGCTTTGGCAGAGTTTGTGTAACACAGGTATACAACCTTAATCAGTGTTTCCATACAATAGATTGAAGGGAATCTTTTATTCTTACACAGAATCTAAAAATGCTAATGCAGCTGTATAAATTCAGTCTTTCCCAATATAAAGAGAGTTATAAATAAAAGCATATTTAACCACAGAATGTTTTGCAACAGGGAGTGAATAGAATGATTTCCATTTTATGTCAAAGGAAAGCAAAGGCACAGAGAGATGCACATAGTGATGCTGTGAGATGGGAGTGTGGACATGGCAGGTAGTTCTCCTCTGGAGTCTCACTCCACAAAAAACCCATTTGGATTTAAGGGGGACCAAGGCTGCCCCGAGGTGCTGATGGATTTGTGGTGATGCTGCCTGGGCCCTGCTGGATGCAATTTTAGGTAAAATCACAGCCAGTTCCCAAACTGGTTGTTAAAACCACCTCCACCAAGCTCTCGTTCTCTGTCTCTGTTCTGCTGCCAGTGCCCAAGCAGGCAGCGTCTCTTCCATCACCTTTGCCACCCCGTGCAGTGAAGCTCCCACCTGGAATGTGATTCCTTGATCCTGGAATATGGTGCTGCTGCCGCCTCATGCAATAGCAGCGATCCCAAGGAGTGCTTTGAGCCCCCCAATGTGCTGGCAGCCTGGATAGAAAAAGGAGTTGGGGGCAGCAGGGGGGAGGGCTCTGATGTTTCCACGTGAGTCAGGGTGCAGCTGGAACTGGACCATCCACATTTTGGAAGGGTCCACCCCCTCATTTTATTTCCAATCTCTTGTTTTCTCATGTGTGAAATGGCACAGCCATGTGATGCTTTCCTTCCTCAGAAAATGCTTCAAGTTTCATAGATGAGAAGTCTTTTATAGGACCCATGTATTTTATTTTTTCTGGGAAATCATAACTCAACCATGAAATTTCACTTTTTCCTGTTGCTGCCTTCAATCACTTGTGCTTTGCTCAACAGGAATTCCCCTTGCTTCCCCATGTAAAATAAACATAATTTAAAGTCACTTTGTCTTTTGAATCTTAGAGTTAAATCTTACCGTAGCAATGCCATTGCAGCTGTGATGTTTGAAAGATGTAAGAATGGCAAGTTTTACATTTACATTCAGCTCTCACATTTTGCAATATACAGACAAATAGAGATAGTAGCTGTATTTTCCAAGGAAGATGAGCTATTGAATTATTTTTAAGAAAATGATGTTAATAGATTCCGATTTTTAAAAAAATTATTTGGAGAATAGTATATACAATGGATCTAATGTGCCAATAGGGAGAGTTTATTTCCCTCTTTGA
>VXBW01007872.1:1380164-1452270 GCA_013400375.1 Thinocorus orbignyianus | reverse complement strand
TGCCTGGGATTGCCACGTCCCAGGTGTAGGACTCTGCACTTGGCTTGGTTGAACTTCATGCCATTTGCATTAGCCCACCTCTCCAGCCTGTCCACGTCCCTCTGGATGGCATCCCTTCCCTCCAGTGTGTCGACCACGCCACTGAGCTGGGTGTCATGGGCAAACTTGCTGAGGGTGCACTCTATCCCACTGTCCATGTCTCCAACAAAGGTGTTAAATAGTACTGGTCCCAGTACTGACCCTTGCGGGACACCACTCGTCACTCCTTTCACCAGTCAGCTCTTCAGCCTGCTGCAGGTTTTATTCTGTTGGCGGGGCAGAGGCTGCAGAAGAGAACACATTTTATACCTGCCCGTGTGAGAATGAGACCGGGTGATGTTCCTGCCTCCAACTCTTGGCTCAGCATCTGCATCCAGGCACGATCAGGCTCCCACATGGAGCACATCTCAGCAGGATGGCAGGGATATGCTGCCGTTCAGGGTCATCAGAATCTCTTTCAGGGAGTGCACAGCAAGGAATGTGCCAAGGATTGAATGACATTATTTTTTAACATTGGGTGGGTTTTTTTCCATAACACAAAAAGCTTCCCAGTAGCTTCTGGGCAGCTTTTCCATTTGTTTGTAATGTTCTCTCCATTGAAGCTGCATCCCAGTGATCAATAAAACTTGATTAAGGATAATAGTGAAAAGCAGCAGCCTGCAACCTCATTAAATCCAAAAATTCAGTACAGAGTGTGGCAACTGGAGTTGAATAATCAAGACTCAAAGGACAAATATGTGGCTGCAGAACAGAAGAAACTGAAGCTGATATTGCCAGGGCTTTTTGCTTTCCCCACTGACTTTGTCCCGCAGGAAAGAAGCTGCCACTGCCGGGAGCTGGATGTGGAATTGCAGCTGGGCAGGAGGATAAACCCTGCACACATAAGTGTCTTGCTGAAGATTTGTTTCAGTTTCAAATCAAACCAGAAGGATTAATTTAGAGTGACCAAGAAAACAAAATAAGAAAGGAAAAAAAATATTGCTGAGGTTGAATGAATGCTGTGCCTGACCTTACATAAGACATTTTATTTTTCCCTTGAGTAGTTCTAAATATTGGTAACCATGATGAAAAACAATTAACAAGTGGTTTCCAGTGACAGGACAAGGGGCAACGGGCACGAGCTGGAACGTGGGAATTTTCATTCAAAGATGAGGAGAAACTTCTTTGGGGTGAGGGTGTCAGAGCCCTGGCAGAGGCTGCCCAGGGAAGGTGTGGAGTCCCCTTCTCTGGAGACCTTCAAGCCCCACCTGGATGCAGCCCTGAGTGCTGTGCTCTGGGCAATCCTGCTTTAGCAGGGAAGTTGGGCTGGATGATCTTTAGAGGTCCCTTCCAGCTCTGACAATTCCCTGATTCCATGATTTTGGAGTAAAACACCATTCCAAATCTTTTAAAAATTTAAATACTTGTTTCCTTTCCCTGTCTCTCTTCAAGCAGCAGTGTGACAGAATAGGCATGTGAATGCAGAGTGTCCTGACTGAATATGGATTTGTCTACTCCAAGAAGGTCTGATTGCCACCAGCTTCTGTTGGAAGGTCTGTGGTGAAAAGAAACCTGCATCTTGGAATGTTTGCAACAGGTGAGACTTTCTCTCTTCAAGTATGCTGATAGAATTGGGAAATTCAGGGTTGCCAGCTGCAAATATATAAAAATTGTCTTAGTGACTTGAAAATAGTTCTTGCTTTACTGCAGTTGTGGATTCTTTTGATGTGCCTTCTGGTTTCTGGAATATTAGAGTATTCATAGTTAATTCCCCACCATTTCTGTACCACCACAAAGGAGTGATTCTCCCTTTTTCATTAAATGGAAGCGTCACAGGTAAGTGCTGGGCGCTGGGACTTGTAAAAGTAAAGCAACATTGGGAATCTCTAAGATAGTGAAGCTCCTCCTGGATTGTTTGGTGCTTCTTGGGAACGTGTTTCTGGTGAGAAAAGAGCTGGAATGCCCCCGTGGTTCTTTATGTTGAGATGTTTCAGACTGTATGTACAGCAGGGAGAGACTTTGGCTCTGGACAGTTCTCCCTCACAAGGTGGGTGTGATGGGACGGGAGGTTTGATGAGTTCTGGGCTTTGGGATGGCCTGTAGGTGGGGAAGTGGCTGCTGCACTACATCCCAGCAGAGGTAGGAAACTCCTGGAGTAGGATTTTCCTTGCTCACATTCTCCAGCAGTACCCCTTCTCTTCCAGCTCTTCAGCTGCAGCGTGTCAGAGCTCAACTTCTGCACAAGCATTAGAGACTCGAACTCTCTAAGGTATTAGTAAAATAGGGAGATTCAGGCTCTGAAATGCATTGTAATATTAAGGCAGTGTTCTAGTTATCACGTTTTAGAAATCAAAATGAGATGTTGAAGTAGAGGTACCTGAAGGATGGTAACTTACCTGTTGGTCACTTAGGCTGTCAGTGCAGACTTGACATCTTACTTTACCTTGCCCCGTTAATTGAGGCTGTGTTTGAAACTCTGTCTCCTTTTCTTTTCCCCCAAATGGAAAGTTAAATGCAATCCACTTTCTAGAAGCTGTTTTTAATTTTGACCGTCCGGTAACATGCTCCAGTAATGAAACCTATACCTCTACTTAAAGGTCCTTTGTGTAATTTATAGATCCTATTTTCTTTCCTCATAAATTCCCACCATACTTTCTAGGGAGGCAGAGTGTACATTAGCCGCTCTCCCAGGAGACTTCCACACTGTGCATATAATAACTGTGAGATAATAACTCAGCCCAGTAGTGCTGCTGGCACTCAGCTCCCAGCACCGTACAGAATTGGGTCCTCAACTTGACCCCACTATGAGCCAACAAGGGACTATTTTTCTTCCAGGCAGTACAATTTTTAGCGTGTAATTTTTTCCAAAGCCCTGACTCAGGGGAGGAGGGGCTGTGAATTTTCCTTTGCTCTATTTATGTGCAACTCTCTGACACGAGTGGTTCTTTGAAGTGTCTTTAGGATGTTGTAGGGCAACCTTATTTCTTACTTTAAAACATCTTTTAAATGCCTAAAAAACTTCAGATGTGTGTGTTTGTATTCGTAACAGAATGTAAAAACACCAAGATACAGCTGTTAACAGCACAGAAAGTCAGCGTGGTCAAGCTCTGCCAGTGTTGCAATTTCTCTTCGGTCCTGTGGTTGGGGACCTTTTAGATTAAATTCATTAGTTCATGGTAGTTTTGAGATGTAACATAAGCCTCCGAAGGGATCTTAAGCTTCTCTTTTTTATTAAAACGAAATCTTCCCTTGGCATTTCTCTAGGCACTCCTCCAGTCACAAATAAAAGGGACACCGCCGAAGGATATTCTGCCACACGCTTAAATGCCAGCAATCCAATTAAAGGAATGTTTAACCTTTTGTAAATAAAGCTGTGGCTTGCACTGCCTTTTGGCCAAAGGCAAAAAAAATTAACTAATTTATTATTAAGCTTCTTATCCAAGACTGATGTATGCATTCACAATATAGTCTGCAGCATTATAAGGCCAGAATTCTATTGAAATTACTCTGTCCAGAAGGTCAAGTGGCTGCGGATTCAGACACCGCTTTCAGAACAGCTCTGCCGAGTCATGTCCATCTCAAAAGCTGCCTCTGAGCCTCCCACAGTCCTGAGTCACGAAGTCCTGAGCCTGATGTTCAACACTTCACAACATATTTTTATATTTTTGGGTTTTTTTTTAATATGACCTTTCTTAAAACAAGGATAATTTTCCAATTGTAGGCGTGGATTTAGATAGGAATGTGTTCAAACTCTGATATATGTTCTAAACCTTGATCAAAAAGCGCTTTTAGAGGTAAACAGTTCATTCTAAATCTGGATGTCAATGTTGTATTACCTCTAGAAAATTTAAGGACTGTAGAAGGCTGTGTTCTAGTTTATTGCCTCTTTTGCTGCTTCACAGAAACTTGATCCATGGGGATATTGTGCTCGGAAAGATTTGGCAGAGCCATCAGACCGAGCCTCGCTCAGCCAGGCCTGGGAGCAAACCTGGGAAAGGCTTCCTAACGGGTCTGGAGAGGAGGGGGATATGTTAGAAGTTTGCCTGCTTTTCAGCATCCTGGAACTATGTATGGCTTTAAAGATGGTAGGAAAACCCCTGCAACAGTTTTAGTGGTAAAGTTGCATTAAGATACCAAAGCAGAGGCTGTATCTTTACTCGACTGGCTGATACGCTTAAGACACGTTAGCCCTGCTTGAATTCTGACATGGAAGTAGCAGGCTTCAAAAAGAAATACAACTGGAAAGCAGTCACACAGCACAGATTTCAAGACTACTGCTTCTGTTCCAGATCTGAAAAGATCTGTGCCTCTGCTAGCAGCTTGTGTCAGCTTTGCAGCAGTTTGGTTTAGTCTAGGATGTGGTTTCTGTGTATGAATGCTGGCTTAAGTCTCGTGGATGTATTTCTTGCTTTCCTGTTGTGGCGACCCCGAGGGAGGCCACACTGGGAGCTGTGAGGCAGCAGAAGGTGTTTTTCAGGGACCAGTGGATCCCAGTATTGCATTTGCCACAGGAGGATGAGGAAGAAGGTGGGCCTGAGGAGGAGGAAGGTGGGCCTGGGGAAGGTGGGCCTCAGCAGCCCAGGACACACACAGCACCACACACACCTGGCCTGGCAGCCTTCTGGGGAGCGGGACAGATTTTTGCAAATTGTAATTTTTGCAAATTACACTGCAATTACCATTCCTTGTAGTGCTTTTCCTTTTGTCTGCACATCTCACTCGGTCCAAACACTTTGCAAGCGAAGGCTGAAAAAATACAACTGTTTGTTACTTAAAGCGGGAAGTCCTTTCCTCAGTGAAGGAAGGGAAGTGAGGAAGATGGGGCAGGAGTCCAGCACTTTATAGCCTCGCTGGGGCAGTGCCTGAGTTCTGTATGAACAGGTTTTTGAAATTCCTTATTCTTGAGGCCACAATAGGAGTAATAACAGCATAAAGAAGGATGGTGGGCAGCAGAAACGGAGGCCGGCACTGCGCATTACAACTGTGTTAAGACTAAGTTCATTGTTGTTGTGTGGCCAAGACCTAAACAGCTGTGATTTTCCAATTTCTTTGTGATCTGCCGCTGTAAAGTGTTTTGTGGCTCTGTGAATGAGGAAGGATTGCATTAGAGAGAGGAATTGCCCACATAGTGTGTCCTGGAGAGCAGCACTGAATGTGGCCATGGCTGCAGCAACACCCATAAAACCATAAAGAAGGGGTTGCTCCTTCATGTGATCTTGGTTTCAGGACTGGTTTTGCTTTTGTTTCCTTATTAGTGATCCTCAACAATAAAACTGAAGAAATGAAGATTCCAGTGAAATTTTGTCACCGTGGGAAGGCAGTGGCTTTGCTTTTGGTTTGCAAAATTTCTCCAAATTGACTGAAAAAACATGAAGGCTCGGGGCTGACTTGATGCAGGTTGGATTTTATGTTACCATCCAGGCCGGAGAGAATGGGGCTGGTTCTGGGCGATGTTTCACTTGTTTGCAGAAAGTGGAGAAATGAGACTGGTTCTGCCTTTGTAGAATCTTTTCAATTAGTTGTTGTTATTGGTGTTTTGTGAACCAAAACACCTACGTTCTCCTGTTCCTAGTTTTTTGGAATCATGGCAGTGTAGGGGGGTTCAGGAAGAGCATCTCAGCATTATTTCTTTTTCCAGAAAGGAAATTATTCTTTTATGTTTGCATTGCTCCTGTTTGCATCTTGGCATGATATTTTGTGGGAGCGGGTTTTGGTTTGTTGGTTTTTTATGTTGCTTGCAAAGCAGATACATTTTCTTTTCCTTGTAAGCTACAGAACAACCTAAAGCATCTTAAAGAAAATTTTTAAAGCAATTCAGCTTTTTGAAACTGCGTAATTGAAGAGCTCTGAAATAATTGGCTTATTATAGTGCACCCGTAAAAATGAATTTGCATCTCATTTATGAACTATTAGATTCCTTATTACATGAGACTGATTGTTCTTAATGTGACTTGCATGTAATTTACCATTCTTTACTCAAACACTTTGTAGCTAAACACTGGGGGAGGGAAGTTCATTCCGAAATCGTGGCACTAGAACTTGGCTCCCAGGGTGTTCCCAGCAGGATACTGGGCACTGTGCTCTCCTGCACTGTCTCTGTTCCTGTCTCAGTGCCACACTGGGATGCAGAAGCCCGGGATCACACCTCATTTTTTCCGTACCTCTTTGCCTCTGGTCACATGCAGTGATAAGTGTGATGCCTAAGCACAAAGTACCCAAGTAATTTCCCAGTGCCATGGACATTTGCAACCCGTATTAGAGCCTTTCCTGTAATAATCACCCAGGCTCGTTAGCCCAAGGTGACAGGGACATTCCTGTTTGCTGCAGAGACACTGTCAAGTGCAGCACAAGTGTGGTGGTTGGATCTTGGCTGGAGATCCTACCTGAAGGATTGTTGAGTGCCTCTTCCCCAGAGCCCAGCAGTGCTGCCCGTGGTCCATCACGTGGTGGTTGTGGTGGAAGTGGTGGCTGAACTCCGTAACGGTGTCCTGCGGCCTCAGTCACCCTCTCTGCTGGGGTCTGTAGGTGCTGTAGGGGTTGGCAAGCCAAGGGGTCAAAAGTGGTGGCCAGAGTGATTTGTGGTGCTGGTGCTGCCAGCCCTCGCAGGGGGATGTGTGTAAGGATCCCTGAGCCCTCCAGCTGCTGGGCTGGGAAATCTGTACGTATCAGAATGTTGGCAATACCCACCTGTAACGCTGCCAAAAGCTGTTCTGTTACTTCAGGAAGAGGAAACCAACACAATGTGGAATCATTACCCCCTCTCTGGGCTGCTCTCAGCATGTCCTGGGTGTAAGGATTTGTTTAAATGACTGTAAGCCCAGTCTTGGTATTTGTGGCTCTGTTTTGACTCAGGGGAGGGGCAAATAATAATAAAAATGCAGTGAAACGTAGGGTGACTTTGTGGAATGGAGGAGGATCCTGGGGGGGTGATTGAAGAAATGATGTCATGCAGCTGAAGGGAAGGTGACAGGCAGACCCCTGCATGAAATGCTGCACAATTCCTGAACTGTAATTTCAGAGTAGCAAATGGCAGAAGAAATTATATACTGAAGTGCTTTCCAAGGATACAAAAATGCTCTGATCTTAGTAAGAGACTAATGTTAATCCCTCTTTGGATGCAGCCAATTAAGAAAGTATTGACGCTAACTGTTCAGCAGGAGCGAGTGCAGCAAGCCCTGGGCTCACAGGCTTGAATATTGGTGGTTCCAAAAATATGGGGATGTTCCTGTATGCATTTTTTTCAGAAAGAGTGTTGAGAGTTGATTTTTTCAATCGACCTTTTTGTTTAGCTGATGGAACACATGGATGATCCCACTGTTTCTTTCAGGGTAGCAAGTAACCAACACACCATGTGGGGTAATTCTGGGGGGAAGAAATTCTGGATCCAAACATTATAAAAGGACCTTATGCTCCTTCAGACAAAATAAAATACTGACTTTAGAAGAGTAACTAGCAACATTGAGAGCAGCTCCATCAGAACAGCGCTGCAACGCTTTTCTATTTCATTTGCCTTTCTTCTTGATGGTAAATCCTCCCAGGGTTTCCACGCAGCGGTACAGCAAATACAGCTGGAAGCAGGCCAGCAGCTGGGGAAGCAGCAGCTCTCCCTGCAGCCCTCTCAGCCCTCTCCTACACTAATTTGTACCAGATTAAATTGGGGTTCAGATTGTAGATGGCTTGCACCTTTAAGAGCTACCATTTTAGGTGGGGAAATTACTCTATGCAGAGGTTAGAGTGGGTTAGCAACGTGTCCCTAGGGATTGGGGCATTCCCGGGCTGTCCCAGGCTGCTTGGGAGCAGTGACTCCCAGGTCACTCTCCCGTGGGGCTGAGGCCGATGCAGCCCGTGGTGCTGCAGCAATGGGGTGTCCCAGGGAGGGGCACAGGTGACAGCCCCACGGGGCTGGTCCCTTGACCAGTCTCTTCCACCTTTCCCATGTGACAGACTTTGTTTAGGGGTGGTTTTACACTTCAGAACTTGGGAAAGGTTGTAATAAGGATTCAGAGTTCAGGGGTCAAGCAGAATTGATGTGTTGGCTTTGCTGAGCTGGGCACTGGCCTTTGAGGGATAAATGTCTTGCTCAGATGAATCCTTGCTGCTTTTCAGAGGCTCCATTTGTGCCCGGCTGCTGCCACAGTGGCCAAGGGCAGGGGACAGGTGGGAACACACAAGTATCCAGGTTTTCTTCTGAATGTCTGTTTTTAATTCCCAACTAAACAATGGTTTCCATCTCAGAAGGTGGATTCCAGGCACAATCTAAAAGATTCCATTCAGCTCTCAGTAGCTGGCAATCAAAAGCGCCCATCGTCCTGGATCCAACGTTTTAATTCTCTGCTTGGGCTTAAACTCATAGCTGAGAATAAAGACAAAGTCCAAATGGAGTCGAGGCTGTAAGATCTATATCTTCTCTCCCCCTTGTTTGTTTTATATATATATGTGTATTTTATGAGGAAAGCTTTGTTTCTCCCACCAGAGTTAAAGGCTCCATTACTGCGGTCTTTTGTGCCTCACCATAAGAAGCTGCAGGTACCTGGGGGTTGACCCCTCCTCCTTGTACATGATGAGGCATCTTCAGTCTTCCAATACTCACTTGAAATAGAGGGAGGAGAGAGGTGGGAAAACCTTGGTCCTTGCGCAGCAGAGGTGCAGGGAAGCGGTGTGGTTCTGCCGGTACCACATGGGAAATGTGAGGAGAGGAATCTCCTAGAATCAGGTGTAGCTCTTCTCTCCTGGAAGCAGCCCTGCTACATGTTTGCAAATCCTGCCCTTTGTTTTCTAAAGCATACATTTAAAGGACAGACCCTGATTACTAATAAATTAAATTAAAAGGGCAAAAGCTGGGGAGAGGCAGCAGAGGGAGATCCTGATACCTGGTTCTGTCTTCGTTACTCACCACCTTTGTGTTTTCCTGCTGGCACAGATCACCACGCAGACATAATGCTAATTATCTGTGCAGGAGGTCGGGTTTGCACACTAAAGGAAAACACTGGTATGTCTTGCTAATTTGATTTTAATATCTGTGCCATGCTATTGTTTGGCCTAGAAATTAGATTGCTTTTTACTAATATAATTGGCTAATTAAAACATCTTCTTCTGTAGGAGATGGGGAAGATACCCACGGTCCTTGTGTGATGTAACAAAGTAAACACGAGTCAGTTCCTAATCCAACAAGAGCTCATTGAGAGCACAAAGAAAGGAGTAACTTCGATATGTTTTTGAGATATTTAGGGTCTGGTCCTCCACCAGGTTCCCCCCTGCCTGGGTTGCCAGCAGGGAGTCACAGCCTCCTGCCCGAGGATGCTTGTTGGATTCCTCCTTAATCCACCATCCTTCAGCCGGGACTCGAGGAAAAGTCCCAATCTATCTTTGAGTCTGGGAAGAGTTTGAGAGACTTATGCTAATCATATTTAATTTGTACGTGCAAATGATTCTGACTAAATGTAGGCTTCCCTTAGTATCTTCAATTAAAAGCTCTGGATGTACTCCAAAGTTACAAATTCCTTTGCTAAGCCAGTAGGGAATGATAATGAATTATTGCTAATATAGCCATAAAGCTTTTATTTGCATAAGTAATATGAAGCTAATGTGTGGATAAAATTAAACTTTAAAATGAAATATTATTAAAACAAAATTGTTAATGAATTTGGACACATTACTGAGCAGGTATATTTGGCAGCTGGGTAGAACAGATAACTCTAATACAAGTTGAGTGGAATCAAAATCAATATTGAACATCACGTAACAGGCTGAAGACGGTTTAACAAGTTCTTTGTGCTCCTCTTCCCCGTCCTGACGTGTTTCAGCACTGTTTGCTTTCACAGTCAGGACTAAACCAAAAGAAGGTGTCGTAACGCAGGAGGGAGAACCAAATCTGTGAATTTGAGTATTTCATTTTATTTTTTTTTTTTTTTTTTACTGTTATAATTAAATTGGCTTGAGAGAAGAGACTGAATACTCTCTAGTATGGAAGAATTGAAGATGGAAAGTCACGTTGTGAGTAGACGATGGGCACAGACACTGCTCATCCCAGCAGTGTCACAGTTCTTTTTACATTAAGGTTGTTACTACCGAGGCTGGACTTTTTTTTTTTTCTCTCCTTGAAATGTTTCACTAACGATTTTTTCCCTCTTTTTCCCACTGTACAAGTTTTTCCTTGATCCCTTGTGGATACTTTGGGCTGTGACAGTTCAGGGGAATTACTCCAGACTAAAATAATCTTAAAACCAGAATAGTGTTAGATGAAGGAACTTATTCCAAAATAGTAAGTTCTACCTTTGTAAGTAAGCTGTAAAAAGATAAAAGGGTGCGATGTTTGCAATATATGCAGAAAAATACCAGGTTCGTTCTTTCTTCCATTCTCACACAGGAAACAGAATCTCAGCAGCATCTCTCTGTTGGCACAGGGCATTGAACGGGTTTGGTGACTTCCTGACAAAAAATGCACAGTAATTGCAGCGACTGCCTTCCCACAGCTCTGCAGTGTGTGCATCACACTTGCCTGCACTGCATGAGCCCCAGCACTGCCTTCCACACACCTTGCATTTACCCAGCCTTGGCTTCGCCCCTGGTCTCTATCCAGCTGCTCCAGCGCAGAAGGGCTGTTACAGTGACACGGTCAGGCTCCTGTGCTGCCCTTTTTCTCTAAAGCAATGGATAGGAAGCTGCATAAACCAACCCCGGGATGTTTTCTCAAGATACCCCCACCCTGCTTGCTCCTGGGGCCAGACGCAGACCGTGCTGTGAGTGCCAGCCTGTCCTGCCACCACGGCCCTGTGAGACAGGGTGGTGTCGCTGAAGGTTTGGAGCGGCAGAGAAGGAAGCATTTTCAGGGCCAGAGGTTTCATTATCGTGACTGAGAATGGAATTCATTTTCTCTTTTCCACAGGAGGATTCTGAACTTCACCTTTCTGCAGAGGCCAAAACTCTGACACCTGAAAAGATGAAAGTTACCAGCTCTCAGCTGGTGTTTCATCCCAAGTGGAAAGGCCTGTGTTGATTTTAACTCTCTACGAATTTGTCTTCTTTCCAGGTGGGTGTTTCAGAAATAACCTGGCCAAGTTGTTGCATTTCTGTGGGGCTTGCCTACCTGACCTACATACACAGCTTTGAAAGTTCCAGTTCTTAGGAACCAAGGTTGAATTCAGTGTTGCTTGATGATGCAAAAAGCACTTTAGGTGTTCTTTTATTTTTTCTCTATATTCTATATGAATAGTTTTAGTGCAAAAAATTAGGAGATATTTTCCCCAGTGTTTCATTTCAGTTACTTGTGCTGTTTCTTATACAGGATGAAATTTAGTTTCTTTTCTTACCACATCTTTTCTCACCAAGAACAATCTGTGAAGCTAAACCCAAGCTGGATCCGGACAGTTTGGTAAATCCCAGTCTGCTTTGTCATTTAGAGTTTGTCTTACATGGACAATAACCCGATTGCTGTGGCATAGTGGTGGATTTTGTGTCCAGAAGAAGAGTTTGATAGCTGGGATACCAAGTCTCAGCTAACATTCTGCAGATTTGTCTTCCATTTTTGCACAAACATGTGTTACATTTAGCACTTTGGCCTTATTTTATGCATCTGACTTGCCAAACTTGCAAGTTACACCTTTTCTTCATACTGTAATTGTCTCCTAACTCAGAGATTAAGAGGAAGAGCAATAGAAAGCTGGCTGTGTCCATCCTAAATATGTTGTCTTCTGAAAAACTAGATGCAGGCTGGGTCTGATGCTGGCTGATGAGTGAGATAAATCCCTCTGTGTGGGGGCAGAGGAGGGGGCAGAGGCTGCCACTGGTCCCGCCTCTTGCTCTGAGACCCAGCCTTCAGCCGTGTGGCCACCAGACACAGCAACCTTCTCTCCCAGCTTACCCTGTCAGCTTCCTGGAAAGATGTGCTTAGGCTTAGAGCCTTCCCTGTTTTAAGCTCTTCTTTGTCAGGAAGCCTAGTGATAGGACGAGGGGTGATGGTTTTAAATTGGAAGAGGGGAGATTTAGATGAGATATTAGGAAGAAGTTCTTTACTGTGAGGGTGGTGAGGCACTGGAACAGGTTGCCTAGGGAAGTTGTTGATGCCCCATCCCTGGAAGTGTTTAAAGCCAGGCTGGATGGGGCTTGGAGCAACCTGCTCTAGAGAGAGGTGTCCCTGCCCATGGCAGGGGGGTTGGAACTGGATGATCTTTAAGGTCCCTTCCAACTCTGACCATTCTATGATTCTATGATGACAATCACGTCGTGAAGGCTGTGCACTCTGAATTACCAGTTTGTTAATTTCAACACAGTTGTGTCAAAACCAAAGTGACCAACTTACCCTGGTCCCTGGAGACGGGGTGAACAAACACGGAGCAATGGGAATAAGCACCAAGTTCATTGGACAAGGAGGCGTTTCTGATGCCTTCACTGAAACACGGCTGTGCTTGCCTCCCCCACAGGAAGACTTGGTGTTTAGAGCATCTGATTCCTAAAGAGATGAAGAGGAAGATGCAGGCCATGCTTTTAGATCTCTGATTCAGCAACAGCTATGGGATTTTAAATTGTCTTGATAAACAGAGAAGCACAAACTGTGTCTCTGCTGATAACTGGAATGTCACATTTCAGCCCTGTGCAACTGGAACCCCTGACTTATGAAACCTTGGAAATCGGGCTTGATAATGAAAGTAGCAACTCAGTGAACCTTAATTACGGTTGCAGCAGCGGCCATGGCCTCTTTTGCACACACAAGAATTCAGTACGAGACGGTTAGCACGGCAGAAACAATTTGTTATCAATTATAGTAGTTGTGAATGTGGAATTTGTTGATGCTGATCACCTTGGTCTGCCTGAGGAGCGCTGCGGAACTCAGTGGGGGCAGCGTGAGCACTGGAGAGTTAAGCTAGACACTGCACTGAACACTTTTGGTACCCAGTTTTTAGGAGTCAGGTTTAGCACCCTGGTGGAAACACGCCTCTTATCCTGCTTTAAGGAAGCTTGGCAAAATTTGACAAAGTGATTTTAAAAAGTAAATAACATATAAATGATCAGATGTGAGTTTACTCAGTTCTGCTTTATTCACCGCTGTGCCTCAGTTCTACAAGAATCTAAATACTGAAATGTGTGTCATCGTTTTGAAATGTTTAGAAGACAAGGCCAATGTTTCATCAATTTATGTTTGTCCCAAATGGCCTTTATATCCAAGAGAGTGCTTGAAACTCTGGATTATAGGCATAAAAAGATGAATAGAATTGTAATTTGCTGTAAAAGAGGACTAAGATTTGGGGAGTATGATGAAAGCCAGCTATCGCCTAAGCACTTTTCTCTGTGTCGTCCTTCAAAGGAGTACAGTGGCAAAATCAAAAGAGATGGCAAGGATATGTTTTATATTACGATAGAAAAGCAAACAGATGGTTTACTTTTTCTCCCCTTTTAAACATGTAACTACTACATTCTCATTATATCCCTTGGAATGGTTTCAGATATCAATTTAGTTGGCAAAACTGAGCTGATTGAATGATGGGTATATCACAATTTCAAATCAATTAGAAATACCGCTCGCCAGAGGAGCTGATGGTTTACTTGAATGTCAATAATAAAACTGTGTGAGCCATGAATTACTTTGGACTATTTAACATTATTCCATTTCCCTGTAACGGGGCAGTTTTGCTGCTGTTAGTTGGCAGGAAATGCTGGGGATGAGGCAGGCTCATTTTTGCCCAGACGTGAAGTAGCTCCTGGGATCCTTCCATAGGATCTTGGTGCCTGGGTGTATGATTCCCTCCCATCAGCTGCTTCTAAACGTCATCCTTGTCCTCCTCTCTGTCCTGCTAGAAGGAGATGCAGATCCTTGCTTTCGCTTTCGTGCTCATTGCTTATTTTGCCTCCTTTTTTTTTTTGGTATTTATTATTAACTTAGTATGTTATTTTCTGCATCAAAAAAATACGAGATATGGAGAGAGGATTACTTTCTTTTATTTTGCTAACTATAACTAACTGTTCTACTCAGAACAATGTCTCGTAACCTGGTTTGTCTCTCACAATTATGCATTTTGTACAGGTTTTCCTGAGGGTATAAAACTATCCCACAAAATCTAATTTTTTAGAGAAGAGGATTGCATAAGGTGGTTATGTGTGGGTTTCAAACCCAGGTGAAATGCAGTATTAGCAGTATCCTTCCTAGAACACTTGTTGATTTTTATCATTTAATCTTTTATTAGTTCATAACATGATTGTTCCCTTAATCTTCAGCACCAGAGGGGTCCCTCTGACACAGAACCCCTCGCTGCACCCTGGTTGTGTGTGCTGAAGCAGCGCTTTTTTAGCAAACTCCCGCAGCCATGCGGTGCCCTCAGCCGTCTGCACAAGGAGCTGCCTTTTCTACCAGGCTGTCAGTGCACTTTGGGAATTTGTTCCATCTTCTAATTAATCATCATTTTCAACACAATTATGTCAATAACAGAACTATACAAGAAAGAATTTAATGTACAGCAGGAGAACAAGCAGTTCTTACAGGTTTTTAGGGACATCTGAAATCCTCTCATTCGCCTTGCAGCTGCCTTCATCTGATTGTGGAATGGTTTGGGTTGGAAGGAAACTTAAAGCCCACCCAGTGCCACCCCCTGCCCTGGGCAGGGACACCTCCCACCACACCAGGTTGCTCCAAGCCCCAGCCAGCCTGGCCTTGAACCCCTCCAGGTATGCGGCAGCCACAGCTTCTCTGGGCAGCCTGGGCCAGTGCCTCACCACCCTCACAGCAAAGAAGTTCTTCCTGAGATCTCATCTCAATCTCCCCTCTTTCAATGTCAAACCCTTCCCGCTCATCCTATGGCTCGTTTCCCTCATCAAGAGTCCTTCCCCTTGTGGCCATTTGAGCTCTTCAATAGCAATGAAGGCTGGGCTCAATTTACATGTTGTTGTATGAGAAAATTTGCAAACAGATAAATATTGTGTTTTCCTCCTCCAGTGCAATCTGGAATAGGCTGGGGTCTTCACACAGTGGAAGGGAGCACAGCGCTCGGAATGGGGGACAGTGTCCTGAGGATGTCCCCTGGCTGTAGGCCCCCTGGAACAGCACAGGAGGTTCAGTGAACCCTGAACCCATCTCAAGGGTTAATTGCATTGTGTATTTGCAGTTTTATTTCAGTAGCAGCTGCTGAGGTGGTGAGAGTGCAGGCTTTTATCAGAGGAAGGGGAAAAGTGTTTCCAACCCCTTTAAGGAGACACCTCCTCTGGCCTCTGACTGTGGTGGGTGGGAGCATCAGTAGGAAAAAGGGCCTGATGCATCACAGGCCCAGATCTGCTGCTGAGGGGGCTGAGCTTTGGTTTTGAGGTCCTGAGTCTTCACACAGATCTGGCACGTGGGTGCTGGGGGACCCCTGCTGAGTCCCTGGGTCCCTGGTGCCCAGGTGCTGGCTTGGTTCAGCCCCACGCAGCCCTCCCAGGCTCTGGGTGATGCTGGGCCAGCTGGAGGGGGGTGAATTGCACTGAATTCTGCTTTCTCAGAGCTGCACATGTGGATAAGTGAGCCGAAAGGCAGATGCTCCTGTTATTCTGCTGAAACACATCCAGGGCTGCCCAGAGANGGCAGGGGGGTTGGAACTGGATGATCTTTAAGGTCCCTTCCAACTCTGACCATTCTATGATTCTATGATTCGAGCCCTTCGGAACAGACTGGGAGCAAAGGGGCTGAGCTCATTCTTCCTTTTCTTACTGGTTGTTTCATCTGGGCTGCAGTGGCTGTGTGCTGCAATCCATGTGACAGGCTGACCAGCCAAAGCCATGGTCTTTGGCCCCAGACTAGAGTTGAGAAGGTTGTTTATTTTTCTTACAGAATTTAAGATGCATCAGTAGCTTTGGCTGACCCTTCTTGGCTAGGACGGAGGTGGTTCTTGGCAGCCCAGGTCACTGCAGAGTCTTCAGGGCAGGATTTTTGGGGGGTTTGGGGCTTCTTAGTGTTGTTTTTTTTTTCCCATTTTTATTTCCTTCTGTTGGCATTGATCTCCAGAAGACAGTAAAAATCTTTATTCAGCATAGGCAGGGTGACAGCTATCTCTTGTATGAAGAACTATTTGATGAGCTGTTAGTTTTGAGTGTCTTTCCTATTCATTGAACTAATTAGCTCGACAAATCTTGCTGTCAACCAGTCATACAGCTGCTTATTTATTTTCCCATGTGCAGAATTTTTACTTTGCTGCATATAGACGGAGCCATAAACCAAACGCACCAAAAATTGTCTCTTAGTTGGATATAAATGGAATCAAAATACGCTTGGAATTATTATTACATGTGCCATTAATTTTTATTTGAACTGTCTTATAAAAATGCCAAGCTGCTCTCGTTGTTTTTCACTGTTGCACTCATGTAAATGGAGAAAAGTTGTTGATTTTTTTTTAAATTTTTTTAATTTTTATGCTGTTTTCCTGGCTTCGGTGGGAGAGTAGGAAAATTACAATGAGTCAGAGGAGACTGGAGAATTCAGTGCTTGCCACATGGGTGCCTGGAATCTCTTGTTGTCACCAAGGAAAGATTTTTACACCAAAAGGGTTATTAAGCCTTGGAGTGGGCTGCCCAGGGAAGGGGTTAAGGCACCATCCCTGGAGGGATTCAAAAGCTGTGTTGACATAGTGCTTAGAGATATGGGTTAGTGATGGTTTTGTCAGAGTTAGGTTGATGGTTGGACTCAACAATCCTTAAGGTCCCTTCCAACCCAGACAATTCTGTGATTGTACATTTTGTAGTTCCTGGAGGCTCAGCGGTATTCATCAGTAACCAGTGCTCATCTTCCAGCTATCAAGTGTGGCCTGGGAAGTGTGTGATCACCCCAGGAAGTAGGGTCAGGAGTTTTATAGCTGAACAGTTGCCTGCAAAAGTTGCCAGTAGTCCCTGCAAGTTTGCAATGGAATGGTCATCTGGAACCGTGCTGCCTGCTGGGAAGGGTTTTCCTAGTTTGTAACCTGATGGCTTTGAAGTCGTCACAGCCAGGATTCCTCTTCTGTGATGCAGCATTCTCTGCTTCTGAGTGTGGGCTGCACGGATGCTTTTGCCAGTTGTCAAGTTATGCCATGGGTGGTCTGGGTGACCATGAGCCACAGGGCATTCATTTCTTTTCTCATTCTCATAGGTAATGCACTAAAAAAATAATTATTTTTTTTAAATGCTGATGTCATCCCATGCACCCCCTGCTCCTCAGTATGAAAGACTTAAGTACACCTCATTTTGGAATGAAATTGGAATGGAATTGTGTAGGATCTCCTACAAATTTAAACTGCATTTGAAAGAAAGCCAACATTTATACTTTTTTCCCCTTCCCACCAAAGCAAGCCCAGTTCAAATGATGCATGGACAAACAGCGCGTGTGTAGCCCAAAGGCAACGAGGGGTAAAAGCGTGGCTGTAAAATGGAAAACTGCTAAACAGAACTGCACTAATTAGCTGCAGAGTGCTCCTCGTTGAGTAGAAGAAATGTGTGTCCAGTTTTGATGCGTGAACTTCAAAAAGGATGTTGGCAAATTGGAAAGGACTTGGGAAAGGGTTACAGGAAAGATCTGAAAATCTTGCCATGTAAAGAGAGACTCAGACTCTTAATCTCTTTGTGTTGTTTGAAAAGGAGAATAAAAGATGACTTGAGGAGGAGACCTGTGATAATGACGACTTGAATCTAAAGTTAGAAAGTGCTTGAGCAGCGCTGGGCAGCCGTAGCTGGGCACAGCTGAGCAGCACAGTTTCAACTCCGGGTGTAACTGAACACTTGAGCAGTTTCAGGGCGTTGGGCATCATCTGCTGCTTGACACGGATGGGCAAGACTGAATCCTCAAAGCTGTGCGTTTGATGAAGTTGCAAAACAAGTGCTCTGGTTCCTGTTAGGCAAGTCAGATAACTGTAATGAGGCAATGACAAAACCAGTGCACCTTATTTAAGGATGGAATTGGATGAGTTTGGGAATGTAGCTGGGTGATATGACTGCCTCAGGTGGCTGTGGAAGGAACTCAGTCATCAAGATGATGGCAATAAACCAAGAATTGGTAAGCTAAAATTGTGAGGAATACTTCAGGTCTGCTTCTTTGGTCCGTTTTCTTGATTCTTTATTACTAAATGCTGGGGTGTTGTTATAGAGATTAGAAGAAATGTGACCCCTCTTCTAAAGTGTGTAAGTCTGTGGATGATGGAAATGCATTTAAACCAGCACAAACCCCTTGAGTTAGAACTCTTCGATGTCAAGATCCACTGAAGAGCGCTGCTGCAGTGCGGCTGCCTGCCCCGTGGCAGACACTTTTCATGGTGGGGTGTGGGAGCTGAGGGAGACTGGGACAGGGTTAGAAATATTGGAAATGAGAGGCTTCAAGTTCCATATTTTGATGTTTGGCAGGTACTGATTCAGCCTGGATGTAGCCTCCTTTCTCTCTGTTTTTGTTACTGCAATCTATCCTTTGCATTCTGTCTCTTCTTCCTAAACTTCTTTCCCACCTACTAGATTTCATCCATTGTCAGTTCTCTGCTCAGCACCCTTTCATTTGGGATATTCTGTAAGTTTTCCCTCTGTAGCTGTGCAGGTATACAGATGACTCTTGAGCTGTTTGCCAGCTGTGACTGAAACCAGACAGACTTGGCTTCTGCTGGAACAAAGAGAACTAGGACTTGAGCTGTAACATCTAGGCTGTGACCACTTTGAGGTCAGAGACATTTAGAACTAGGCTATAACTTGGGCCCACATCTGATTATTAACAGCAGTTCTGAAAGGAAACATCTCCCAGTATCAGCTACTTGACCTGACCCATCAGAAACCCGTCCTTTGGTGCTGCAGCCCCTCCTGGCCATCACGAGAGCACAGCAGGTTTTTTTGATCTCTCTTTGAAGCATCAAGTCCACACCGTTGTTTCACCTGTGGTTTTCCTTGAAGGAAACTCCTGTTACAGCACTGAGCTCATCACAGCTTCTGGAGAGGAGAATAATAAACAGCTTGTGGAGGTCAAGGGAAAGGTTTCACTTGAGCTCTATGGGCTTTCCATTAGGGCAGTTAATCAGAAAGGTGCTTAGACATATGCCCAAGGAATAGAAATTGGCTTTAAAGGGAAGTACAGTAGAATAAATGACAAGGTAACACGATTTGGTAAAGTGGGGTTTGTAACAGTTGAAACCAAAGTGGTCTTTTAATCCATGATGCCTGTTCATTTGTTTTAATAGTGAGTTTACAAAACCTATAGTAAAGCAGACTGTAAAAGATGTAACTTATTTAAATCATGCTTTAAAACCAAAGAGTTTCTCTGCACATGATTACAAGGAAGCATGGCATTATGCTAAAAACATATCCTTACAGCCTGTGCCTCAGGGTGGCAAATCTCAGTGGTGTCCTTGTTGAGATGCGTTTGATTAGAAGTCAGGCTTGTGCCTCAAATTATAGGAGGTGGAGTGTTGGGTTTTATGCTTACAAGAGATCTTTGAATTTTAATTCAACTTATAGCACGTGTAGTATTTTCTTTAGTCCTAACACGTCGTTGTCAACTCTGTAGAGTCTATTTCAGTACAATTTTGAAACATTTCTTTGCTGGTAAGCACTTCTGTCTTGGCAATACGAGAAGTGCTTTTCCGTATCAGCAACAGTGCGTGAACGCTGAGAACTCACTAGAGAATTGTGCTCTGTGTTGAGAGAGATTCCAACTCGAAAAAGCAAATGCGGAACTGGAAATGGTATTTAGAAAGTCAGTACGGCAACATTAACAATTAGTCATCTTTGCAGAATTTAAGTTTCGCACAGAATTTTTCACAGCCCAAAATGTCTGAATAGAAGTGCGTATTGGAATAAATTATTGCAGAGCAGAGCCGTCCCAGGACACTCGCAGCACTCTCTCACAACCTTTGAATCTGTTTCTACAGAATTAGGGAAGAATTTACTTGGTCTAAACTGTAGTTTCTAAACTGGTTTATTTGCAGGGAGGTACCTGTGGCAGCCAAGGTGGGGGATCCACATGCAGCAGCTTTACTGAGGCGTGCGGATTTAGCCCTGAACTGCCACAGGTTGAACCATCAGAGGGACCAGAGAGGAGCATTTCCCTGGAAAACACACAAATAATGATCTGTTTGTGACAGTGTATTCACATCTTTTTTGTGTCCTTATACTGATTTAGAAAAGAACTGTTTGGGTTGGTTCTGTGATTCTATTCTAAATTAGTCTAATTTACAAGCTCTTTGCGTTGCCTCCAAGACCAGAGTTCCCGCTCTGTGACCAGTGTGTCCGGGTGTGTTTGGAAACTGGTGTTTGTTTATTTCCAGATGGTCAGGATGCACGTGCAGTCACAAACTGTAGCAACCTTTTATTATGTTTATCAGAAAAACTTACACCGAGGAAAGCCAAGGTCTGATCTTTCTATTGATATTCCTCATGTAGCATTTAGCAGCTATAATAAAATTTGGGGAAGCAGCCAGTTTTCCCAGTGAGACATCAGTGCAGATCTCCCTGGAACTTGAATGCCGTGCTGGAGGAGGTGGGCAAAGGCTCTGGGAGGGCTGCACTCAATTCGGTATTTAATGGGAGAGGGTGAAAGAAAAAAAAAAAAAAAGCCTAGTAAAGTTTTTAGTAATCTTGGCTTGAAGGGTAATTTTCTTGTCAACTCTATAATTAATGCACCATACATTACAGTAGCCCATTGTTATTCCGGAATGCCGGGATCCATTTCAGACTGAATAGCTGTTTAACAAAACACTTGGCAGATTTATTACCCTGAGGTGATTCTGTCAGTCAGCATTTTCCCATGTTTAGCCTGAAGTAGGCAGGATCAATTCTGGTATCTATTTTGTGAAATGCCAAGTTGTTTAAATTACACACACACACACACACACACCCCCTGCACACACAGACTTATGCATAAACCCCCCCAGAAAATCAGGACCTGGACTGGATCTTCATCTGTTGGCAATGAACTAAGGATTACCCTTGCAAGCTCCTTGGGTTTTTTTTCCCTCAACAGTCAAGGCACTGTCTGCCACTTCCAATATCTACAAAGAGGTGTTTTATGGTCGCTTTCAGATTGTCTTCAACATGATGTTTGTTTTTTCCTTACTTTACAGAGCACTTACTTGGCAGCTTCAGCAAGTAAGGCTCGGCAGTAATTGAGTATGTAATGGAAATCCTTAAAGAGGGAGACAGCGCGTTGGATTGGTGGTCTCCAGTTCTGCAGAAGGGTTCAAGGTGTGACAACATTGGAGAGATGGGATAGGCTTAGAACTTCTTCCAAAAAAAGGTTGGTTTAAATAATGTGTTACGAATGATTAGGATTTCAAGGATGGAAATGTATTCTTTTTATTTCTCCAGAGGAGGAGATGCAGGGTGCAGGCAGAAGCTGTGTGTGGGCCTGCTATGAAGACAGGGGAAAAATGAGGTAGGTGAGAAGAAAACCCAACGTGTATGTTTCAAGTTTGCAGCTGCAAAACATCAAATAATCATATTCTCACATTTCTGTTATTTAGACAGCCTAATTTTCCACTTCTTTAGAATACTCCATGAAATATTCTTGGATTTTTTTTTTTTACTTTAACTGAAAAAGGAATACATTTAGTAGATCCAGTTTCTCCTCACGGCTACATTTCTTTCATATTCTTTTGCTGCTGTGCTTTCTAGTATTTTAATTTATTTTTTTACTTTTGAAATTTACGAACTGCCAGAGCTGTAATGTCTTACCTGTTCTGAAATAGGAATCTTTGCTGGAGGCTGAAAAGTCAGGCAAGAGTGAAGGCAGGAACTGGGGGGGAAGTCATAGTTCTCACACCTGCCCTTAACTGATCTTCTGCTAACAGGTTTAAAGGGAGGGAGTTGAAGTTAAAAATATCCATAAGTAATTCTTTCCTCAAAGCATTTAAATAATTTCAAAATGCCTTTTTAATTTTTTTTTTAACTTACAACTTCAAAAGAAGATGAGAACAGACCTTTTCATTGCACGGCACTGCCTAGAGAGGGGGAAGCGCCTTAGAAATAAAAAGATTTGAGATGAAAAACTTCAGTAAGCTTAAAAAAAAAATACATTCCCACAAGTTGGGCACCTCAGTTCTGCACCTGCTGAACTGCCTGTAAGATCAAATGCCCTCATCAGAGAAGCCGAGGTGCATTAAGCAGAGCAGGTTTGTCACCGGGCGATTGTTCTCGTGTCAGTCATTGTCACCTCTCGCCCCAGCTGGTGGCAATCCATCTGCACTTGGCAGCCCGGCTGCTGCTTACAGTCACTCCTGCATTAAGCTGCCACAGTCGGCCACTGTGAATCTGACAGTAGCACCAGACCTTCCCACGGGGAGAGGCTTCTCAAATATGACTAATTTAGATGGTTTTAATTAAAGCCCAGCACATGCATATGCATACAAAGCAGTAGCTGGTGGACAGCTTCCTTGGGAGCTGGTTGGAGGGTGGGAAGGAGGAGTGGGGAGCTTCATCTTCTCCCCTTCCCCCTGGTGCCAGACAATTCAGCTCACCTTCTCCAAGTTCCCCCCCTGTACCCCCGGGGGCGGCATGTGGAGGGACGGTGGTTTGTGACACAACCAGCCAGGGTACCCTCAGGTGGTGACAGCAACAGCAGACAGGGAGGTTTGGGGCTCAGCGAGAGCTCCACGTGTTACCTTCTTCTAATTGATGTCAGGGCTGGCCGTGCTGTTCCTGGTGTTAACAAAGATTCCCTGGGAGATAATTACAGTAACTCCCCAGAAGGCAATGCTTCACTCAGGTTATGCTCAACAATTGTATTACCCCAATCAAACCAGTTAAACAATTGTATTGTTTAATTTGTTGCACAACAAAACACCTTGCGCTGCCTGTGCAGTGCCTGCCTTTGGTCACAGGCAGGATGCTCTCAGCCTGCTCAGGTGGTTCCTCACCTCAGCAGCTCATTTTTTTGCTCTGCTTTCCAAAGCAGCGTTGGAGGTTGGTGCTCTCTACAGAGACAGCTGGAAATCACAGCATCACAGAACAATACGGGGTTGGAAGACACCTCTGGAGATCGAGTCCAACCCCCTGCCAAAGCAGCTCCACCCAGAGCAGGTTGCACAGGAAGAGATGGTGTTCTCCCCACGCTCAGCAGTGCATCTGCAGCACAAATCCCACTGTGGAAAAGCATCTGTTTCCATCAACCTTGAGTAATCTGAAATTCCACTGCTGATTTTTGGTGAAACCAACTCATCTCAGACAAACACAGTGCTCAAAATTGATTTGACCTTTTTAAGAAGTCCATTTCAATTTCTGGTGGAAATAAGAATAAACAGAAGGAAAGATTACTGTGTCCAGTTCTGGGCTCCCTGACTCTAGAAGGACAGGGAACCGCTGGAGAGGGTACAACAAAAGGTTACAAAGATCATGAGGGGCCTGGAGCATCTCTTACCAGGAAAGGCTGAGGGACTTGGGTCTTTTTAGCCTGCAGAAGAGAAGGCTGAGGGGGGATTCATCTAAACACGAGGAGGAACTTCTTCCCTTTGAGGATGGCAGAGCCCTGGCAAAAGGCTGCCCAGAGAGGTGGTGGAGTCTCCATCTCTGGAGACATTCAAAACCCGCCTGGACACGTTCCCATGCTCTAGGAGGGCCTGCTTTGGCAGGTGGTCGGACTAGATGATCTCCAGAGGTCCCTTCCAACCCCGTATCGTTCTGTGAACTCCTACCCTGGTAGTTAATGTTAAAGACCTTTTCTTGCCCGCTCTCACTTTGAAAGAGGGAGTGTCTCTTGATATTCTGCTTTTTAAAATAAAGCTTTTTAAAGAGGTTTTCTTTTTTTTTTTTTTCCATAACAAGTGGTTCCTAGAGACCATCCTGCTCTCCTGGCTGAGCTGTATTTGTAACCTTGCGCACTACAGGTTGCATCCACTAGAATGGAGTTACAGCCTACACCAGATGGATGAATTAATCGAGTTGCTGGCTTAGAGTTCTTGCAGATGGAGATGATTTCATGGGACGAATCCCTCCCTGGAGTGAACTGACTTGATTGGAGTTACCTTAGAAATGATCCAACCTGTAGTGCTGACACCGCAGAAAGCGCCTGTGCAAGCGCTGGCTGAGACCTTCCCCCCGAAATGCCCCTGCAGCTCCCTGCCAGGAGGAGCCAGGAGCTTTCCTGAGCCAGGAGCTACACTTGAACCGTTCTGTTTCACTGTTTGATGGCAATTTATTCTCTGTGATGTGTGTCCGCTCCCTCTTTGAGTCTCTCTTTTTTTTTTTTACACCCACAGCATCTTGTGGCAATGAGTTCCAAAATTTGAGTTGTTCTGCCAGAAAATGTCACTGCTGTCCCAGAGCTCTTGCAATATGAAATAGACTTTTTTGGCCTATTTCATAGGCTCCCAGTGTAGCAGAGTCTCTCTGCAGTGCTTGAGCATGTCTTTTTGGCAAAGCAAGCTGAAGGAAGGTAAACCTGTAAATGTTCCTACATAATCACAACACAATCTGGCTGGAATCCTTCAGCATGCAATGAATACGCTGCTGGGTCCCGTGTGCTGGATGCTTATGGGAGAGGTTCTCAGTCTCCAGGCTCATTTGTCTTCCCTGGGAGACAGACATCCAGGTCTCCTCTGAAAACTTCCCTCTTCAACCTCTTCTCCCCCAGCACTTACTGTGTTTATTTGGTGCTTGCCTACAAATACTTGCTGTCAACCAGTGTGACACTCTGCACTGTCCCAGAGGTTTTCCAGTCCCTCTGAACTGGCTGTGGTTTGGCATATTCTTAGCAAAAAATATTATCCTAAAGATTTCCCAGACGGAATTTCAACCTTACCCTTAGGTGTGCTGTTTTGGTGGTTAATTATCCCAACGGCATATGCCTTATTTTCTATCCCAGTGTGCCTAGTTCCAGCACCCAGGCATTGCATTTTTGCCTTTCAGATGGTCTCTCCCTCCAATAGTGTATTCCAGCCATTGATCAAGTGACCTTTTCCTGCTCTTTTTGGTCAGTGGAGTAGATTGAGGTTCCCCCAGGGTGTGTGCCAGTACAGCCACCCACGGCAGGACTGATGCAGGTCCCTGGCCATGGGAGGGTTTTGCCTCGTGCTTGGCCAGTGTTGCTGTCCCTTTCTTTGTTACCCCTTTCTTCTTGGGATGCAGGGCTCCCGGGACAGGCAGGAGAAGAAAAACTGTGCTTCATCCAGCAGTTTCCTCTCCGAAGAAGAGTCAAGCCCTAAGGCCAGACTGTGGAGGACCAGATGAAGCACAGTATCCCGCAGCACAAGGCTCTGAGCAAACTCTCCAGAGTTGTGTTTTGAGCAGGGGGGTGGCCAAGAGACCCCCAGAGGTCCTTCCCAACTAGAGATTGTTCCACGATACCAATAATTTACAAGATTATAGATCTGCAAGAAACCCAGTCCAGTGTCCTGGCAATTTTTTCAATAGAAAAAGTCAATCTGATATTTTGAATGTATTTGGGTTTGGGAAAAACCTGTGTTTTCATTATTTGCTTAATGGTATTTTACAGTTATAGTCTAACCCTGTTCCCTTGCGCTTTTTCCTGAAGGGAGAGGTTTCCTAGAGGCTTCTCAGAAAGACAAGAAAGGTATGGTTGTGTTTGCCAGTTTTCTTTAAAAAGTAATATATGTAAAGTCTGTTCAGCTTTACCTATGAGGAACAAAGCCACTTGGTGTTTATTCAGTTGGCATCCTGTAAGTGGGTGAGTAATTGTTTTCCAATCAGCAGAGCAGCTTGTTTTCCTCGTGCAGAGGGGGACTAAGATGGCAAATTTATTTTTGCATTGCCACGGATGTGAATGTGAACTCAAAATAACTTCCATTGCTTTTAGTAAGCAGGATACATCCTTTTACTTGTATTTTATTTTTTATATGCTTCCACCTGCTTCATACCTCAAGGCATCCGTGAGCCATCCTAAAGTATAAAATGATGGTTCAAAGTAAGGAAATCAAACAAAATAGCAGCCCCACATTTGCTCTCTGATTATTCCTGTGCAGGTGTTGGAATGAATTCTTCTCTGTTCCTTAAAGAGTATCTCTTGCTTTTTCCACAAGCACTGTCTTTGCCGTGGCATTGTCTGAGTTATTTTCATAATTCATAATTATCTTGGTTCTTAAAAATTTAGACATACATTTAAAAGCATGATCCAATCTTGCCTGATTGCCACCACATTGTGTTTGAAGTAATTACCATTCATTTGGCTTTTGAGGCTGTTGAATGAATTTTCCACATGAGATTCCTTAATTTGTACATATTTTATTGCTATAAAATAGGTATTGGCAAGCTGCCTAAACCGTAGTGAAGGCCTTTAATTCCTCTCCCTGGGTGATGAAACAAATTAAGTGCAAACGGGGAGGCATAAGACAGGCTCCTTCAAATGGATTTTGTTGACATTTCAAAACTGTCCTTACCCAGGTGCAAACACGCAGGTAGAACTGAGGTAGGTCAGTTCTGCACTAAAGAGCCAAAAATGGTTAGTTTTCATACAAGAAGGACAACGTTCCTTTATAGTCTAAAAGCTCAGTCTCTCTATCCTTGAGCTCTTATCCCCATGAGAAAATGTACTCTGCTTGAAGAGGTTATTAGTGCCTTTGTGCTGGCTTCCTGCATACGAAGGAAAACCTCCAGGAATATTAATCCTCCCTGTCCTGCACATCTTATGGCTGAGCAGCCCTGCCCTGGCAGCTAGAATTCAGAAGGATGGAGGTGCCCAACTGTTTTAAAATAGCTGTGATTTGGTGGAAGTGAAATCAGAAGGATATTCCTGCTCTGTTCCCCCTCTCCTGGGGACACAGTGAAAGGATCTTGGGGGCTTCCTTGAATATGGGGCTCCTTTACCCCACTGTTGAATTGACACCGCGTTGGTATCGTTATAAAGAGTCTGACAGATTTAAGTATGTCAGAATGCAGCAGGGAGCACATTACACAGTGGCTCTTGCAGCATGCCAGGCTGCATAGCTGGGTTGTGCTAAACAATATTAGCACAAAATTCTAGTAGAAAGTCTAATGTTAACAAAGAAAAGGGGAAGAAAGTTTGTTGGTTTTGTTGTTTGTTTACTTAAAAGAATTGCAGGAAGGTTGATGAATTTCCCCCCTTTCCCTGTCAGGGCGTTTCAGGTATGTCCTTTAGGGGAAAAAAAGAAATAATAATTCTTGGCACATGGCCTTGTATAGGCATAATTGGTACAAAATCCTGCCCAGCCTCAACTAATGAAACCATCCCTAGTGATTGAGCATCTCATGTTTGTCATCATCATAAGGCTCTCGTATATGAAACAGGGAGACTGCGCAGGCTTTGGATGTCACTAACGAGCACTTGTTGACAATCAGCTGTTCTAAGGGAAGCCAGACCTCACTCTGGAGCTCCCAAAATGCAGAGCTTGTTAAGCAGCCTGGCTAATTGTGATCTTCTGAAACAAAAAGTTTAGAAACTGAGGGATGGACTACACAGGAACACCAGGGCTTCCCTGGAGAGAATTTTAGGGACTGGTGTCAACCTGGAGCGTGCCCCGTGGGTGTGTTGGGAGGAGCGGTCACAGAGTTGGCTTCAAAAACGTTACTACATTTCAGAGAGACATGCTGCTCTCGGGTCCCCCTGGAGTCAGACCAGTAAAGGCAGGTGTTTAAAGGCTTTGTGGAACTCAAGGACCAGATTTGCAATGTCAAACATAAGAAATCCATTCAGAATAAGAAATGCGCTTAATACCGGACACCACAGGAACAGCCTGTCTTCCTGCTCTCTGTCCCCGTCTATTGAGCATAGCTCAGCTGCCAAAGAACCTGATCTCTGTCATACTAAACCTTTACCTGTGTGAAACTCTCATGCCTGGCCTTCCTGAGCCCGTTTTCCCTGTGCAGAGTCTCTGCTGGCCTGGGACAAACATCATGGCTGCATGTGGCGTACTGCAGCCCTCTCCCTGCTCAGTCAGTCCAACTGTTGATGAAGACATCTGAATTTAAGAACAGAACTTCATGGGCTGTTGCACAGAGGAGACTCAAGGATGCAGCTTCTTTCAGGGCTGATGTTTTAGTCTGTTTTTCGAAGGTGTCAGAGCCCTGGCAGAGGCTGCCCAGGGAGGGTGTGGAGTTTCCTTCTCTGGAGACCTTCAAGCCCCCCCGGATACAGCCCTGAGTGCTGTGCTCTGGGCAACCCTGCTTTAGCAGGGGAGTTGGGCTGGGTGATCTCTAGAGGTCCCTTCCAGCTCTTAAAATGCCCTGATTCTGTGCTAGAAATTTCTGTGTCGGTTCCAATCAGCCTGCAACTTTCCTGCTTGCAAACAGCAGATACCAGCACCCTGAAAACAGCAGGAGATAAAGCCAGCCTGCATCTCAGGGGAGATTTTGCTTTTGTGTCTCAGTGAAATCAGGCAGGATCCAGAAGCTGATTCCTCTGTCGGATCCAGCCCCCCCAGAGGAGGCTTTGTGGGGGCCGATTCCTGCGTTGTTGCCCTGTGTTGTTCCCACAGACCTGCAGCCAGACCTGCACCTTCTGGTGCCCACAGGCCAGAATAAATCAAAAGAGAAGGTCAGGCAGCGTAGAAGGGAACAAACACTGCCACTGGATTGTCAACCTAATCATAACACTCTTAGGACCCTCCTTCTCTATGATCTCTTCATCTGGGAATATTCATAAACCCTTTGATGGCTCTTTAACTGAGAGTGAGAATCCCAGAGAGGACAAATGCTCTGTTTTATTATGGCAATACGTAACTTAATTTTGAGGCAGATCACAGATTTCTGTCTGACATTTCTACCTTTCAACTGTTGCAAGTTTTTCAGCAAACAATGAAGGGAAGGGAAAAAGACAAAGCCACCATGTTAAATGTTAACGTGCTTTTCTTCTCCCTCTGGAGGTAGATCTCAATAAAATGTGTAACAGTTTTAAATCTTGTTTCAATACATTTTTATGTGAAAATATATGAAGTATAGTCTGAAAGGACAAAAGAAAATTCTCATTTGTCCTTTAGGCAAAGCTTCTTAAGTGTTCATACATAAAATATGATTGAGAATACCAGTGGCATTTCAACTAGAGACAAAAACAAGGTTAAAAATGTTCTGGATTATCCTAAAGGTAGAAGTTTCATTTGTAGGTTCTTTGTGAAAACCTTATAAAGTGGTGCAGGAAAAATGGAACTGCTGAATGCAAACTTACTCAGTTGAAGAGGGAATTCAGTCTGGGCAGAGCTGGCCATGAAACATGTATCTCTCCGTGGGATTGAAGAAACCGTGTCCTGGTTTGGTTGTGGTCTTTATCTTCTGAAAAACAAACCAGTGTACAGATTTACTCATCAGGGAAACTTCCACCTTAACTGCTAATTCTTAGGAACAACCTTTGCAGTTCGGTTTTGACACAGAAAAGATAAAGCCCCAGCCCCAGATCCAGGCTGTAGTGAGCTGAAATAGAACACCACCATTTTCTGTCCTGCTTGGAAAAATATCTCCTGTGTTTCTAGAAGCAGCAGTGCTCCATCAGAGGGGGCTGTAGTTAAGAAAACAGCACAGGTAAGCGTTGGAATATGCAATTATGAAGAGAAAAATACTGTTTGTGTTCCAGGTATTTCCTGCCTCTGTGGATGTGGTTTTGCTCTGGGTGAGAAGCACCTCCTGCAGCTCCATTGCTGCTCTCTGGCTTTGGCCGGTCATGAAACTGTGAAGTGCAGAAGTGAGTCATATTTTGGTTTGTGTCTTCTCCTGGGTGGAAGAGGAAGAACCTGCTTGTGTCTCACCCTGTCTCCATAAAGAGGCTTGTAGTCTGGCTCACAGAATATCTATCCTAGCTGTGCCTGCAGTGCTTCAGCTTGGCTGTAGCCTGCAGCAGAAGCCAAGGGGACAGTTCAGACAGGTTGATTTGTCAGCAATCCTCAAAAAAATGTTGATCTGTTCTGTTGGTTTCCCCCCGATTGATCTGGCTGTGTGAGCGACTGAGCCCCTGAAGACGTTGCTAAGGCAGGCAGGAGATGCATGTGAGCAAGAGGATGGAAAAGCTGGAATCCCTTCAGGTAATGCAAAAGATCTCAGCTTTGAGCCTCTGCTGCTTCTCTCTGTAAGATCTGCATTGTCCCTCCTGGGATAGAACCACCCCAGCTCGGGGCAGCGCTGGTTTGCAGTGTGAGGAACTCTTGTGTGTGCTCTCTTCAACACTGAGACCGGCACCGTGTGTTTGTGGTGAGGTTTATTTTGTTTGAGAAAGCAACACAATGACTTAGCAAGTGTTGGAAGGATTTGGGAGGACACCTGGAGGTATCTGCCAAACCAGCTCTCCCAAAGGCGAGGTGTAAACTCAGTAGTGCTGGCCACGGGGTACTGACAGGTTGGATGAAATAACAGTTTGCTGGATAAAGAAACTCTTTAGAAGTCACCCCTGATTTTCCATTCCTACATGGATATATATAAAAATGTATGGTATTTCTTATTTAAATTTTAAACAACTTTTATCTTCTTGTTCTCGAGGCATCCTAATTCCTGCTCTGTAGCACTAGTTGTTTATTTTGATGCTTTCTCTCTGTTTTTGTTTTTATTATTTGCAATCTGAACTGACCTTTTTACTACACAACCACTTGAAAAAGAGATGTCCTGCTCACATAAGCAATGCCTCAAGAGAAGGGCAGTCCTGCATAATTTCCTATCCTCTCCCAGAAAGCCTTCAGATTGGAAAACTGGGGAATATTACTTTCTGGCCCTGCACACTCTCCTGGGTAGAAAGGTCCTGAAACACAATTTATTGTAAAACACACAGTGGTTACAGAGCTAGCACAGTCAATGATATTCCTTTTATTACCACTCAGATGAGAACACAAAATGACATTGGAAAGCAGTGAACTCACCAGAAGGGCAGAGAAAGCCATTAAATTCAACACGCATCATATTTCATAATCAGAATCCTGCAGTCAGAGCTGACACCACTGAATGAGTTTGTTGCAGTCATGATAATATAAAACCCGCTGCATCTGCTTCCCTTGGCACTTTTCTTTGTAGACCCTTGCAGTGTATGGGCTATTAATCATCAGTAGCCAGGGACACTGCAGACCAATGCACTTTGTATTGCATAAATTGAAAATGCATCACTATTAGAGAGAAAAGTGCCTTCTGTACATCTCTATTTAGATAAGCAGTTTCCTAAAGGGCTGCCATGCTATTATGGCTAACCGCTTAATTGGCGTTCTTTCCACCGCCTGGTAATTGGGGTTGGGGGAGGGTAACGCAATCCCGTTTGGAGCCTGTGTGAAAACAAGGCAGGGAGAGTGCTCCTGCTCTTACCCAGGGAGCCTGACAGGGCTGGAGCAGGAGGTGAGAAAATGCAGTCAAATACGCTGTATCATTTAACCTCACTAAATTAACTTCATAAATGAGAGCGCTGAGCGCACCTGAGAGCAGGAGAGGGGACGCTGCGTCACCTGCGTGCTCAGGAATTGTCAGGAGCTGGCTGCAGCAACGCAGTGCTGGAGACAGGGTGTTGCCTGTCCTTCCATTGCTCTGCTCACAGAAGAGGGTGAGCTGAGGTTTAGGAACATTAGAAAGTTTTAGTGGCAACCTGAGAAAAGGCAATAGCAAAGTCAGCGCTCAGAATTGCTCTTTTAGAGAACCCATTTTATTCTACTGTCATGTGTCCAAGTTTTATACATAAAGAGGAAAGATCAGTAACTAATGAAAAAGGGAAATCTGAAGTAATTTGACAATGACAATACAGCTTTTAAAGTGCATGTGTTGAACTGTAAAGTGCTGCATGGCTTAACTATTCATTTCTTGAAGGGTCAGTGTTTGGAACTTCACTGATCTTTGGTTGTGGCTGTTCAGGCTTAATTCTCATTACATCTACCCGTGGGTCTTATTTCCCACTGTGTGCAGTCAGTGGTGTGTCACAAAGACATGAGTCTGAGTTGAAGTGATGTGAACTTGTGTTAACAATCCCATGTTTCCTGATACTTGCTGGCTCAAGCAGAGATGTATCAGCTGCAGTGCTCAGGCTAAATCCAAATCAGGACTGAGTTTAAATTGGGACCTGTGTGCGTGGCTCATGCAGAACTGCAGCCTCCAGCCCCTCCAAGGCTGCTGGCTGCCTTGGCTCTGTTCACATTTCAGCTGCATTTCTGCACTTGATTTCTTTGGACAAAGTTATTCAGAAAGTTTCAAATCCAACACAACCAAAAATATTCCTGCCTTGATCCACAACCACTCAGAGGATCTCTTGTCACTCGGGTACCATGAGCTGGGGAGGAGTTTCTCGAGCACGGCTGTCAGTGATGTTGTCTAGGCAGGTAAAAAGCTGGCACTGTATTGACCCAAGGATGGAGAAAGGAGGGCCAGGCTCCAGCCCACAGTCTCAGGCTTTTGGTTTTGGGGACATTAACAATGAGGCAGAGGAGTGGTGCCCTTCCCCTGCATTGGGTCTGACCTGCTTCTCTATCAGGCACAATTCCCAAGCCCTGTCAAAGAAGTGAGAGAGAGATGGGACACCCCCTCATGGTGTGGTAAAGTTATTCCCAGAACTGCACACAGTCAGCATCATCCTCTTTTAAGTCCTACCAACTTGTGCCTTGTGGCTCTCAGCTATAATCCTGTTAGAGGTTAAACTGATCTGAATCCAGGCTGCTGTTGTCCAGCCATACCCTCCTGCGTGCTCTGGCGCTGCTCTGCGTGGCTGCAGCTACAACAGTTTCAGCTGATTTCTCTCTCAGAACTGGCTTGGGGTATATTTGCTTATGGGATATGGTGCCCAAAAAAAAACCAGGGATAAGGGCTGCCCTTTATTCCAATCAGTAGAATTCTGTTTTAAACTCCCATCAGCAGCAGGTAATAGGGACAGAGAGGTCACTTAATGCAGGAGTTATGAAGAACAGCATCTTCACAAGGGTGGGAGTTTACTCCTGTGGAGAGAATGCTAAGGATTGGACTTTGAAGAAATCTGAAATTAGATCTGCTTAGTTTAAAAAACAAAACTCAGAAGTTGGCTGGTTGCCTTCATCTTGCAGTTTAACGAGCATTTCATTTCATTCTAGGTAAACTGGTGGTGAGTTATCGCCAACTCCAATTGTTGGCTCTGCAGTAAAGCAGTCAACTGATTTGTGATGAATATTTTACCATCTTTAACTGGAGGTAACAAGGAGTATGTTCTTTTTTAAAGTAATTGTGTGGGTTTCTGTGATGTAATCAGGGAAGGAGAAAACCTCTGTTCACCTTAGCTGAAGACCAGCCAGGACTGGGAGGCGGTTTGATTCTAGGACTGGTGCCTGTGTCCAACACTGGAACATAATTGCTACCTATAAAAAATGCAGAAATGGGGAAATTAGGGAAATTCTGAACGCTCCCTGCTGTCTATCACAAAGGACTCTGAAACCTTGGGAGCTGCCAGATCTGGTTTTTAAAAGGTAAGTAGCTACAATAACAACATTCAGGTTATGAAAAACAAGCGACACTATCTGCTCAGACTATTGTTGCTGCTTAGTATTGGTTTCTCCAAAATTACCTATTGAAAAATATTGAAAGTTTTTTCTTTTAAAACAACAAACAATGTTCCCAAATCCACACACTCATATTTAAAGCTACCCGTGCTTAAATTTTAGCTTTGAATACAAGTTGTTTTGCAAAAAATAACAACATCAAGGCATGGAAATATCTTGTTGAAAGAAATAAATTATGCAGAGGATTCCTAAATAATTTAACAGATGCAGTAAACAAAAATTATGACTTCTTACAAAACACCCTCACCTTGCAAACATTTTGTTCCTGTGGTAACAGATACGGGCTCTGGGTTTTGAGGCCTTAATTTTAATCACACCGTATCCTGTCCTTGGCCAGAGCAGCGTCACAGATGCAGAGTAATGTCCCGAAAGCCCTGTCAGATGTTGTGCCAGCAGCCCTTCACATGTCTGCTGTCATTAGAAATAGCTGCACACTGATAGCCCAGTCTTTACTGAACTTGATGATCTTTAAGGTCCCTTCCAGCTCTAACCATTCTATGATTGTAAAAGAAAATATTCTACTAATCAGCCAGGGAGTGTGGCTTTTGAAAACAAGATCTTGTTGTTCTTGTTAATGTTCGGGATGTGGTGAGGGGTTAAGGTTGGTGACCCGTTGGGTCAGCCAGGTCAAACTGCCCAGGAAAAATAAACAAACCCCGTGGTGTGGAAGTCATCGTGGATTTCTTGTTTGCATCCTCCTTTCTTCAGAAGAACTGTTACTCAGCAATTTTATTAATGCCTTTTTTTTCACTTGGGATGTCCCAACCTCTGGTTCAATCTGCTGATAGTTTTTTCTCAGTATTATTTTTTTTTTAAAACAGTTTTGACATACTGCTGTTGTTCTACATAAAGCTATATTTAATATCAATTTAAGCTCCTCCTTCGGTTGTTAGAGTTACTCATGAGAAGATAAATACAAATCAAAAAGAAACGCTCCCAAGGCACAGGAAACTTCAAGTCTTAACGTATATAATTACTTTTCTTTTTCATTAATGTGAATTTCAGAATCACACTTGCACTCTGGTGCAAGACTTGGCAACAAGTAGAATAAAGCACTGCAGCCAAGTCAGGTTTGACACTTCTTTGGTCCTTGGGTGGATGCTGGATTGAAGACCAGAAGTAAATAAGGCTTCATAGTGCCTCAAGTGCCTTAACCAGTTACTGTGATTTATGTGTTTCCCTCTTCACACACACCCTCCATAAAAGAAAATCTAATCAGGACTTAAAGTTATGCTGTGTTCATTGCTTTGATTCAGTTTCTTATTATATATGAAAGAAAAGCCAAGCAAAGCAAGTTACAACAAAATATTTCAACTAAAGCTGCATTAGACCCATAATGCAGTACTATATGGTTCATACCTCATTTTTCATAGTATTAGCCACATTTCAAATGGAGAATGTGATCACAGTAACTGCTTCCTACCAAGAGCTGATACTGTTAAGAAGCAGAATGGGGAGAAACTTTTGTTTTTATAGTTTGGGTAAAAGGAAAATGAGCTGAGGAGTCAGAGGGTCAGTGCCCGAGTCAGGAACAGATACCGGCTTCCCTCACTCATTCCAGATGCTAAACCCCTGACTCCTGCCCAGCTGAGCAGCAAGTGGTATTTCTGTAGGATGACAACTGCCCACAGCATCCTTTGAGATGAACCACACCAGAGGGAAGTGCCACTTCTAGTGGGGCTGCAGAGAGGGAAGAGAATGAAGAGCACAGCAACCAGTTTGCCTGAGATCACTCAGAAACTTTCTTTTCTTTTCTATCTTTATATTGTGTTAATTTGCCTTTTTCTTTCTCGAACGTTCAGGATAACAGTAAAACACCTGCCTTGGAGAGCAGGAAAGGAAGAGCCATGGCAACAGAGAGAGGAGGAGGCCAGCACAGACTGGATGTGTGTGCCAGCCATGGCTGCTCTGGGCACCCAGAAAGGAGGAGAAGAACTTTCCCGACAGGTTTGACTCTCTTACAGTGTGCTGAGAACAGCACAGTTTGGGTAACACCATTTATCGGCCCAAGACTGTGTTAGAGGGCGATAAGGTCTAGTTCTGTACATGGTGAAATCACGCTAGGATTTTACTTCCCTCTCTTCATTGGAGTGAGTTGACGAATGAATTCAGAGTGCTGCTGTGCCCCCCCAAAAGAGGGGGGAGTTCAGTGAGAGCAGCAGGAGCAGAGCATGCTGCGAGTGCTCTGTGTGACGCTGGTACCAGCCCGGAATTTCATGCACTAGAGGGATGCCAGTGGGGATTAGGCAGCAAAAATCATCACCCCCGATCTGCCTGGTAACAGGCACGTGTTGTTTTCAGCCTTCATGTTCCGGGAATCCTTCCTCCCAGTGCCACTGGGCCTTTATTTAGCACATTTCCCCACCTCACAGGGACACAAAGTGATTTTCTTGCAGACCTCAGTCGTGCATCCCACTGGCTCCATGAAGGCAGATGGGATTGACAGCAGATTTGGCAGTAGCCTGGCATTTTCACAATGGGGAAAACACAGCTTTAAAATCACCTGGTTATTTTTGTGAAACAGCATGTTCAAGATGGATTACTGACTTCTGGAAGCTGTGGCAGCTGAAAGTGTAACTGTTTATAAAGACTTACAGGTGCAGCAAGTCAGGGTCATCCACGTAAATCACTGCCTGCTGCTGACAAGAAATTTCACAGTTTGGGTTAGTTGTTAGGAGAACACACACAATTGGAGATGTTGAAATCTTCATGGTGCTTTGCCGTACTGTTTGATACAGCTAGTGAAAAAAGCCCCAAACAATAAAAATCTCTCACCACAAGCTTTAATGATTTTATGAAGTTAGCAGAAAAATCTCGAGTCTTAACATTCTGAAAAAAGCTCCAGTTGATCAAAACCAGATTCCTCCCACCGAGTGTACACAAATGATTGATTTGCATTCATTTAATACTTTCAACTAGCTGTATTTGGAAACGTCATTATCACAAGCTTCCTTGCTGGTAGAGGAGTTCAGCAGAACAGGAGGAGGACAGGGAACCAGGGGAAACACTGCAGGGCTATGGAATGAAGGAGATGGCACAGCAAGTTAAGGAAGATGCTTCCAGCAGAAGAACAGAAGGCAATCATCCTCATCTCCCTGCTTTGCTGTAGGGCAGGTTTCCACGCTCTCTTTGTAGCCTGTCAAGAGTTACATGGGCTGAAATATGGAGAAAGTCAGACCAGCTTTCTGTGGTATGTCAATCACCTTCGGTAAGTGCTCATTAATCAAGCAATTTACTAGAAGGTAAGGGTTTGTTAAGATGTACAGTGTCAGCACTGCCTATAGAATCATTAGTTAGTTGAGCAGCTTTTGTATAAACCCCCCCCACAACTGATGAGATCTGCAGTCATTAGAGCTGGATGAAAACTAGAGTTACTAAAGTTTGGTACCTGTCCCTATTTGAAATCAAGAGGAACTTTGGAAAGGCTCCCGTAAAAGCAGAAAGCACAAAATAAATTCTCTACAAATATTTTCACAACTTCAAAGTACTCTGTCACAAGGCAGGGAATTCTGTTCATGTTGATGGAATGTTAAAATTAATGATTAAAAATGGTCCCTAAGTACAAGAGTGTTTCTTTCATAGATTTAACCATCAGGGCATCTCACTGCAGAATGGAAACTTGCACTTTTTAGAGCCATTCAAAAGCAGAAATTTCTCTAAGGCATACATCCATGTGGTGCCTGTTGCCAGAAATGAGCAATCCAGAGAGGAGATTGCAGAAGGGCTTATTCCACCCTTTGCTGGTGTTAAGAGTTCTAGGATGTATTTCTTTGAGGTTTCTGAGATGAGTCTTGAGCCCTGGAGATTTTATGCAATTATTTTGGGTTCAGCAGTGCAGAAGTACAGATTTACCATATAGACTCATCCATAAGCTGTAAGTAAAACGTTGGCCATTGTTTAATACTTCATTTATTTCTTCCATGTGGTTGCCGAATGCTTTCTTTGGCAAAACTGAAAAGCAGCTCTTTAAGAAATAGCTACCTGGTGTGCTGGAAGTTTGGGTTTGTAGTGAGAGAAGGGAATAGATTCTGCTGCCTCTCTCACTGCAGAAATATGAAGATGGAAATACGATTTTATAGTTCTAAATATTGAGCTCCCCTTTCCAATCTTTCATTTGTATGGTGCCAAAGCTTGTTCACACCGAAGTCAAAAGTTTGAATAGTTGTCTGTAAGAACAAAGAGAACAACTAAAGCGGGAAGGTTGGAGATAGGATCCTGAAATTCTGTGATTTTTCTGGGCTGGGGAGGTGTGGAAACAGACTGTGAGTGCTCTTTACTGGATAATGGCACAACTGAGGGCACGTGTACCTGAAGTTCTGTGATTTATTTTTTAAACATGGTAGTTGTAATACCCAACTTCATCTGAAAGTGTCTGCAAGTAGGAACCTGAAAGCAAATCCAATCCACAGTGTTTTTTACTAATAAACAGATTACTCCTGTAGTACTGCTACATATTTTATGGTAAAAGCATTAATGCAGCCACTGAACTTCCTTTGTGCAAACACTTGGACTATTATTTATTTTTTCTATTCCACAATTTTTGCTTCTATTCTGGGAGGTATTAGGAAAAAAACACTTAATACTAAAAATATAGTGACTTCTTTGAACTGGTGTGAGAGTGGCAGTGTGAAGGAAGTACCATGTTATTTGAAATTCAGGTTGTAACCAAGCACAACCCCTTTTTCTAGTAATACCATTCATCCTTGGGCCCCTACGACAATAATGTTGGGTTCAATTTGTGAATTTTAGCAACCTGTGGTTTTGCAAATAAAATTGCAACTCAATGTACTGGTTTGAGTTAGATTTATAATGTCAGAGGACAGTGGGTTTCTCTTGTAGAAGTTCCAAACACGACTCTCCTAAAACACTAAACACAGCTCTTCATTCTGAAGAATAACGTGTGTTTGCAAAGCAAAACCCGAATTACAGCAGCAGTTTTTACTGCTCCAGGGCGTAGGATCACAGCAGAGAGTAACCCAGGTCTCATGTTAAACAGGCAGAGAGGGAAGAAAAGGTCAGGATTTCCCACAAAACAGCTTTGTCCAAAGCAACACCCACAAAGCAGAACAAAGAATGATGTTGGGCGTAATGATAGGTCCCTGTTTTCTATGAACTGTTTGTAGCAATTCAAGGTACCTCATTAGGGAAAATCCCCCAGCACTTGAGCCACAGAGCGTTTTGTATTCCTGTCGCTGCTGTTTACACTGGGTTTTGTCTGGGGCTTTGTCAGCTATTTCTCTGCTGGGTTTTTCTTGAGCTCTTTAAAGATCCCTCTTCAAAGTTCCATGGCTCCTAAAGTCCTAGTAAAACAAAGACTTCATATCACAGCTTAATATTTCAATTAAACTGCAGAGTAATAATTTGCATTAATTGTTGCCTATTAGTTGCAAATGACAACATTTTGTTTTGTTGTACTTAAAGATTTTATTAGTAACAAACGCTTTTAGTTAGTGTTTGTTGCCCCAAGAGCTTTAGAGGAACTGATTTTCTGTCAGAAAAGATTGGAATCAATTGCATTCCTCCCTTCCAGATAGTGCTAAAACATTTATTTAAAGGTTTATATGCTCACCCTGCCTTATCTGTATTCCAAGTCACTTGTCCAATGAAATAAAATTCATTCATGCCTTCCTTCACTGTGTTATTGACAAAGTGTAAGCTTTATGTGACTGGAAGCCAGAATTCTGTCTTTTGGGAATACCTCTCTCTAAACTTGTCTGAAAGAATTATTTTATTGCATTTTTCATGCCAGTTCAAGTATATTTGAATGGTAAATCCTAGAAGCTGGGCTGTCTGTGACCATATCAACCTTCTGAATTAGCAGCGTGCACAGCAAGACAGAAATACTAGATTGTGAGGAAGGAGTAAGTGTGGTAGGTCATGTTTTGATTGAGTTTGTTGGGGTTTTTGCATATAAACTGTGTATCTCTTGTTTCTACAAATCAAAAACTAGGTCAAGTCAGTTTTCTAAATGCCTGGCATTACGCTGAGGGAAAGTTTGCCATCACTTTATGTTTCTTTGGCCCATTCTCTATGAAAGAGAAGTGTCTGGAGAGCAAGTGCTGAGAAGTGTTTATGTCGTGTTTCATTTGGGGAAAATTAGAGCATCAGCAGCTGCTTTGTTCATGTGTGCAGCGAGCGCTGCCTGGGTGACGTTCAGTGTCTGTTGGAGGCATAATACAACAAAGGTGTTATGATCCAGGTGGTATCTCTGATAGAAAAGACAGAGGAGGTCATTGCTGAATTAAACACTTAACAAAAGCTGGGATACTGATGGAAGAGTCCCGAAGTGATACACGTACATGACCTCCTAACTGTCATTTCTCTTCACTTCTGCCTTGGGGTAACTCTTGTAAAGCCAAGGAGAGGGAGAGCTAAAAGTAGAATTGAACATTGCTGTGCTGATTTGAGACTACAGTGTGGAAGGAGGAAGTAATAAGGTTCCCTTTTCCTTTTTGTCACTCAGCAAATTCCCAGAGCTGAGCCTGGGGAGAATGATGTGCGTAACAGGCACCGGGGTATTACAGCAGGTAATTCCACTGCCTCAACCACAAACTAATTAAAAACCCTCTTATTCTTCCAAATCCCTTCCTCTCTGTTTTCATTTCCTCTCCGACCAGGACTTCAGTTTCAATTTGATATCCTTTCGGGAATCTGCAATGAATAAGACTATTTGAGTTGTTCTAGAGCTTTTTTAAGCTTTCCTCAGAGAAACTACCCAAGTATTTAGTAGAGTGCACAAACTGAGAACTAAAAACTGAATATTTTTGACTTCTCAAACCTGAGGGAGGAGAAGGGGCGTGGAAAGAGGAATTAAAGTGAATTCCATTTCTCCTACAGGAGCTGCTGTACCTCTGCTGATGTTCCTGAGATGAGCCAGCCTGGGGGAGCCAAGTTCTCAGAGAAGGTGACCCAAGCCTGGGGTGACCCATGCAGCCCCATGAGAAGGGACAGCACCCAGAGCTGCAGGGAGTGGGAGTGATTTACTGAGCAGGCCATGCGAGGAAAAGAGGTTTGTTTTCTGTATGCTTTAACTTTTGGTCACTGTGCTTTAATTTTGGTAAAACCTGAAGTGGTCAGGCATTTGGGCTACGTGATGGTTGTAGGCCCCTTCCAACTGTAAGGATACTGTTCTATTCTGATTTCTGTTTGTGCAGTAGTGCTGTTAGAGCAGTTTGTAACAGTCTCCAGAACTGTCAGTTATGCCCACATCAGTCAGGACCCGAAGGAAAGAAAATTTGGCTTTGAGTAGACTAGATTTGGCAGATATATTGGGCCTAAAGATAAATGCTTATTTCTATGATAACCCTTTCTTATTGTGCTAATGGTGTTAATTGGGGTGCTAATTAGGCTGTGATGTCTAGCCTACAGCTTCTGGGTGTCTGTGGCTTACCTGCCAGTGGCCAGTTGTGTCTAACCCATCTCCTCCTGCTGTCCCAACCTGTGACCACAAATAAGAAGCTCAGTACCCGTAGTAAAGCCTCCCATTTTAGGGCAACCATCCTTCTTCATTTGCCAAAAAGCATCATAGTGTTGCAGGTTTTCAGGATAGTCATGAAAGCAACCCCAGCAGAAATACCTGTGGATTTTGTGCTGATTCACTTGTTTTCATTCTGAGGTCAAAAACAAAGATGGGTTTGTGACCACTTCTGTTGTCAGGTGAAGTGACAAGTTCACAAATCTGGGCAAGCCTCTGCTAACTAATTCTTAGCATCTTTTGCCTTCCAGATGCAGTTCTGGACATTCAAGAAAGCTTTCCAAATAATGTATTAGTTATAGATGAGTCAATCTGCTACAGTTCCAAATCATTCTGGGCTTTTAAAAAAAGCCCACACTGAAACACCAGCCACAGCACTGTACAGAATCATAGAATTGCCCAGGTTGGAAGGGACTTTTTCAGATCATTGAGTCCAACCATCAACCTAACTCTGACAAAAACCATCACTAAACCATATCACTAAGCAGGGATAAAGCCTTCTAGTTGTTTAATCCTACACCAAATGCAAGCCACTGCTAAAGCACAGAAAGCAGATCTAAAGCAGGCGTTTGAGGAGACTTCATGGTGTTTTCCTGCTTACTACAAAAGCTTGTACTTTGGAAATGTGGTTTTTTTTAGTCATAGAAATTACCTGAGTGGTAGGGGAATTGATCTCAACTCTCAACACTCAAGGTTCATGTTAATTTTGAGCATGCTTTTGGAGGATAGGTGCTCTCCGCCCTTGGCCAGGCTGTAACACAGTCCCATAAGAATTTGCCACCTTGAAAAATAATCTGAGGAACTCGATCACCTCCAGGTCTGCTCCCTTGCAATCCTTCCAGGCGAGCTTTCCAGACTTCGTAAAGACAAATGTGAAATCAAGGCTCAGCAGGCCTGGTTGGGAATGACCCACATGCAAACCCGCCAACCCCCAGCTCCCCAAAGAGGATTAGCACGTGTCTGCATGTGGCTTTGGTCAGTTCTCATAGCGAACCGTTCCTCACCCCTCCTGGGGCTCAGGGAGAGCAGTAATATAAATACTGAGCTAAGAAATTAGCCTCTATCTTAAGTGATCTTTTTTTTGGTGCCTGTAAACTACCTAACATGGTCCTGACCTGTCACTGGGCATCCCTGGGCCAGCCCCAACAGGAATGATTAACGCTAATAGCCGTAAAATACATTTCTTGGGCAGTGAGGGAAACATTTCACACAATCTTTTCCCTTGGAGCAGAGAACTGAGAGCACGGGCTACTGCGAAAGTGCTCTGGTGTCAGTGTTAAAGGAATATCGAGGACTCCCCCTGCTCCCCCCACACAGACAGACAGACCCCAAGTACATTATCCCACGAGGTTCAGTGTTGCCCTGCTCGGGGCACAGGTTCTCTCCCGGTTGCCTGGAGGCAGGCAGTTGTTGGCTCGGTGAGCACCATCCCTGGAAGGCAGGGAATAGAATCTCCACGGGAGAATGCGAGCTCCTGACAAAAGTCATGAACTCATTCCCGAATCCAGACATGCCCCGGGAGTTGCTGTTCAAGTGACCTGGTTTGCCCTCTGCTGTTCCCCGTTTGTCCCTGCGGCACTATTTCACAGGCAAGAAAGAAAAGAAAAAAAAGGAAAAAGAAATTCAAATCTGACTAATCGAAGACAAAATGTTGCTTTCAGCTGCCAGTTGGCAGCTTTCACCCTTGTGGTGGGTAGGTGGTTAAAGAAGTAGCAAGCAAATATTTGGATTCTGGAAACACTCTTACTGCACCTTTTTTTTTGTGTGTTTATGTTTAAATAAACTACCAGCTGAATGGATGATTAATTCTGCAGAGATGGATGCATACGGATGTAAAAAGGTCATTTTGGTGTTTAAGCCACCTTGCTAATGCAAAGCTGATACTCTGCTGATTGGCAAAAGTGCTTTCCCTATTTACATGAAGAGGGTCAAATATCTTTATGTGGAGTGAGCTCTTGGTGGTGGTTTTTTTTAAGGGAGGAAAAGGAAAGATAAACTCTCTAGTGAACTCTCAAATGTTTTTACAATGAAATTAGTTACAGGACCATTCTCATTCTCTTTTTATCATGCCTAAGAAAAAGCTGACAACAGAGAGAGAGAGAAAAAAACCCAACCCATTACACCTATCAAATAGTCACAAACATGTCTGAAAATCAGGATATGAAGGGGATTTTTTCTGACCTGAAGACTGATCTGTGCTCACTGTGTGAGTTTCAGCACAGAGGGTGAGCTGCTCTTCTTAATCCTTAAACGTTTACATTTGTGTGCAGAAGGATGAAGATGCTGTAAACTGTGTATAATGGAAAGTTGTGGTATGTCAAAACTGGGAATATTGAATGCCCAGTTTGAGAGCATTCCCAAAACTGGGAATATTGAATGCCTCTCAAGCCAGGCGTGAAGGGATACTGGAAACTGAGATTCAGGTCTCAGTTTTAAAAACTCTCAGCTGAAAAGGCCTGATTCAGCAAATCATCTGGGCATTGGACCATACCTAAGAAAGTCCTTTTGCCCACAATCAGTACCAATTCTGGTGAATGTAGCTATTTCTACACAGCAAGTAGTGGTTAAAAGGTAATTGCCCTTCTTAAGGTCTGAGCAAACTTTGGCTTATTAATCTTGAAAAGGTGAAATTCAGCAGGAATGTATGTAGATGAAGGGAGGAAAAATGTACATCAAACAGGAGCCACACGAAAGGATTTCTTGTAAGCCCTTGGGAATTCAGAAATCCTTTTTCTGACTCTTGTTTCTCCTATAGGATGGTAAGAACTGGGAGGAAAAGTGCTCTGAAGTTCCTGAATGTCAACAGCCATGATCAGAGATTCAGGCTGATTTCTTAGGGTTCAAACTATTTCCTTCATCCCAGTATCAGACTAGCAAGGAATCCCCCACGTACAAAGGGAAGGGACCTTTCCTCTACTGCAGTTACAACGGGCAGGGCTGGATTTCTGTGGCTTCATGTTCCCTCTTCAGTAAAAGTGGTCTCATTTCTCAGAGCAGGAGGCACTCGCCAGTCCCAGCACGTTTTAAGTTTACCTAATTTAGTTCACAGCCTGGTTTTCAGATACGCTTATTACAGAAAATGCTCACCACGATGAACAGTGTCTTAATCCCTAATAACCTCTGACAAAATACCAGGTTGTAGGTGGTGTGGTTTGCTGATGAAAAACCACACAGATGGTTAACAGGCAGAAGGACAGGTCTTCTGTTAGATGAAAATACGACAGTACCAGTCAGCTGCTACCTGCCTAACCATTTCACTTCAAATCCTACGTTACGTGGGGGACACTCATATTTTGACATCATCTTCACTCAGGCAAACATGCCAGACTCATATCTGAAGCAGATGATGGGAGTGTGGGAAACCAGCACTTCCCGTATAAGCAAGTGGTCTCAGACCTGACTAGATACATTTCAAGGACTGGAATAAAAAAAAAAATTGTCCACAGACATGATCTTTGGCACTCAGGAAGGAATCAGCCGCCCCTGTGTTCCCACAACCAGACTCCCAAGGCATCAGCTGTGAGCAAAAATAATCTTTCACAGGAAAAGGAAACACCTCACCAACGTGGGGTTTTTTAATGTTTTACAGACATAAGTAACCTCCCAGCAGGGGTAATCCTCTATGCTTCAACTATTTTATCATGTGTTTTATTGAGATGAAGCTTTTATTAATTTACAGGCACTGAATTGCTTTCTTAATGTTGTTCTTTGTTAATTGTAGTTCTGTTTTCTGATGTTTTGCTTGTGTTTGTTTTCATCTAGGAGAAGAAGCACTTGGGAAGTCTGCTAAACCCAGGTAAAATTTATTTTTACAAGAGATTACAAGCTTGAGTTTTTAAAGTATTGGTTTGTTTGCTCAGCTTCAGAGAGGACAGTAGATGAGACAGTGAGACCAAGCAAAAAGAAAATACTTCTCTCAGGTCACCTGGAAATCCCTTCCATACCCCTTGCATAGCACAAACCCTATGAGTTTTGTAAACAAATATTTCCTGATCTTAGTAGAGCAGACAACTACTCAACAACAACAACAACAAAATACTCTGTTTTTAAGAACAAGTTATTCTGAAAATGGACTAAGTTAAATACTGAATAGCTCATGGAATCTCATCAGCAGTGCAAGTGAGCTAATATTAACTCACTGCAACATACAGAATGTTAAGCATGTAGTGGAGTAGATCTACATCAGAAAATTTCTGCATTAAAGTTCTCTCTTTATTTCTCTTCCCAGTAAAACTAACAGAGAGTAAGCTTTCCAAATTGGTAACAACCTTAGGGAGGATTTCAGCAAGTCTCCCAGTCTTAATCTTCAGTGACATCATTGCCACAAAAAGAGCTGTCCATAAAGGAGATGGCCTGTGTTGTTTCTGCTTATTTTCTGATGGACTCCTCTGATGTCCAGTCAAGAAAGAGATCTCAGTTTGAAAGACCTGAACGCCCATTGCTATGAAAATGCTGAGCCAACCTTGTCTAGCAACCTTTGACATGTAAAGAGAGCTGGTAATTGCTTCCATTGCTTCCAAAACCTTCCATTTCTAAACGTTGTAAATGACATAGAAAATTACTTGACAGGATCTACTTTTAGATCCAACTGTACAAGGCAGACATTTTCAGAGAACAGATCAATTTTCTTCTTCTGTGTTTGTGGTTTACATCCTGCTCCCACCCTGGATGTCTAATTATGTTAGATAAACATGTGTAAACATGAGCCTTTCCCTCCATAATCCGACTCCTACCTTATTTGTTTATACAGAGGTTAATAAGCTCAGTCTGTTTACCCTACTACTTAAAGCAGTGTTTTTAATGCTTTATGCAACTTCATGGTCTTTTACCAGGAGTAAAAAGGCATGGAATTAGGGAATGATCATCTTTGATGGGTCTGGGTTCAATAACAGAGACTCTAACTTGTAAGTCCACGAGCAGAAATGCCAGTAAACAGATTTGCAGAAACATTTGATTTGTTTTCCAGGAGCATTAATTCTCATTTTTATCCTGTTTATCCTTCTGTGTAATAATTCCTCATTCCTGATTTGGAGAAGGAGACTCATGCATTATCATTCAGAATGCCACAAAATTCAATTAAGGGCTGGCTGCAGCATCCCTTCTTGCTTTGTGAATGATTTACCTCTGTTGAGAAAAGCAGATGACTTTTCCCATCCAAAGCATGGCTGCTAATTTCAACAGAGGAGACAGCCTTAAGCTATGCAAGCCACCATTAATGAAATGACTCAAGGGATTGCATACACCCAGGAGCATAACTGTCCTTTGAACGTTTTTGGGACCATGGACCTAAAATGGTGGAGCATCTCAGGTACTGTAGTTCCACACCCACCAGTCTCCAGCCTCTGGAAGCCCCACTTGCCCCCCAGAGCCTGACAGCTCGGTTGTCTTTCAGGCAAGCCTCGCTGTTCTGCTGTCACACTTGAGCCATTGGCACTTTGAGGCATGCAGGCACCTGCCAGCTTGATGGAAGCAGTTCACAAACAGCTGTAGGATGAAGTGTTGATTCTGGTCTTCTGACATCATTATTATTTATATTTTGATTTGTTTTTCAATACCATCAAAAGTTGCCAAGACAAAGTTTCGTTTCTCTATTTAGAAAACTCAAGATACCTTTAAGCATGCTGGAAAATGCCCCTCTTTCCCCCTTCTCTGCCAAGTGTTTCATCAGAATTTTCAGGCTTTTACCAGCATAGTGCACACTCATGTTCTTTTCTTCTTTACTTCACGACACGAGGGAGCGAGGCACGGTTTAAGTGTTCTTTTTAAAAATGCTTTGATACGTTTTGTTGAAGCCAAGACAATTCTGTTGAAGTATTATCATGATTTACTTGAGGTAAATCAGCAAATAACTCCTGTTGTCCCACAGGGCCGCTCAGCTAAGTGTGTGTTTTATGTACACGGAGCCCTGTAGCTTCAGCAATTGGCACGTTTCCTTCAAGTCAATGTAGAGATTACAAAATAAGACAGAGATATTTAGAGAGATGCTGCTGGTGGTGTCTGAGCCCCTAGGCTTTGTTCAGACAGCTCCAATCTGAACGGATCACTTCCATACCAAAAGAAGAAGGAGAAAAAAAAACAAATCATCTCTGGAGTGCAATGCAAAGTGTTTTCTATTAATGGCAACATGAACGTTATTGCCGAGCTGTGATATGCCAGATGATTGTATGCAGCAGAAGGTAATTTAACTCACCAGAATTTTGCTTTGCTTCCCTCCCCCAGGTTAAAAGTCTGATCAGATGCAAAATCCTGCGAAAACCTGCTCTCCATGCAAAATCATCAAGAGACTGCAGCGAATGTCTCTGGGAACACGAAGCGGCATCAGGCCGACGGCAGCTCAAACGAGCCCCTGCCGCTGGGGGAAGCAAACAGTGGGGCTTCCCACTGACTTCTCCAACCCCTTGGCTGGTGGGGGGAGGATTACTGAACCTTTCTGCTTTGCTCTGGAGTGCTCCCAACAGAACGGGAAATCTAAATAAGGAGGTGCACGCTGTTCCCTTCAGTATGTGCTGCAGATGAGAAGCAGGGACCAAAACCCAAAAGGCAAATGTAAATGTAGGCAGAGGCGATCGTCCCCACTGTGGCACTGACAGAAGGATCTTTATTCCAGCCAGGATACTCTGCACCAGTGAACCCCCCCCCTTACACGGCTCGACACCCACTCTGACAAGCTACAGAAAAGGGATGCTGTATCCTGAGATTAAAACAGCAAATCTCAAAGTTTTCCCCTGATTTCCCCCTCTTCTGCTCCCCTAAGGAAGGTGGTAAGTACGATTGCACCTGGACCATTTTCCCCATGATGGTCCCTATGGGTTATCAAGCCAAGTGCACAAGGACCCTTGACCACAAAGAGCCTGATGGAAATCCTTCTGAAGGGGACTATTGCTCATGCCTGCCCCCAAACAAATCCTACCTGCTCTTGTTTGAGATCATCTGTTCTAGACTGGGCTTGATTCAAAAGTTCCAAGACCTACCCATGATCAGTAGCTAGATAGCAAATGCAGGAACTGCCAGCAAAGGGAGACTGGGCAGGGATTACACCAAGGGTGACGTTATTCTCATCTCCTGGCCTACACCTGAGCCAAGCTATTGCTTTGCTCATCTACTGCAAACACCTAAACCCCTGAAGCTTGGTTACTGGAAGCAGAAACCTCAGAGAGAGAGTGAGTGCCTGCAGAAATGTGGTGAGAGACGAAATGTAGCTACCACCTCTAGCACTGATCAGAGTCACGTGTGAGGCCACTGGTGCCTCATCCAGACTTTCATTTAACTGGCACGTGGTGAATACGTTGGGCAAGCTAAGCTGAAAGGAGCATTTTTAAGAGCAGGCCTAACTATTCATAAGCAAGGGATAGGTCTGAGCCACTTTCCAGCTTTGTTACTTCCATGGATTAAAGACTAGGGTCCTTTTTTCCCCCAACGCAGGTATGGAATTAAAAATTTATGGCTGGAAGTGATCCAAGTCCTTTTAGTTCCACGTAGGTGAAGACACTTCTGTTCTTCTATGCCTATGAGCAGTCAAAGGCTAAGAGAAGATCTTCAGCAGCACACACAGACATGAACGTGAGCGTGAAACTCTCTCCCTCTCTTCATCAGGATCCTCAGCTGAGAATTCAGAGGCCACTTTTCCAGGCTTTCATCTCATCTCATCTCATCTCTCTAAAGCACTGGTTTGTGAGTTTTTGGAGTGGATAAGTCTTCCTCTATTGAACCAGTAAAACTTTTCTGATAGAAACAGATTTAGACTCAAGTCCTGTCTGCATTATATAAAATATTCCTGACCATTCCTCTGCATTCCAGAAGCCTTTCAGTAAGATTTGGTGAATATCAGGCAATTGGTGATCCTGTTAACAGCAGTTCCCAGGGTCCCAACCAAAGCCAACGTGGTGACAGGTCACGATCTCAGTGTGCTCAGTCATTTTTGAAGGGGCACCTGACATCTTCAAAAGACGTTTTAGCTACTTGCCATTTCTCTGGAGTAATTCCTATATGTGACAGACCTGGGCTAAGTACTTCTATTGCAGCTAATGTTTCCTAAAATGACAGATTTCAGAATAATTCTATGTTATATATTTGGATAACTGCTTCACAAACTGTTTGAGAAATGATAATGAAAAGCAAATTATTTAAAAAATGAGAAAAAAGAAAGAGGTTAATGGAAGGAGCGAAATGGGAATGCATGTCTAAGTGAAGATTTTAGTGTTTCAGTGCTCTGCTTTGGAAGTAGAGCTGGCTGCCAAAGTTACTGGATAACATAAATTCTCTTTCAATTTCTTTGCAATTTTGAAGCTAATACAACTCCAGTGAAAGTTCCTAATGTTATTTTTTCTCTCTTAACCTAATTAACAAACTGAAAATTTATGTAGTCCTAAATGGAATTACTTTCTCTTAAGCACTGCAGAGGGAGTTATTTCTCATGTACCTGTTAAAGCCTGGGTATCGATGCTGATGCTTCACTCCAGCTACAACACCTGAATGCTCTTCACGGGAGTAATACATCAAAATCACCCTGGCTGAGGCCAAGCTCCCTTGTGATGCAAACTGCTGACATTACCTGAGGACAGCATCGCTCTGCTTCCATTATTATTATTTTAAATGTTGAATTTGAGCTGTTAATTTTAGCCTATTTGCCTACTGAACACTTGGAAAGGCCTGGGTATGGCTCAAAAATCTGTTAAAGAATTAAAAAAAAAAATCTCAGCCCAAACCTCTTAGTTTTCATTTCATAAAAGGCTTCAAGAGCTCTTTTGATTAAATTACTAAACGCGAAACAAACCAACATAAATTGCTTAAGGTCTCAGAGAATCACACGTGTTCTTGAACATGATGTCTCAATGAGGAATTTCTTAAAACAGAGTTGTATTAAAACAGGATAACTCATTAACAAGAACCTGCCGTTGCTTTTGGAGTGATATTTGAGGGTATTATTGATACTGTGCTAATTGTTTCACATGCAGTTAGTTTCTTAGAAACAGATTTAACACATTTCCAAACAGAAAATGTGCGTATTATTTTGAGGCTTAAATCTGTTTTATTGTGATACCACTTCCAAAATACCAAAGGTATAAAATGGTTTATGGTCCAAAAGATAAACTAGCACAAGCCACTATGTTGGAATAGAGGGAAGGATGTTAGAAAGTGCTAAAAGCATGATTACAGCTACAGAATGGACTCTTTAAATCTTTTATGCAACTTGATCAGTTCCCCCTGGAACTGTGCTATATTGTTTTCATAAATAAACATCGAAAGTTGCTGTGCACAGTGTTTCTGGACTATAACAGACTGCTTTTGTGCTTTAACAGGTTTTGTGTTAAATTGTAAACTACAAATGATCCCATGAAAAAGTCTTTTTTCCAGCATGCTGCTTGTGAACGACACACCATCCTTCTTGACGATCAACAAAGCAATCACAGTTCTGTAGCACTAAACCCCAGTGCAGCACTTCATCCTCCAGGGAAGCACCACAGCTCACAGCCCAGCAACTTCCTCCTCTCCAAGGGAAAAGACTGATTTCCTGAACTGGAATTTGCCCATGTCAACGAGATTGAAGAGATGAGTCTTCTCCCACCTTGGTTTCTTTGACAGGAAAGAGCAGTAGAGAATAACCCTCTATTTGTCTCTGCTCAACAACTGCAACGCTAAAAGCCTTCCTAAGTTGAACTGGCTTTTGTGTGTGGAAAAGGCATTAAAATCCCCTGGCATATCTCAGTATTGTTGGCCAAACCTTGCCCATGAGTTTTGGTTTGTCCATTTTCAATAGAACGACAGTAACAACCTTACACTAGACTGTATTTTTCCAGCTCAGTTTTTAAATGGAGCATTCCCCAAAAGTTTGTGTGTTTCCGTAAGAGAACAAAAACATGGCTGTGTACTATATCCCACTTAGTCTGCAGGCAGTGGTACTTCAGAGAACAGGAGATGAACAGGTGGAAGGGCCAGCAATTTCGAGTACAGGGTCACANTCCCTTAATCATCTTTGCCCTATGCCTCGGTCTGTGTAAGCTGTGAATGAATCCAGCCTCCTTGCCATGGAGTGGCAATGATCACAGCACAGTAGCAGCAAATGTCTTGTCCCAGGATGGTTAAGTTTCTTAGCCTGAAGCAGAAATATCCAGCCTGAAATGCCTCCAGGCTGTTCTCTTGGCCAGATTTGCCAACAGCTTGGAGAGAGAGAGATGAAACAGGTATCAACAGTTTTAGTATGGGAGGATCAGCCAAGACTGAGGTCCTGCTGTGTGAGGATCTAGATGTACGTATCATAACTCCTGTTCTTCTCTGAGCCTCCTACTGCTGAAATAGAAAAGACTATTATCTGTGTTTTGCAGAGGAATCATGATACTTGCTTTAAGTCTCAGGTGAACTTGCTTAAGAGCCAGAAACACAATCTAAAGACCCAAAGACTGAGCTTTAGTTGCCTAAAAACCAGAGACATCCAGCACAGGACTTGCAGAAGAGTCTTGCTGATCTGAGGTGGCCACCAGAGGAACAGCCAGAGTGCTAGCCGTGCAGCATGGCCTTCGCTTTTTCCTCCACAGAGAGATAGCAACAGGGAGATCCTTACAAAACCAGCTTCATGCATTACAGATGCAAACAGACAAGTTACAGATACAGTCTCTTGTCCCTGGAGGACTCATACAATTGTTCTGCACCTTCACTGCACACAACAAAAATCCACAGGAATTCAGACACGAAATGGAGCCGCTTTCTGTTATGCCATGTGTGTTTGAGTTATTTCTGAGCTTGCAGGAGAGAAGACAGAAGAAATGAGCAACCAATTAAAGCATGTGCTGCTGTTAGTGCCCACTGAGTCTGCTGCACTCACATAGCTGCTATTAAGCACACAATATAAAGTGGACTTGAGCAGTAACACTGGCTATTTCCTTACCCCTGCACGCCACAAGAAGTAAAGTTTGTGACGAGTTCTTAATCGCCACACAAAAATGCGCTGCTGCTCTCTTCTGACATACTTAAAAAGGATACCTTTGTGAGGAAATGAAAGAGAAATAAAACTCATTGCCCCACAGCCAGAAGGGAAAACCATAGTTTCCTGTAGGAGCTGAAAGCAAACACTGAGGGAATAAAAATGGATATATCAGAACTTCCATTGCACGTGACCATGCGCATGGACAAGGCGTAATTTCAAGAGCTGCGGTGTTGCTGAAGCTGGGGACACTTTTGTTGCTGTCTGTTGAGAATTGCTGTTCTATAGCTCATACCCCAGCACAGAGAAATGTCAGAGCACTCCAGCAAAAATATAACTTGGAAAGATTTGTCATTACAGATGGTCTAAATCGTACTGCACAGCACAGGCTGTGTTTTCTCCTACAGCATTTTGCAGGTTGTGTATGTACGAAATCCCATATTCCCTGCTATACAGCTAGGAAATGGATCCTGAAATCATTTCTTAGTGTAAAGTCAGCAGATGTAAAACCAATGACAGAGCCTTGACTCAACGTGACTTTCTCTGAGTGCCAAACCAGACCTTAAACCAGCACAGGCTGAGATCTACCAGTTCTGGTGTGACATTGCAGACATCACAGAAAACAAATAAAAATCGAGTGAGTGGATATTTTGGTCAGTGTCCATCAGGGTCAGCTGACAACTTCTAAGATAGATGTTCTGATTTAGGTTGGGTACATAGAGCTGTGGCTTTGTGTCAAAAAAAAAAAAAAAAAAAAAGACCTTCATGACCTTCCACGGACTTACTCTGTTTTCCTCATGGCCCTTTCTTCTCCCCTACCACCTTCAGGATTCACATTTACCTCCTCTGCGTTGATTCTGTCCACGAAGGTGCAAGGCTGCCTTCAACAGACTCTCTCTCTAGTCTTCCTCAACTCCTTAGTGTGTGCACAGTGATGTCTTCCACCTATTTTGATTGTCTACTGGCCAGGAGTAGTTTTGTCCACAGCCCTGTGAATGTAACAGCTCTCAATGGCTTCGAAACAGGCCTTAGAAGAAAACCAGAAGTCACCAGCAATTTTCAGTAGCCTGTTAAGGTGATTGAAAAGGTAATAGAAAAAATTCCTTTGACTTTTTTTTGTGTAGCACCCCCTGAAAAGTGAGGAAGGTGAGAAAAAGTTAGAGCCAGCCCATAGATTACTACAGAAAATAACTTCAACGGGAAGAATCGTTGTGCACAAACCCAGGAAGCTGCGCTGCACAGGAAATAGAGCATGAAAGGATTTGTGCTGTGATGTTGAGATTAGAGAGAACAAGCACCATGAATTAGCAAGTGAAATGCAAATATTGTACATTCAAGTGTAACTTCAGTGTAACACCAGAGATGTGGGTGCATGAGGAACTGCAGAGTCTCTAAAGTAATATTAAAGCTGCTGCTCTCTGCTGACTGGAGGTGATGCCAGCCCCAGCTTCCTGAGCTGCTGATCTCGAGCTGATGCTTTCCCTTACTCTTCTTTAGCGGGTTCTACTGCATGAAATTAGAGGTTTTGTTTAGGCAGATACTTTGCCTTTGGGACGGTGACTTGCTCACAAGAACACGGGGATGTTGACACATCTTGGCTTGGGACACAGAGACAGCAGTGACTATCCAAAGAGAACATACAGGTCCTCTGGAGAGAGGAAGAAAAGTAGGTTTTGTGAGACAGGGAGCATGCTGCTGAGCACAAGTGAGGTTGCTGAGCGCAGACAAGAACAATTCATTTTCTTGTGTAAAAAAACATTTTTAAAGGCATTATGGGCTTGGGGGAAGGAGTGTATCAAAATACAAGCAAGTTTCCTTAATTTCTGCAAGAATGTAGCCTGTGTTTTTAAAGGAAAGGCTCTAGGTCTGAGCTTGTCTGTGCCTCTACAAGTCCATTGATAAGTTCAAGGTCAGCAGGATGATCACCATTACCTTCCTGTTACCAAGCTCTCTGCTTGTCTTGGTCTGTGAGCTCCAGACCTGAATACAGAAATAACAGGTTTAAGGCTCATGCCATACTCTTTCCTCCATATTCCCCCTTTCATTTACAGGCTTCATGTCATAGAAATTTTCTTCTCTTACTCCAATTACCTGCCTTTCCCCCAGTAAATGGCATAGTTGTATTGCAGGGACTGCACTTGACTCAACAGCTACTTCTGTGTGCACTGCTCTTCCCTACTTGACCCCCAGATCATCTCAGTACTTCATTTTCGGAGGCATTTCACTGCTTTTCCTTAAGGAAATTAATTCTTTCCTTGTGCAAAAGAGCCGACTTCTGTTTTCCACTTCAATACTTTTTTAGGCAGAGAGGGGAGGAGGAATGAAGTGGTTGATTTGGGTTTTTAAATCAATAAACTCAACTCCCAAAATACAGTACTAGTGCAAAGGGGCAAGTATGTAATTTTCTCAGTAGCAAATATAGCTACATGTATCTAAATCCAAGACATTCATCAGCTCTTTTATAGGATAAGACAGGGCTCAGAAATGATTTTCTGTTTAAGTACATAAGATCAAACATGTTTGTCATTTTAGCCTTCTCTTTATTCTATCTGATTTCAAGATCTTCAGACAGACTCTCTTTAGATGTCATTGCTTCAAGCTTCTGCTTTTATCACATTAACCACTCTTCATGAGCTTTTATACATCAAAATGTCTTTAGATACATTGTTGAAGAGAGAGTACTTGTGAAGCCTTCAATAAAAAGTTAGAGAATCCGTGCCTGAAACTTTATACAAACACACTTAGAGGAAAAAAGCACTGAAAACAAAATAAAAACCCAAACAAAAAGCCACAATGCTGCATTCTCATTATGTTATTTTCAAGAAGGAGAAAAAAAAAAAAAAAAAAGATGTTTTCGTTATGCTTGAATACAGCTTTGTTAGTGTGCAAAAACCCAGAAGTGGTGAACAATCTCACGCCTGTCAGATTCTTAAATTTTGGGAGCTTAATACTTTTGCCTTTTTGAACTATTCCCTCCCTGCTGTACTAAGCAGATGGCTATACTGAGCTCTCCAATTAGAAAGATCTCCATTTCCTAATGAATTGTCTACACTTTGCTGATCCACAGCTCCAGGTATGTGTTGGTCCCACTTCTATTTAAGTTTTTGACTATAGAAGATTCTTCCTATCGAGTAGAAAGGGCTGAGCTTTGCTCTGCATTGTTTTAACTGAGGACAGAACTAGCCTTTCTAGGGCCACTTGGTGATTTCCTCACTGGTTGCCATCACTTGTGCTTCACCAGTGCCTTGCAATTAACACTAATGAACACAGGACAAGAAGAAGAACATATGCATGGCATTAAAGCTCTCTCATCCCTCACACAAGCAGGTCTGGACTCCCCCGTGGGTTGAAGGGTGTTATTTTCCAGTGCCTGACCACCCTCTCAGTGAAGTCATTCTTCCCAGTATCTAATCTGAACCTCCCCTGCTGCAACTTCAGACCATTCCCTCTGGTCCTGTCATGATTCCCTTGGGAGAAGAGGCCGACCCCCACCTCTCTACACCCTCCTTTCAGGGAGCTGTAGAGGGCAGTGAGGTCTCCCCTCAGCTTCCTCTTCTCCGAACTAAACGTGCCCAGTTCCCTCAGCCCCTCCTCATAGGACTTGTTCTCCAGACCCCTCACCTAATCATTAAGAGCAGCTCATCCTCAAATCTTCCAGTGCAGAATGTCCCGTAATGTCTCAGCTGTTAGCAGTCAAATCCTAAAATTACCAATGTACAATCTTAATCAGTTCTGAAATTAAACAGCCAGCCCCCACCCCCCAATCCCATCCCCCAGAAGGAAAACAAAAACAAGTCCTTGCTGGAAAACTAACAAAATCACCCCCCAGGGCACTTGTCCAACTCATCCAGAGTGAAGATAATAAGTGGAGTGATGGTGTGTGTTGCTGCAATTGTCCAAAAAATACCAGTGGCCCATCTGATGTGTAAATCAGGGTTGGTGAAGGGCTGAGTTTTATCGCTGTATGTCTTTGGACATCAAGAGAGCACTGTAATACAAATGAAGTTGAAGAATGAAAGAAAACAAAGGTAGTAATAATTTGTTGCTTAATTATTGAATTGCCAGCCATGCTGTACTAATCCCTGAAGCACGTAATGGTACTCTTGTTTTTCAGAGTTTGATCACTGAGATTCCTTACATATATCTGCATAGAACAAAAAAACCTCTTGTTTTTAAAATATTGCCATAAATGAGACCCAAAGGAATCATCTTTTCTTAATGTAACTGCAGGAGAGGTTTGAACTAATAAGACCTAAACGGTAAATTCAATTGTGTTCCATTTTCATGCTATGTAGAGAAGACTTGGGCCCCAGAATGTCATGTTTTATCTATTTTTCTTCTGTGTTAATTTGGAAGGTTAATTATGTGTCATATAGGAAGCACCTAGGAGTAATGATAAATAATTCAGTGTTTGAAACAGACTATGTCAACATAGGATAGGGACAGGATTGTAGTTAGAAAAAAAGGAAGACCATTCAGGGGCTTCACAGATAAGGATACTCGGCACGTGTTTGAAAGGCACAGCAGCAAATGAGTAACTTTAAGAACTATTTTCTAGCAATTTTTAAACCTTGATTTATCAAAATGAGCAATGCTCACTCCAGGCTGTTAACTGTTTATAAGGGCGTGGTGCTCCTGATAATCTAGTGCCTCGATTCCTGAAGTGGGGAATGGATGTTTCTGGGATGAAGGCAGAGAGGCAGACTGCTGAGAGAGGCTTATGGAAAGGCAACTAAATTAGAAGTGCAGGAAGGCCATTTGTTTTATTGCTTTTTGTTCTGTATTTGTGCCAAATGTTTTTGTTTGTTTGTTTGTTTGCTAAAAGGTTTTCTGGTGTCTTCTGGCAGCTGCAGGTGTGCAAGTGTGACAGCAGGAAGGCCATCGCCTGAGAGAGGGTGAGTGGTGTAGCAACCATTGCAATATGACTGTGCACCTACTGTTCATCACTATTTCTTGTGTTTGTTTATAGCTGCAAACAAATATAATGCCAAATTCAGCTGGGAAAAAAGCTTAGAACAGACTCCTAGGAATTTAGCTGGAAATAGCTGAAGGAAAGGCATGCATAAGCAAAGAAGCAGCAGCATTATGGTGAGCGTGCTGTGGTAACCCCAGTGGATCAGTAGACCAGTTCCTCCGCCAGAGACAGCTTCTTAGCTATAAGATCACTTGCCATTTCTTGATTATTTTTTAAACGTTCTGAAACTTTGAGATCTATCTCAGTGATCTGTACTCGCAGTTAGGTTTCTGAGCAAAGAGTGGTTTGTACATGTATGTGTGCATCAAAGGTTTTGTCTGTGCTAGCCCAGAAATTACGTATTTGTGGTTTGCTCTGATTGCTTCTGACAGCAACACCTCCCTTGCCCAGCTTGCCTCTCCTGCTGAGCACATGCACTGTGCTTCAAGCTGAAGGGCCAGCCGTGGAACAAAATAAAAAGCAATTAGCACAGAAACTGCTTAAGTACCCCCACCTGCCTCTGGTGCATACCCAGACAGCAGCTCATCCACTTGAATAACTAGTATAACTAGCAGGTTAGGTGTGCAAGGTGGTCTGCACTGATTAGCGTGCAGACTGTCAGTCTGAGAGAGAAATCCAGACACACAGCAGTGGCATCACACAATTTCCATCCAGGTCTCAGTTTGTATAGTTGGTCTCTGGGAATCAGTGAATTGCTCATAGAGCAAGGAAAGGCCAGGAGATGGGTGGTGCCTGGAGTTAAAACGTTCTCCAGAAGCAGGGCAAACGGGTATTTCTGAGTTAAATCCTCTAACGCTTCCTCATTGAACATTTTTCATACATAACTCTGTGTCTTCCTTGAATTTCTTTCTGGAGTTGCATTGCCATTTATATCTTCTCATGAAGAGTCATGTGCCAGTTAAAAAAGGGGAGGGGGGGAAATGAAAATGGAGAGCAAGTAACTTTCAATACCATCAGATAAAATTGTTACCTTACAAAGGATGTGTGTGACACCCAGCACACCGAAAGGTATTGCTTCCTTAAATAAGGCTGGGTTTGAATATCGCACGCTGAATGTTGTAGAAGATGAAATGCTAATAATCAGACCAAAAGTGGATGTATGAGATGGAAGATGAGGCTGGGAACAGCTTGCCAGGCTGAACAAAGAGGAGGACAGGAGTAAAGTTATTAGCTCAATTAAGGAGAAAGATGGTTTGATGAAAACCTACACTCACAGAAATAATTCAAGTATTTAGAATATTTATTTTTTTTTTTTAAAAAAAGGAGACTTGAATCCATGGACAGCTTTTCTTTGACACCCTCAATGCCAACGTAATCTAAAGGCTTCTCTGATTACGAATGGGTATCAGAAGAAGTTATCTGCAAGAAACACATAACAACATTTAGCAGCCTTTCACTATTTTACAAGGAGTTCCTCAAATGGATCTCACAGATGGGAAATTACTGTTATCCCTGCATTTTATGGACAGGAAAGGAGAGCACTTGTGGCTGCAGCTTCCCCTGCTCTAACCCTTGTCCTTCAGGCTCAGGGTAGTGCATGGCTCTCCTGGTGCTTGTCCCCTTGGGGGCCAGCTGGGAGGCCGTGAACTCTGCTTTCAAGACTGATTTCAGTCATGAAGCATTAAAGAAGCATTTTAGGTACCAGTGATCCCCAGTGCGAGATATTTGTGGATGCTTATGAAGCATTTTCTTACCTCTCAGTCTGTTAACTTTTCATTAATTCAGGGATAGTTCTAGAAACATAAAATGTGTAACAATGGATTGCCTACACTATAACTAAAAATAAAAATAAAATAACTATCTTAAACCCCAAAGGCCCTCAGTAATTGACCTGACATGCTAATTAAGCAGTTTTGATCAGAAATAATTAACATAATCCAGCTAGACCAATTAGAGCACAGAAAAAAAAAATTAGAACATTTTAGGAGCTTTAATTTTAAGAGTACCATTTGCAATATGAAATACCAGCTGATTCAGCAAAGCAAGCAGGAGTTCTGAGTTTAGGAAACAAGTTATAACCCACTACATGAGGAAACAGTAGATAAACTGAAAAGCCATGACAAGACACTTTCTTCGTGGCAGTGAGAAGACAAGCAGCAAACCTTTCAAACTTATTATCACCTCTAGAAGAGGCAGGCAGAAGAAGCCAGAGCTGTCTAGCTGTTGCAGCAGCACTGAGAGAACGATCTAAATGCTGGTCCCACACCACAGCCACTGTGGATAGGTGAGAAAAACACAGCCTGTGGGAAGCCTGTGTTTGAAATTTACCCTTGAGAGACACTGCTAGTGTTTATTGTTATTTCCACCACAGAAGACTGGAAGCCTCAAATCGTGCTGTCCTAAATGCAAAGGAAGGGAGAAGAAAACTCTGCTAATGAACCAAATAGTGAGTGATGCCACTGCAAATAAAGTGAGACAGCTGCGTGTGGAGATGGTGCAAACAGTTGCTTCATTTGTTTTTGGTAAAAAACATACTGAGAGTTGAACCCAGGGAGAGGATCAGCAGCGTGGAAGCAAGGCAGGGTGGAGGAGTTTGGCTTATAAAAGGCAGATGCTGAGCAGAGCAGAGCAGAGCAGAGCTGGGAAGGCTGCAGCACCCCGGGATCGCACCAAGGGTTGGTTCCCTGCAGCCGTAACTGCACCGCGCTTGCCTAAGTAATGGGCAAACTCCCAGCTAAGGTCCCCCGCGTGCTTTAATTAAATAATCTCAGTATCTCTGCTGAGTAACTTTTCATCTGTTTTCAGCTGTAAGATGGGGTGTCCTGTCCCAGGTTCTCATTTCAGCCAGTCCTAGTACCAGTGGTGCTGCAGGACATCTCGTGCCACCGTGCTCCTTCCTGGGACCCGCACCTTCGTATGGGCTGGGCCGCACGGGATGCATCAGCAGGAAGAATATCAAGCTGCTACGATGATGCATTGTACAGGTATTTTTTTTCTGGTAGAAAGTTGTCTTGAGAATTTGAGCAGGTGCACAGATAGACTGAGATTTTAACAACATACATTTTTGGTCTTTAGATCTTACTAATTTGACCCCAGGGAGAATTTTTAGTAAAAGGCTGTTTGAAAACCTTGTGAAGTTCCCTACCAGGGAATATTACATTTATAACTGCCTAGTTAGTTATTTAACTAATGCTGAGAGGGTTGGAGGTTTTGTGGGGCTTTTTTTGTTTGTTTTTTTAAAAAAACCCACTCATACCTATTTTTACAAAGTACATAGATTCTGTGTGTCTGACACAGGAAGATATTAGATCCTGTAGGAAACCAGCTGCAAATCTCAGCATCTCAAGGTGCTGTCTTGGAACTTCATGTTCTTTTAGAGGCACCAGAAAACAAATTCCTTATGTACAATATAACATCCTGAAAATCCCCAAACCGATCTTGAGATATTGAAAGAAGTTTTTTTCCTTCTGAACCTCGACTCACACTTTGCTTTTTTGCACTCCCCCAAAATTCCTGTCATCTACGGGAAATGAGGATTTCAAGGCTCTGATTCAGTGGGACTGACTAATTACTTGTGTTGTAACGATCAACCTGCTTAATTTATCACTTCTTTGAACATTTAATTAGCCAACAGTGCAAGACAATTAGGTTCTGAATTAGGATAAATTAAAATGCTAGCTTTGCAGCTTTAAGGATATGCAAGCCACCACCAATTGCTGCTATGAAAATATTCAACAAAGCAGATAAGAATGCAAAGATCTCAGCCAGGTTAATGATTCTGAAGTAACACAGCCTTTGAAAAGCTAACTGTGAAATGCCTCTGTTTCATCACATGTCAATCTCTCTGTGCTGAAGATAAAAACAAGAAGCTGAAAATGGCAATTTCCTCCTCCTCCGTGCTCAGCTCCAGCTCCCTCTGGTGAGCCAGGCTCAGCAAACCACCTACGCACACCCCTGCCCCCGGGGAACTGAGAGCCCAGTTCAGTGCCTCCACACATCCCTTCAGGACCAAGGAAGCATTTTGTTTTCCTATAAGCAAAGCACTAATTCATATTTCTAAGTACTCTAAAAACTGCTTTGGAACTGTCCCAGTATGAGGCAGTTAAATGTTCAGACAGACACGGAATAATAAACCTGAATATAGAGCCTTGATAGGAAAAATGAGGAGTGGAGGTGGTTTAAGATTAGTAGTCAATGGAGACGCTTTTGTACAGGTAGCAGAAATGCTTTCATTATATACGCTGCCATTTGGTTTCCATGACTAAGCCATTGTAAAAAACTGAAAAGGACCACGGATAATACTTTCCAAAGTGCTAAAGAATCACAGGCCCAATTCTTGCTGGTTTTCCAAGAAAGTTTCCTTCTCAATCTTGCACCTGCGGCACATATTTTGATGCCTTATTTCTATTTTTTCAGGATTACTATGGAAGGGATGAGACTGTTGATGTCTTTGTGTATCTCAATGTCTGGGTCAAAACCGTGACAGAAAAAATTCATTGTCCAAGCCCCTGGATTTTCAGAGTCTTTGTTCTTGAGGTATTTATTCTAATAGTGCTCAGGTGCATTTGTAGTAGAGAGATGAGGACCAGTGGATGCGTTTCTTTCTTATCTAATGAATGTAACTCTACAAATGCAACCTCCAGTGAGATGCAAACGCATTCAGGATCTCCTGAAGAGCCCTGCGAGATGCCCACATACATGAGTATCAGGCACCTATGGATACAGAAATGAAAGGTTGCAAGCAGTGATACCAGTTTAATTCCAAATATTTCTGACTACCCTTTTCAATAGCGTGTTTAGTCCTCATTAGTCCATTTTGAATCATTTGCCCAAAGTACAGAATAATATCACTTCATTAAAAAGGCTTCAATTAAAAAGAAAAAAGTTGCCATCAGAAAGCTATCTGCACGTTACACAAGCATTCTCAAATTAGAGATGAACTTACAGCTTTCCTGTTACCATGAGAACAGCAACATTCCTCACAGCCCATTAAAATTATTAACTCAAGGAGCATATATCTTTTTAAACTTCATTATTATTTATCTAGGGTTGGACAAGCTTTGGCTGTGCCCACACCAGCCACCATTAATCCCATGTCAAGTGACCTACTGCCAGCGTGGAGAGAGCCTCCACCATTTTTTGCCAACAGCTATAATTAGCTTTTATCCTTCTGTTGTCTTTTTTGTACTAGGAATGTGTGGACATTAGAGCAGAAACTGCCATAACAAAAAAAACCAACCAGAAAGCTTATGTCTCCAGGAATCTTATAGCCTGTGCTCCGCAGCAGCTGGCAAGTTCAGTGGTGTGGGGAAAAGCAATAGTGATGAGGGCCTCAAAACACTTTCCTCGCAGCCAGTACAGGTTTTACTGGTGGCATCGAGTCACCCAAGAGCGTGAGGTTGCCATAGAAATGTGCAGGGAGGCCAGCCTTGCTCAGGCAGGACAGGGGCTTGCATTTTCTCCCTTCTGTGATGCAGGGGCTGCCCTCTCCTCTCCTCTGCTCCTCGGCAGCCATTGTAACAGTTTGCTTTCGACACAGAGAGGGTGAGGAAAAGCCACTGCGAGCATTTGGCTCGGGGCAGGAAGGATTAACGGCAGGAGTCAGGGTCTGAACCAGAGAGCCTGCTGTCAGCATGTGCTGTCAGGAAAGCTGGCCTGATTCATGCTGTACTTTGTGCGCTTTGCGTGTCCTGATGGCTCAGAGGAGATGGAGGGGACGTTTTGAAGACAAAGGATTCCAGCTGCCTCGTTACCTGCTGACACTGGAGTCGCTGCGGCTGCGCAGGCAGTCCATCACTCTGGCTCCCACCTCGCCACCAGCTTTCAGGTTATTCCAGGAGAAGGCTGGGTGTCAAATGGAAAGACAAGGTGAATTCTAGTGTAGGGTGCACAGCTTAGAGGTGCTTCAGGCTTTCTTCATGACACGCTTACTACTAGACTTATGCTACCATCCCAGGAAAGGACAGATACAAGTTTTAGGATTCCAGAAGTCAAATTCAGATAATTCCTTAACGGTTCTGATTGTCTCCTATTGTTAAATTGCTACCCAGATACAGTCAAAGAGGCTTCAGTGCCTTCAGATGAACTGTATCAATTCCTTTAGTTACCAACTGGGACTACTGGACCAGCTCCAACAGAGGCAGTGGCAGAAGCCCATGAATGAAGGTGTGACCGAGTGGTGGTACACCTTGTGACTAGTGGCTTTGTGCCCCACCTCTGTGTGGCAGTGCCCTTTACCTGGAGCTGAGCTGTAGGCCACGCTCACCTTTCCTGCTCTCAGAACAATTCTTGTGCTTGTAAATCACAGATGTTTGTGCAAACCAGCTCAGAGGTGCTTTCCCAACAAATCTTTGCAACCGCATCGGTTTGGTTTTGCTTAGGTACTTAGAAGGTACAAAATCTTTCCAGAGGGAAAAGCAGCTTATGAAGGGAGAGCAGCCCTTTGACCCTCACTGAAACCCATTTTGAAGTTCGTTCAGGCAGGTTCACCTGCCCCTGAACCATGTAACATTTGATGTACACACTTGACCTGCATTTTACCAGCATGAACAGGGCCCCGGCTCAGTGTATTCTCTGCAGTGTTTACAGTCTAGCAAATTAAGCTGACACTTCTCAATACTACTGGAATTACTCATTTTTAAATGGCTTTGTATTGCCTTGCTATCTATCGGAGTTTTGGCTACTTGTAAGCCCCGAATTTCTCCTTTAGACTCTTACCCAGTGCTTCCAGCAATGTTGCTGCCCCATCTTCTTAAAGACCCTAAAGCTTTTGTGATCAATAGCCGCTTATTGTTTATGAAAACAGAAGTAGGATAATAAAGATATGTTCATACTAACTATGAGGATAAAGATAAGATAAAGGAGGAATATCTCAATAGATGAAAATAGTTTTGAAGACAAGGAATGCCTGCGAATTCTGGCAAAAATAATAAGATTCCAGAGATAAAGCAAACCATAACAATCTTTATGATAATGGAAGAAGAGCACATTAAGAATTTTATTAGCAAGAACTACAAAAATTAGCTTTCTCCATTTTCATTTTAGAATCAGTGAACATTTTGTTTCCATAATAAAAACAGCAATGAAAAGAAAATTGGACACAGGGCATTACACTTCTTCCTCTGCAGGCAAAGATTTCTCCTCTCTCAGAGGACTAATGCGGACAACCATGGCTTTAAGTCTGCGGGGCAGGGTGCGTGTCACAAATGCACCATCTAACCCCTGGCTCCCTCCAGAGCTCAGACTGCATTTGATGAGGATGACTTTGGGAGAGTCCTGCCTTCTCAGCAAGTCACACTGGGAACAGGAATGATGAGTATGCTAATGCATGAAGGGGAGAGTTTTTTCTGTATTCTTTTCTGTGCACTGGCTACAAATGAACCCAGAGTCGAGGTCTGTATCCTCGTGGTGCTGCACTGCAGGGCCTCCGGGCGGATCCTGACGCTGCCTGGCCTGAGCAGGCAGAGCACCACCGTATGATAACAGAAATAATGCACTGAGCTTGAGAAGAAAAATACCTGTGTCATTCTGAAACCGCAATGAGAGGCTTTTTGTGGCCTCCTCCCTGCCTGCTTTCGTGATCAGATACAGACTTTGGGATTGAAGAGAACCTGCTAGTGGTAGAAAGACTCCCGGGATGAAGCTCAGGAGTGTCAAAAATTCCTACAGTCAGAGCCACTGGTAGAGCTGCAGAGAGCAGGAATCAGCTGAGAACAACTTTGGATACATTCCTGAAGCAGAGCAAAGAAAGTCTGCTAAAGTAGCAGTGTCTTTGGCACTTTAGGTTGTGATTCAGTTGCTAAAGCCATTTTATTAATCTCTGGCAGAAAAGTGTAAATAGTATATAGCATTTGGTGCAAAAGCAGCTTCAGTCAGCAGAAACTGAGAGAGACTTCAGAAATTGATTGTCAGCCCAACATTAACTTGAATTCAGACTCCTGAGATCTTGCAATGTGACAACCACTAGACCACCAGGAGCTGCAAGGCTGTAGCTGGGACATGCTTCAGGCTTGGAGATTTCTGCATCTTTAGCTTTCCTAAAACATTTTTGACCAATCTATCTCAGGCACACCATCCTTTCTTAGCACCATCCGAGAAATAAGGGACTTAAAGTTCACGAATGCCTCATTGCCAAAGCCCAAATTGGGTTCAGGTTGGCTACTGAAGCTTCACTCTCTAGGATCTTTACTCCCACCTCAATAAAACCTGCATAGCAGTTCAAGAATAAAATACAACCCCATCTTGTAATGATCATTGTGCTGCATTTTGAAGCCCATTTGTCACTTCTCAGGAGCCATTTCTAATATCCTAACTTTGCATGCTCGCTCACTGTAAAAAAAAATAGCTGTTTCCAACATCCAATCCTGAAAGAGTAGATTGTGTTCAGTGATTGCTCCAATTGCATTGCCAATGAGTCGAAACACTTTTTGCTAGGGCCATTAAGCAGACTAGAGGAACATTCATGTATGTTTAATGCTCAGGAAATCAGTACAATTGAATTCCAAGGACCAGAGAGAAAACAAGTAAAATTAGAAAGGTTGATGGAATGAACAGGGGAGAATGCGCATACGTTGCTGGAGAACCTCAGCTTGAAAAACCTGGCTTTGAGATTTTTTTGCATGCTTGTGCAGTAGCAATCTCTTCCTCAATCAGTTTGGCCACTCAGTTACCTTGGTATAAGCACCAGCTCTAAACCAGGAGACTGAATCCCAAAGCTATTACAACTCCTGCAAAGACAAATCAACCAGTCCAACGTGTTAACTCCATTCCTGCATTCACAGCCCCAACTGAACACCATTACATCTTTCTATTGCAGAGGCCCAGTCAGTGACCAGGTTCAGAAAGGATTTACATTACGAGTTTAGTGTTTTAAGTACTCTGAGCTGGTACTGGGCTAGTGCTGTTGGGAAAATCTGGCTTTGTGTTCACAGGTGGACACTGAATTCAGTGGGTTTCTGCAGGGAGGCATGAGACAGACTGACTTCTAGGCCATTACAGGACCATTCTGCCAATACTCCTTCCCTTTCACTGGCCTCCTTCCTCTCCAAGCATAGAGGAAGACCTAACATTCATTTTTCTACTAACAGCACCTGTGGCAACTTAGCCCAGGGAGGGATGTCCTCCTTCAACTATTTATTCCTGCCAACTCATGCTGCTTCAGCACTATCTGGTGGGCAGAAGCCAGAGAATTTACTTTCAGGCCACAATGTCCATGAGAAGCAGTGCACACTTGCCCAACTGCTGTGCCTCCCAACCCAACCCACGGCACTGAAGGCCACCTCATGGTTACCACTAAGCATTGCACCCCCTTCTCTCTTTTTGGAGCTTTTTCCATTTTAAAGAAGTGAGGGGTTTGACATATATGGTTCCTGTCCTTTTGAACTATTAAACTGCTATGGATCTAGTTTATTGCCCTTGATTATGAGTCCTCTCTCTTCACCGAGCTGTAAATAAAGGCTTTTGACTTTAAACACAGCTCAGATATGTCATGATTGAAAACAGCCTGCTGCTCTCTCAACATGTTTATCTAATGTCTGCAGGAGTAAGAACAGGGAGCAGGAGAGCAGATGGCGCAGCTATCTCAGAGCAGAGAGTACAGTCTATGTGCGCAATATGTAGACATCCAGTATTTTCTAGTGCAACACTATAATTATTGTGGAGAGGATTCAGTTTTTAAACTGCAGCTTAAATAAAATGATTGCTTCAGACCACACAGGCTTAAGTGCAGCTGAAACGATAGCAAGCTTTTTCTCCAGACAGGAGGGTGAATCCCAAACATACGCACTTGGATGAGCAAGAATGTGGGACAAAGCAGCAGAGCAATAAGCTGCTGAAGAGCAAAGGGATCTCCAGTACAACCTGTAACTGAAGAGTCCCCCCACAAAAACATTTCCTTCTCTTTAGAAACATATTGAAAGGGTGGGAGAGATGTGCTTTGAGAAAAATGTCAGTTGAAACTGCTCAAAACAGGGAAGAACTGTAAAGGGAAACTGCAAAACTGATGAAGAAAATAACTGAAAGCAAGAAGAAAGGTCTTTCTGGGGGAAGGAAGCTGGTCCAAGTCAAGGTCAGCACTTAGTCTATTCAGATGATGAGCAACTAGTAACCAGCTATTCTTCTATCATCCAAATACTTGCCTTGACCTCCTTAAATCACATGTATTATTCAGTAAGAGCAGAGTTAGAAGACCTAATTAATCCTTTCAATTAAGTTAACATTTTCAGTACTTAATTCTAAGTGTGGCATTTTGGACTGGTTCAATAAATAGCCTGTGTTACTTATCTCCCTCTTGCTCACAGAATCTCTGAAAAACTAAATAGAACATGCTGAAATTGGTTTAATGAAAAGGTTTCCTTCAGAAGTTATCTCAGTAAGGAAGGCAGTAGCACCAGAAGGTATATATACCTTTGAAATGTGGTAAGGCATTATTAGTTATTTCACTACAGAAGGGACAGAGATGGGGAATAAAGGGGAGAATAACAAGGTTGGGCCATTTTTCAGTCCTCACAATTCAGAGCCGAGCGAGTGAAGGTGCTGGCTGATGGGGATGGGCAGGACTGTGCAGGAAAATCAGATAGGCTGCCCTTGCTCCAAATGGCTCAGCCCCAAAAAGCCAGGCCCTGTAGTCAAAAGGTCCCTGGGCAGACAGTGCCCCATAACTTCCCATCTGTTAGTAATCCACCAAAGTGAATCAAGGGCTAGGGCATTTAGGCAAGAAACAATGAAAAAAGCAGCATGAGTAATGGAATTTCAGAAGTGTGGCACAACAAAGGAGTGGCAGCGATGCCCTCCGACAGGCATTCCTGCCAGGCAATCAGAAAGCAGTTTCCTTCTTCAGTGATCTGAAGCTTTTGAAATTAATATACACATTCTATTTCCCTCTCCTTCCCAAGATAACAGCAACAGAATACTTAGTGATAATCAGTACCATTGCTAATTTTGCATGGTCTTCAGTAATTTACTTTCCCCATGTCCTCGTTTTCCCCATTTGTATAGTACAGCTTGTACCTACATCGTAAGAGCTTTAAAAAGAAAAAGGGATTTATATTAAGCATGATTCTAATCTCTTTTGCAGCACATATAAATAACTTCCGCACTGAAAATTCAGCCCTGTATTCTGGCATATTGAGATCAATAGATTTAAAAGAAAAGAAAAAAAAAGAACAAAAAATTACTGAACACTTGCAAATAAGTGACTGGCTAAAGCATTCTGTTTTCTAACAGAGAATATTTGTAAGTGCAAAATGACTTTACAATGACAGGCTGCACATAATGCAGCAGAGATCTGTTGAAAAACAGTCCTAAGGAGGTGCCAAGATTTTATTACTCTTTTATTCCTTGCATGTTACTGTAATGTTGGAAAGCCAAAGCCCAGAGAGCAGGAAGCAGGAGGGGAGCTCTCTGTTGATACTTGCCAGGGGATAGGGAGGAGAACTGTCCCATGGTAAGCAGCCCAGGTGGGAAGGGAGTGCAAGTGAGGAAGGCACTTGGCTGAACCATCCAGGTTTCATCTGCATGAAAAAGCTCTCACATTTTTATTAAAATTGTATGTTCTCTGCAGCTTTAAAATAGTATTTGCACTGGTGCTTGGGAATGTCTGGACAGGAGAACTAAGTTTATGTTACCTGGCTAACGAGGCTACTCTGGCAGAGACGGCAAACTGCTGGCATACTGTGAAAGAGACTCATGGAGAGCTCGTTTGTTTGGGGTAGAGGGACTTAGAAAGGAACTTTCAGGCTGCTGCTACTTTTCCCAAAGAGCTACAACAACAGCAGAAGCTGCAGCAAGAAACGTCCCCTCCATCAAATGCAAGCTTGATGCTATTACAGCTTCTCCAGCAAGAAGAATCCCCTGCAAGCTGGAGCTGAGGATGATGCTGAGTGCAGGAGCTCCCTACCCAGCACAAAGCCACGACTACCTGTGGGAGAGCGCAGTCCTAGAGACTTCAAATCCCTTCAGAAGCAGGCAGTGAGTACTAGCCACCTCAGCAGCCCTCCACAGCTGAGCAAAGAGACTTAGATCAAGTACATTGTCCTCCTACCCCAGGCTGTAAAATTCTTGTGTGTGCTTGATCATTCAGTTATGCCACGCTATGGGCTCCCTTCAGTGCATTACGCTTCTTTAAATCCCATGTGTAAAGTGGCTGTTTGATAGCGAGGAAGCATTATTCATTCCTGAATGTCCTGCAAATGTAATTGAAGTTCCCGGGATAATGACTAGAAACTTGAGCCGTTTAAATCCAGTGACCCAATCTCCTGAAGAAAACATGCCTTTGTGACCACACTGGCAATCTTACCTACAAACCAACCAAACCAAACCAACCTCCCAGAAACTTAAGTACCTGGTAGCCTATTTGAACAAAATTTTACATAGGAATATACAATTCGAAGATAATTACATTCCTACAAGTTTTATTGGCAATTAGTATCTAGCTAGAGTAGGAATCCAAATGAGCATCTCTGCCAGGGAAAAGGCAAGTGGATCTCAGTTGTTATATATTCTGCTTGGGGGTCACTGTCTGGTCTGTCTGGCTCACTGTGGCTCTCACAAAGGACACATAAGGAGAGTGCAGTTACACTGTGCGGAAAGAGAAAGAAAAAAAGGAACAAAAAGCTCAACTTCATAGGAAGCTCGACTCCATTAGCTCTGTTGCTCACAGAACAACTTGCTGTTTTTAGCTGAGACCACTAGAAATCAAAGCTTTCCTTTTTAGTGCCAGAACAAATAGTTGAAGCAGTTGGAAATTTCTGAAAATACTAATGGTGGTAGTAATAAGTACAGAAAGTTCCCTCTCCATGTTTGGTTCTTGTTCTAATGATTCTGAGTAGAAAAGTGTATTTTAATCATGAAGTATTTTAAAGTAATTGTATTTTTATTATTTACTGCAATGATTCCTTTTCTCTAAACTCCCGAATCATTCAGGAGAAGAAAAGTCCACACAGTATTTCCTCCACTGACTGCAACAATTCAGGGCTGAAGTAGCACATGCTTTAGAACAAGACTCAATCTATTTATTAAAAGCCTTTGTACATAGTCAGCTGGTAAGCAGTGTCCAACAATAGCAAGTAGGCTCTTCTGTAGCCAGAATTCCTCACAACACCAAAGGAAGAAGTCGAACTCATCTGTGTGACCCCCATGACCCCAATTAACAGCAAAGCACTAGTCAAAAGTTCATAGGCTCGACTCAGCTTACACTTACAATGGTCTGTTCAAAGAAATACTGAATATTCCAGATGTTTCAACTTTTCTATGCTTTTATAAAAATAAAATGACCTTTTCCTCACTTTTTGCAGCAAATACAGAAATTAATGTGAAGTGTTTTGTAGGGTTTTGCTGTCCTTGACTCACAGAGATGCGCGCTTCATGTCACAGAACAGTCTCTACCACTCGTGGAGGAGCCCCGTGGTCCCCTACTGCCCCTTCCACCCCAAGACAGTGGGGGTACTTGTGTCTGAGAGGCTGAAAACTGCTCACACAACACTCCCCTCTTCAAGTACTTCTGTGCTGCACAAACAAGACCCATCACACACATCCTACTATCAGACCACTTCCATCTGAACCTGTTGGCTGGCTTTTTATTGGTAATCTTTTTTGTCCCTTCCATACTGAGGGGTCAACGGAGCACAGCTGGGAGCTTTGAAAGTAGTTCTCTGAGTATTACTGCTACAGTAAACAAGGGGTTTCATTCCTCACACTGAAGAGAAGAAAAAGTAATCTATACAAGGTGATGGATGATTGCACTCACCACTTGTAACAAGTTTTAATAAAATTGTAGGAGGGTTTTTCCTCCCTACCGCATTCCAACAGCAGGTAATTTTTTTAAAGCCTCTTTCAGAGTCACAGATACTACATTGTTCTCTTTAGTTTAGAGAGATTCCTTTTTTAACAAGTACTTAAAAGGCACAGAGGTTATTCCTCTAGCCCTTTCCGATGGTAAGGCTGATACGTCATTCACACAAGCGTGAACTGATTTGCTACAAAAAACACTATAAAGAACCTACCCCACATCCAGCACTTCCCCTACCCTGCCATCTGTTGGCATGCAGACACCTGCACAGATGTGTTTAAAGAACTCGCATTGTGCTTTGAGGGAATTTAGGATGAGAGGCTGCCTTGTTGTTTGGGTTTTTTTGGTGAGAAACACCATGCCCCACAGCTTGGTGTCCTCAGCAAACCTGCTGAGGGTGCAAATCAATTGCCATATCCATGTCACCAACAAAGATACTAAACAGCACCCTGAGGAACCCCATTTGTTATTCACATTTCATTCGTACATTCACGTCAATATATAAGTGCATTCACCTGTACCAGAGCTGCATTAGGATGTGAAGTAACCCTACAAGAAGGCCCTAAATCGCTTCACGCTATTAAATTATCATGGAATCAGGGAATTGTCAGAGTTGGAAGGGACCTCTTGAGCTCATCCAGCCCAACTCCCCTGCTAAAGCAGGATTGCCCAGAGCACAGCACTCAGGGCTGCATCCAGGTGGGGCTTGAAGGTCTCCAGGAAGGGGACTCCACACCCTCCCTGGGCAGCCTCTGCCAGGGCTCTGACACCCTCACCCCAAAGTTTTTCTCATATTTGAAGGAAACTTCCCATGTTCCAGCTTGTGCCTGCTACCCCTTGTCCTGTCCCTGGGAACCACGGAAAAGAGTCCAGCTCCATCCTCCTTCACCCCACCCTTCAGATCCTTGGGAGCATGAAGAAGGTCTCCCCTCAGCCTTCTCTTCTCCACGCTCAAGAGTCCCAGCTTTCTCAGCCTTTCCTCCTCAGGGAGATGCTCCAATCCCTCCAGCATCTTTGTTGCCCTACACTGGACTCTCTCCAGCAGTTCCCTGTCTGTCTTGAACTGGGGAGCCCAGCACTGGATGGAGGAATCCAGTTGTGGCCTCCCTAGTGCAGAGTAGAGGGGAAGAGTGACCTCCTGACCACACTCTTTCCCAAAACTTTTCTCAACAGATATTTATTATTATTAATTATTACTTAAATAAACCCAACTGTGTAGCACTCAGGGACGCACACCTGTGCTGCGAGGGGTTAAGCGTACCCGGTTAAAGTGCTCGGTTACCAGCAGAGAGGCCTTAAAGACCTCCCCTCTCCCGCCTGAGCGCTCGGCGTCTCACCTCTCCTCAGGGGCCAGCCGGCTGGGGGTCTGTCCGTCTAGCTCTGCTCCCTGACCAGTAGAGGAGGGTTTCGACGGTCAAGAAAAGGCTTCGTCAGCAGGCAAGCCTGGGAGACAACAGGGCAGGTGAGCTCGACTTCTCCACGGAAGGGCCCTAACCTCAGTGGGTCCCGGGCGCCTCCCATTCCCCTCTCAGCAGTACCCGCAGTTCGCCGCTCCCCTCGCTTTTCTCCGCTGCGGGTATTCGCCGCCTTTAACGCCCTTTGGTCGCTGAGAGCTTCTTCTCGCTGTGGGCACCCCACTCGAGGCCGGGGGGGGAGAGGGAAC
>VXBW01007872.1:1259908-1380151 GCA_013400375.1 Thinocorus orbignyianus | reverse complement strand
CGTGTCCAGGCCGTCGTGTGGCGGCGGGCGCGAAGGGCCGGCCCGGGCTGGGGTGGGGGCCTGTGCGGGTAATGGCGGCTGGCTGCGGCCTGTCGTGGGGTGTGAGGGGAACCACGGGCACCCGGACCGCTGCCTTCTCCAGCGGGCAAACCTGTGGGAGATCAGGAATGAAGTAAAAATGTGGTAGAGGAAGCACGACAATAAATTCTGTGTTTGTTCAAAAACCAAAAACACCATCTTCCCCCTCCTCCCCCCCGCCCCAACAACTCAAAAGCACCATGATATAAAATATCCAAGCCCCTGATTTCTGAGATAAATTAATTTAACCACTGGCAGGGCCCTGGGTATGGGGGCAGCCTCTGTCCCACAGCAGCGCTGCGGGGTCTTTGGGGCCTGGGTACCTCAGGAGCACACAACAGCTTTCTTAGCATGCACAGTGTTATAACTCTCTGCCGTTAAGATGTATTTTTACTGTGTGTTAGTTAGTTCAAAAATAGTTCCAAAAGCAGAAGAGCCAGGCAAGTGCAGGGGTTAGCCTGTCTGTCGGGAAGGTGGGCCCAGGGTGCTGATGGGCCCCCATCTCATGGCAAGATGCAGGACAGACCCTGCCGAGGCCTTGCCTGGAGAAAAGGCAGCAATTCTAATTATTTGAAACAGCCACCTTGAACTTCCCTGTGAAGATAAGAGAATAAATTAGGCAGCTTGTACGTGAAAAGGAAGGAACTTTACAAATTCTGTAGCACTGCTGACTAAGGTCTGATTTACAGTAATTCCTTTCATTTCTTTTCTAATTAAACATCTCCTGAAGGATCAGGCCTGTCAATGTGATCTGAGGCCTACAGCCTGAAGTGTAAAGTGAGGCAAATTGCCTGACTTACTTGCAATGATAGAGTCATTTTGGAAGGAGATTGAAAATCAATACTTGTCATCCCTGCGCAGTGCTCTTTATTCAGAGGGGCAATTTGTAAGTGTAATCTGTATGAGTGGAGTGGGAGCCTACAAAGTTACAGTACTAGTCATGCGAAGTGAAATGACAGAATATAAAATATAGGCTTATTGCCATTTTATTCATATTAATGTCAAGGAAGCTTATGAATAAGCGCAACATTTTAATTCAGTGCTGTGCAGTCAGGCCTCTTGCTGCAGTTTTTGGCTTAAGCTGCAGTCAACATTATGGCTACCAGTGTTTGACGTAATTTCCCTGTTGACAATGTCAGGCAGTTTCTGTGTGCATCCGCTTTCAGCTGTGACAGGGCAAACAAGGGCTTAAAAAAAATAAAAAATAAAGAAAGGATTGACCTCATGTATGCTGAGGAAACAGCAAACAAGCTCTTGGTTATTGTGGGGCTTAGTCAAACTCCAAGAGGATGGCAGCACCAGAGTGCAGATGCAATCACAGGGGACAAGAGGCACTCAGGATCTTGTGCTTTTCTCAAATGAGAGTACTCAAGAGTGGAAGACTGACAGCTCCGGCTTGCTCCAAGCATAAAACAGTCAGGTGCCTTGTTCACTTCCCCTTGCAAATCTGGCATTTTACTGTAATCTGAACTGTTAACTATAACCGTTTTTCCTCCTGAATCTCTCCTGAACTGCATTTGCCAGTTATGACAATTACTGGAACAAGTTAGGACAAATTAGGGAGGGACAAATGGGCCTCAGTTACTCAGCTCGCTTTATCTATTCGCTGAACAGGAGCTATAAAGAAGTGAGCTGTAATTCTGGTTCGCGTTGCTGCCTCTGCACTGTTGCTCATGTAAAGTGTTCTCTCGTGCTGAAGAATTCTGTGACATCACAGAAGACAGTATGACATTTCTCTCTCTGGAAAATGAGGTTTGTGTTTATTTTTTAAAGAGAAAGAATTTGACACAATTATTCAGAAAAAACACCCTGTATTATTCTCAAGAGAGCTCTCCTCGGAACATTAATTCCCTCCCAAGATAGAGATTAAAAAGGTTATGAAACTGGCCTAAAGGCTTCCTGTTATCCCGCTTGTGCCCAATAATTTTCTTATGGAGAATATGGTTTTCCTATGGATGTGTGTTTTACTTCTCATCTGGCTCAGGGTGAATTTTAAATAGCTACGTTTGATCTTTTTTCCGGATTTTGGGTTCAGCTCATTTGCACCTTTGAGAGGTAGAGGGGGCTAACAGAAAGCAAACACTTCCCACAACATCACCTGCCAGAACTCCTAGATTGCATTATAATTATCTTTAAAATTTAAATAGATTTCATTATCTCTGTTTTCCCATTTAAAGAATAATACTTCAGTAACCAGACCTGTTGATAAAAGCGGTTAATTGGAAATGGTGTGTATTGCCAAAGTTCTTCTAAAGCACAGTCTCACAAGATACAGAAACCTCATCCACTTGGATGGGAAGAGCAGGAAAGCTCAGTGCATGCTTCTCGAGGACACTGCATCCCCCTCCCAGCCCACCCCAAAGCAATTGGCATGTCATGTTTCCTGCAGATGGACCACAAATGGCACGTGTACAGCTGATGTGCTCTGGCACTCAGGGAATGAGATTGCATTTGTCAGTTAGCTTGCCAGCCAGAATCCAGATTTAATTTGGAAGAAAATGGTCCACAGTTGTTGCAGGAATAGCAAAGAGCAGATTTTTAATCATCCTCTGTTCCTCCCTGTTCAGTCTCATCCCCTAATTGGTAAATGAGAGGCCCAATCGGCTCAAATCAGGGGAAAAATGTGTCACAAGCAGCCAGTGAGACAGAAAACAGAGGTACCCATTCCTTGATATCATGATCTTGCAGCTGTTTACAAGTCAGATTTAGCTAATCAGAGGGTCCCAGGGAGCAATTAGTCTCTCTTTCTAGGTTCCCTGTGTAAATTCTACTAGAAAAGAGCTTTTTTTTTTCTTCCCCTGCCTGCTGCCCTGATTATTTTTTGCATGCTGTTAACTGTTTGCCATTTTATCCACCAGAGGGGACATATAATGTCATTTTATATGTTTGTAGATAAACATAGCTAGACTGATCAGAAATTGAAACACTTTCAATTGAGTGTAGTAAAGTGCTTGGAAGAAGTAAATCTTATATTATTTTCTGTGTTTATTAATCATGGTGGTTTTCACCTCCATGTATTTCTTCTTTGGTACTGTATTCTTCTTCAGTCTGAATTAATTCCTTAAGACATGATCCTTAAAAAGTGAATAAAGATGCCTTAGCATCCAGACTTTCAGATGCTTGAGTGGAGCTTGTTTTCAGCTGACAGCATCTCAGCAATTGGCCTTTCAAGATACTTCAATCTAGGAAACTTGAAATTACATCTCACTCAAGGAGTGTCTGGCTTGATTGTGCACGTTCTTCATAAGGCTATCACCCGCTTTGGATAGTGCCCTTTTGTTCCTGGAAGCAGCACCCTATTCTGGGAGGAGTGGGATGGCAAACTGTAGCCCTGAATATATATTTCATGTTCTTGAGCGTCAGTGTTAAGATCTGTTTCTTGTAGACTGATCTGCTGAAGCTCTTGCTTTCTATCTCATGGTTGAGCCCCAAATGTGTTCCACGTGTTGAACGATGGTGCCCCGCTGCCTGCACGTTATTTAAATTAAGTGGTTCCCCTAAGCTTTATTCTGTGATACGCTGCCTCTCTGCTACACAGGCTCCTGTCCCATGGGCCTGAATTGTCTCCTTGGTGATTTCTTTTACTGCAGGATTATCTGTGGGACTGGGTAGCTGGAAAATATTAGACCTGTAATCTCAGCTATTCTGAGGACTTTTTTGTATGTATTTATTGTTGTTATCTGCCAGCTACGTTTACAAACATGCATTTTACAAGCTGCTGTGTGTTTCTCATGATTCTTTATGCTGCTTTTAAGTGGGTTCTCATTGGGTTTGGTCTGTTGGGATCCCTGGAGCTTTAGATTAGATTTGCAGAGGTACAGTGATGCCCTGAAGGCCTTTGAGCATGTCAAATACAGCCTTGGGAGGTCACTGACCTGGGCCTGCAGTGCTGTCCAGTGCTTCCGCTTGGAAAATGCCAGTTTTGTGAAAGCCATCAGTAAATGTGTCTTAGCTGAAAGCTCATTTAGCCGTAGACAGAATATCTTTGTCAGGTTTGAGCCTGAGATAAAATCTCCAGAAGCTCACGTGGGTCATGTTGAACCCAAGAACAAGAGCTATATCCCAGAAAAAGGCAGTTAAGTCCACCTGTCAGCCGCCTCTGGAATGCTGCCTGGGAACACCAGTGGGAAGAATTAGTGTCACAGTGGCTGTCCCTGCCCTACCCTTACTGATGCAAAGGGGGATGACACAGGGGTGACAGCTCGGGAAGCTACCTGGAGCAAATTATGACATAAGTGACTTGAATTGCACTTTGGAGATGCTGTAACTATGGAAACCTAAAGGAGAAACTGTTTCTCAACTTTCAATGCCAGCCTGACGGCTTAAAAACTCTTCATTAATACTTTGATGTATTTGAGCACTGTATACAAGCTCTTTTGGGGGTAAACAAAAGCACAAAGCATTAATAATAGAGGAGGAGTATAAGGGAGTGGTTTTTACATCAGCAGAGCAGGATGTGCTGGCTGTGAGACTCCCTCTCCCCCTCTACTCTGCACTGGGGAGGCCACAACTGGAATCCTGACTCCAGTGCTGGGCTCCTCAGTTCAAGACAGACAGGGGACTACTGGAGAGAGTCCAGCGTGGGGCAACAAAGATGCTGGAGGGCTTGGGGCATCTCCCTGAGGAGGAAAGGCTGAGAGAGCTGTGACTCTAGCCTGGAGAAGAGAAGGCTGAGGGGAGACCTTCTTCATGCTCATAAGTATCTGAAGGGTGGGGTGAAGGAGGATGGAGCTGGACTCTTCTGAGTGGTTCCCAGTGACAGGACGAGGGGCAACGGGCACAAGATGGAACACGGGAAGTTCTGTTCAAATATGAGGAAAAACTTTCCAGTGAGGGTGGTGTTTCTCAGGCAGCAGAATGATAGTTTGATTTCAGCTGGTGTCTGTGCTTATGTCTTGCTAAGTCTTTTAATTTAAAACTGACATACGAATGTGTGATTTAATTAGAGCAATCTCAAGTACAGATATGGTTACACTGGTATAGAAGTGTTTGTCTCTTCAAAGCTACGATCATGTAATGGTAACCATGTAAGGAAGTCAAACTTGATTTCTGAAGTGGTAGAGCTCTACAAAAAATGTGTGCCACAATTCAGAGCACACTTGAATTCCATGAAAACATCAGCTCAATATTCTGTAACTACCAGAAAAGCAAATAATAAACAACAGAAAAAGAGTTTTTAGGAAATGAATAGATAGAAAATAAAATTGTCATTAAAAATTCAAGCAAGTGTGTTCAAGGCAAACAGAAGAAGTGTTAATTGATCTGTGAAACTCCTTGCACGGGAGAAGACATCTATGCGTATTACTGAATAGATAAACAATGTTTAAGTAATTCCTGGAGCTGAAATTGATCAGAAGCTGTGAGAGTACTTGGGAAGTGCTGTGCATGTTTGCACAATTCTCACTCGTGTAGGTGTCAGCTCAGGGCCCTTGTTGCAGTGAGGGTACTTGGCTGGATGAACCCAGGTACAGCTGCTTTTGTGTTCTTTGCTGGCCTAATCGGAGTATTAATGCATAAGCAAACATGCCAGATAGAAGTGGTTCTTGCTGCTCACCGATGTGTACTGTAGGCACTTCTCTGACAAGTGCAGTTCAGTTTTAATTGCTTATAGTAGTGCTCATTCTGGAAAGTGGTGTCAAATCTTTATTGAAAATTAGACACTAATTGTTTGCACAAATAATAGGGTATTTGCAAAGTGCAGGACTGTGTAGTAGTGACTTTTTTTTTTCCCTCCATAAAATTGTTTCTCTTTTCAGAGAGATATGTAGGAGATAAATGAAATGGATCTGCAGAGTGAATGTATTGTAGTATTAATTCTTTTCTGTAAACTGCTGTTAATTTGTTTCCCACTTAATTCTTTTCCAAATTCCTGGTGCTGGTTCCTGCTATATCATAATTACTTCTTAAACAATTCTGTTTATAGAATTTGCATATACAATATAAAGGTAGATAGAACATTTCCATGTTTGACCTGATTCCAGGTTTCCTGTACCACGTTAGGCTGTCCCTGTTAGTGACACTGCGACAGGCACAGGCTGGCTGAGCCATGGTGCTTGGCTGGAGCTTTGCTAGAGCCTGGAGGAAAGGACACCACAGCAGCCCAGAGAGATGGCACGGGGAGAGGGATGGCCCTTCTGGGATCCCCACGGAATCACAGCACAGGAGAGCTTAGGCTTCACCTGCTGGGGGCTGTGGTTTTTCTGGACTTGTCTGTGGGCTCAGTTCAGGATTTGACTTCTGCCGGGGAAGGTTCTCCAAGACCGGCACCTAGTTCCAGTCCAGGGCCTAAAGCAGTAAGAAAGATCAAGGTGTGTTTGATGTCTGAGGTGGCCCATGCATGCCAGCGACAGTCCAGCCAGCACAGGTGACAGCAGCAGGGATGTCCCAGAAGCTGGATCTCCAGCCTGTGCTAATGATGAAGAGGTGAACTCTGTAGATTCCCCGTGCAACTCATGTTGGCACCACAGGGTGCAGAGGCCACCACAGCTTGGCCACTTGCTGCATCGACATCTGCCACCATGTGATTCAGCCACACCATCTTCTTGGGGTGTGGAACTTTCCATAAGCACAGGCCAATGCTAATTAAGTAGGATGCTTACTTTTGTAATGAATTTATTGTTAAAGGTGAATTATCCTAAATCTGGTACAACCTCAAGCGTGTTTGATATTTTAGAGTCAGTTAAAATAAACAAACACTGAAGCTAATGTTCCCAGCAATCTGGAGGGAATTAACAACACACTGCAAAGGGTGTTTAAATTATTTTAAAAATTCTAATTAGTCCGTGAGCAGCAGTGACTGTGGGACAAATTGCCTGGCTTCAAAACAAGACAATCAAAAAAGACCTCAAAGGAAAGCAAAGGGTGGAGGATGGCTGCCATGAAATAAACGAAGATGACCCCATCCATTTGTGTAAGTAATGGCCTATTTTGAGGCTTATGTTACATTGTCCCTTATTTACAGTGCTCTGGGAGATCAAGAGGCAGAGGAGAAGCTTCAATGGGATAGAAAAAGAGGTTTTGACTACTGAAAATGATGACAATAAAATCCCAGATGCTTAGTAGCAATGAAATTAGCTGGAAACTAGTTTGGGGTGGTTGCAGTTGAAATAATCAAAACAATTGTTCTGCCTTAGTCTCCACCTTTCCCACAATTATTTCACTTCCCCTATTCATATATAAACCAACAGGAATTTGACTGGAAGCATTTGTTGCTTTATAAATAAATTGTCCCCCTGAAAATTTGGACTCCAAGGGCTCTTGATATTTTTCTTTATTGTGGCTATATCAGCATGTGGTACAACGCTGTACCCTGCAGCGTGATCCCTCACCCTGGAGTTGTGCCTGGTGCCAGGATCTGAGATCTTGTTAGGGGAAAGTTTCAATGGGCAGATTTTGTCTGTCAATATTTATTACTGTTGCCCTTTCAGAGCCTGTCTGCCCCTATTACGGGAAATGGGACCAAAGTAGTGTCAGGCTTGTGCCATCAAAGGAATGTTGGCTTTTTTCAGTCTGTGCAATGGTATTTGTTTTTCCCTGGTCAGTTTTGCTTATTTATTTTGGCATTGTTCTGTTGTGAAACTGTGACCCTCCTGTAATGAACAGTGGGAAAACAATGAATTTGCCTTGAAATTCCTGGGATTTTCTGTGAGTTCATTTCCTTGTACTAACCTGAGTCATCCCCCTGAATCAGGAGAACTACCAGTACTACATTCTCCATGTTTTCTAATACAAAGTTTTTAAAAAGTGCCTTTCAATCACAAGGGAGTGTCAGGAGATACTAAAGATAAAAAGAGCTGTTATTTTTGTGTAGCTAACTTCTCCTTAGTTAATAGAAGCTTTCAGCTTGTTACACCTGACTCTTGGCACCACTGGTCTAAGTATGGTTCAGAGTTTTAGACCCTTTGAGTGATTAAGAGGAAAAACGCTGGCATGGTTGGGATTCCTGCCTTTCTTGCACAGTACTCAGTGTCACAGTCAGAGGACTTCCATCCATCATTCAGCTCTGCGTAGAGCTGTACTTGGGATGTAGCGTGGTATGAGTGTGAATATCACTAATGTTGCTGTTCCTCAAATGCAGCAACATTTGATTCCACTCCAGAGTCTGCTTTCCCTGGTAATGCAGCTAATTTTTCCTGCTGTCTGTTCAAATCTGAAGACGCAAGATCTCTCTGTGAGAACGCATACTGCATAGGTAACACCTTTGTGATAAAACACTGAACTAAATTGAAGTTAGGGATGGACTCGGGATCTTTCCAAAGTTTTCTTTGCTTCAGCCTAATAGATTTGAGTACCACAGGTCTCAGACTTGGAAACACTTGGGTCCCTTCATTGAGATTTGCACGTGTGGGCCTTTGTGTCTTGGCTACTGGACGCCCTCACAGGACCTCAGGCCAGACTGGAGATGCCTTTCCCATTTCAGACCACCATAGGGTCTCCCTTTATATTGCTCTGCTGAATCACTGTGTGTTTGCTAGGTGTCTCCATAGTTCCTCTTCCAAAACGAGACATTTGTGGGTTTTGATTCGAGTGTTTTAAAGCTCTTTCCAAAGAAGTGGGCCGTTAGCTTTCCCCTTGCATGAGGCAGCATTTCTCTTCAAAGAGATGAGATTAAAATGTTTAGCCTGTTGAGTGATTGGACTGTCTGGATGTTTTAGGTGTCCTGTAATAGTCATTAATGTAAATTAGCTATATATTTAATTAACTAGGCCAAAACATACACTCTGGCTGAATGCTGGAAAAGAAAGAAAAAAAACCTATCTGAATTAGATCAGAGACATTAAAATAAGAACCATTCAATGGTAGCAGTTAATGAACTGTAACTAACTGAAAAAAAGTCTCCTTCCAGTAGCAGAATGGAGAGAATAAGTTTATTTTGTAAATGCTCTGAACACACCATTTGCATTACTCTCCACCAGTAAATTGTCTAAACATCCCCAAGGGACTTGCCTGCACAGTTGCCGGGCTGCAGATCCAGACTGCATTTCAGCACCGTCCTTGACTCTGGTGTTGATTTCTGGATCCTTGAAACATTACAAGGAGAGCCACAAGGGGGAAGACCTCATGTCTGCCTGTAAATATACCTCTGCTCTGTTTTGCCTGGGCGAATCTCTGCAGTTTTATTGCATTCTCACTACCAGGCTCAGCTGTTCCCTCAGTGGCTGCATGTCACCGAAAGAATTTGATCTACAGGCTCTTCCCTCGTAGTCCTCTGGTTTGGTTCTGCCAAAGCAGAAGCAGCTCAGGCTGTAACTGGGGTTGAGCAATGCGCTTCCTGGGGTAACACTGCTGAGGTTAAAGCACTCACTGTCCTTCTGACCTCTTTCAGAGTTTACAGATCGCACATACAGTCCGCAGCATTACCTGTCAGACTTGCCCCAAGTTTAATCTAAGCATAACTTGTGATGTTGAGTATCATATCTACCCCAGAGACCAAGAATCTCTGAGGACCTAAATCCTTTAGGATTTATGATAAAGTGGAGATTGATGCATTGTTATCCCTCCATCATAGATAGAGAATGGAGGTTGGAAACCATTTGCTCACAATGATGTAGGGTTTGCTCACAATGATGTAGGGTTTGCTCACAATGATGTAGGGTGTCTGAGGTCCAGCTGGGAACTACACCTATCTCAGCTGGGTCCTAATTCAGTGCCTCAGCCAGAAGAGGATCTCCAGCTTCCCCCAGGAGGAGTCCAGATTGAATCCAGGCCATACATTCAACCCATCACTTGAGGGAATGCTCAAACCGTGCTTGTCCTTACAAACCACCAGACGTTTTTTCACTCATAGAGCAGAGAGTTCCTAAATTTCCGGTTTCCTGTGCCATTATTTCTAAAGGACGAAATCCCTTCAGTGTTCCCTACTATTTATTATCCTGAAAAAGTGGGAGTGTTTTTGATAGTTGAAAGAATGCATTGGTTTGTAAGTACTGTCTGGGAAGGAATTTTTATGAGGTGTTTTTATCTCCTGAAAATAACAATTTGAAACTATTACAAAAAAAACCTTAAATTACATAACTCTCAGAAACAGTTGCTGAAAAAGATATATGTGTATATATATATATATATATTTAATGTTCAATATGCTTATTAATGCAAATCAAATCTCTAAAGGGTGTGTGCAGGAAAGGCTAAATAGATATTTGTGTGTATATTTAAAAAAAAAAAAAACAACCAACAAACCACCAACAAAAGCCCTCCAAAAATCCAACTGTTTTTCTGTGCTTTGGGATAAGATTTAAAAAGACAATGTACAGCCTGGGAAAACAAATTCCTTTCCAGCCCTGGTAATAATATTTCTGTAACACTTTTAATCTTCAAAATAGACCTCCTAACAAAGCTGGGGCCGAGTCTTCCACTCTGAATTAAATCCACAATGGTGGTGTGGATAGAGATGTGAAAGATCTTAGCAAAGACCATAACAAGCCTTTGGAGGCAGAGGTGCTACAGTTCAGGCCCTTTCCTTTCACCTGCTCTGTGCTCCAGCGCTGGCTTCCACTGTCTCAACCTGGCAAGAGGTATATTAGAAGATATCATTTGGCAGATGGTATTGATTTCTGGTGTAGAAAAAGGCCAGAAGAGAAAATAGTTTCTTCGGTTGACTGTCTAGCTTGGGTTCACTCAGTCTGGCATAATTCATTTTAATTTCTTCAATAGAAGAAAAGTTTTAGAGACTGTAGAAGGGAGATAGGAAAAAAACAAACAAACAAAAAGGGAAGTGATCTTCATGGAGCTAATTTTACCAGTTTTACCAAGTGTTTCATTCCTTCAGTTCCTATGCAATGACTGGCTTTCTCTCCCAACTGATATACATAAAAATCTAGATTAGCATCCCTGTGGTATCAAAATCACTGGGTTTTTCTCTGCTTACGATAAATACTAGAAACATTCAGAATGAATCTATACCATAATAGTTCACCAAACAGTCATTGGACAATGTCAGAATTGTGGATTGTATCAAATTCTTTCCTTTCTGTCCCCCAGGTATTGATTTCATCCTATTTCCTGACTCTAGATTTTCATTACCTTCTTGTGTTATCTTTCCCCTAACAACACGACATCAATGGTAAAACAATTGCTACTGGATTTCTCATACAAGAACAGACTCCCACAATCTTGGAGAGTTCAGAGCTCTGTGGAGATTGAGTCTGAAAGCCTTTGAATTCGGATTTCCCAAGAGGCTGCTGGGTTTTATTTACATTTCCTATTTCCTGGCAGAGATGTCAGTTGGTATTTTTTTGAATTTCTCTTCAGGAACAAAGCAGGAATCTAAGACGTGAACTAAGAGGTATGATAAAGTGTCAGCTGCTGCCAGGAGGCAGCCTTGTGCTGATCCCCTGTGCCTGTACGCCAAGGTTTCTCCTGCTCCGTGCTATGCCTGAATACATTTGGCTTTGCTTGCCACTGGGGTTTCTTTAAAATCAGATATTCACCCCTCGTGTGCCATTCCTAGGGCTCTCTTCCAAATCCCCCTCCTCTACCTGCAAGAATTAGTATGAAACCTTGAAGATGGATGGCCCTTCAATGTGATGCAATAGGTTTTTAATTTGACATTAAACATGTTGAAAGCTGTTAAAGTGCAGGCCAGGGGAGATCTGTATAAGCTGTCCTTCCCAAAAGAATTGCTGTCCTAGACTTGCGCACCATCTTGTCGTAAAAAGTGTGGAGGTGCACTTTCATCCTGTCTTATCCTTCTAATGTCAATACGTGGAAGCAAACTTCATCTGTAGATCGTTCCCTTCCCCCTGTAGAAGAGAATAAAAGGAGGGTAAACCAAAGCAAAACCAAAGCAAACCCAAAGCTTTGCAATTTGACTTTGCTTCGTTACAGCAATCTCAGTGGGAGCCATTTGATAAAAAATTTAACAGCCTCGTGTTCCTCTATTTTCAACACTGGTACTGGAAAGACATTGTTAAATAATGGGCCTGCATTTCATATGGTTTCCTCTGCAGTGTTTAATCAATAAAACGTTCTTTAGATCAATACAGGTGTTATTTCACTGCTTGGAACCATTTATAAGTATACGATGGAGGTAGTTACAGCATAGTCAGTGCATAGTAAGGATAGCTCTTGGGCACAACACAGTTATAGCTGTGCTCATACACAGCAGGTATCAATATAAAATTGGATACACCAGCATAAAATCACAACATCCTCTCTACAAAGCAACTCCAGATAAGCTGCACTGGGGGAATGAGGGTTGAGTGTGTTTAGCACTGTGTTTTGTTCCCTATCAACGATGTCAGCAAAAGAGTTTTGCAGATTTTATGTTGATTATTATATCAGTAAACTGACACAGTCCCTTGCTGATAGGATGTTTGTAAAATGTGCGTCTGGTGCCTTGGTAATGGAAAATACAGTGGATAATTCTAATTCTGCCAGCTCGTTTCAAGTTGATGAGTTTCGAGCTGTGTGTCATGGGTGGAAAGTTCAGATGTTGCTGGTGATCTAGTGCGAGAGGCTATTGTCACAATAATGTCGGTGCAAATAACATTTAAAATGCTACTTTAGTGAAGGTTGGAAGATATCAGAGCCCTGTTTGTAGTAATATTTTAGCTCTGGGATACAACTTGTGCCTTCAAAGTATTATACAAACTGTGATTAATTAAGCATCTGGATTGGCAAAGTAGATATTTGGTGAACCAAGCCATGGAGAAGTGAACCCCCAAGGTCATGGATAGGTCTAGTGGTTTTCCTTTCCTGCTGTACCAGGTATAGGACTTTGACAGTCTGTTGGCAGAAGAGCTGTCTTTGTGAAGAGGTCTGTGTCGGTATTGGGGAATTCTGTGTCTGTTTTTGATCTCCACGTTGTAAGCCATGCTATAAAGTCTTTCATGCGTCAAGAGTAAGATAAGGATGGGACAGCATCCTAAAAGTTGTGAACAGGAGTGTGACAAGTGAACCCAGCAGGGAGGGATGGGGAGCAGCATCTCACAGGCACGAGGGCCAGGTTGGGAATTGTAGCAGGGCAGAGGGATCTGGCTCAGAGCTGACCTGGAAAGCACAGGGTGGTACTGGGGTTTTGTCACAGTGGTAATTAGACATGCCAGAGTTATGCAGGAGCAGTGACTGTCTCCCAAGTACAGTTTTGCTATCAATTTTAATTTTCATATTAATTGCCATTAGTTAAACTGATGTAATGAGCCTAGAGTGGCAGATAAAAATAACAGTAGGGGAGAGTATGGATTCTGATTCCAACTAGGAAAAGTAGCCAGCTTGTTAGTGGAGGTCTGTAAGGGCTATCTGCAAACTCCTGGGTAAAACCTCTGTTTCCAGTTTCTTCCTGTTGTGTTTTGAAACCACCAAATCCCTCAGACAAGTAATTGTTCATTTTGGTGCAAACTCCATGCATTCAGACTCAAATCTCTAGTTTTCAAACCCAATTAGGAGATGGTAATTACCTGCGGGACGTGGGGATTTTGTTTGTCTGCTGGGGCAATGCAGATACTCTGCTTGTATCTCCCTTTCCAGTTATCAATAAAACACTAGAGCAAATCAGTGTTTTTCTCTCGGTGTTTTCAGGCAGTGTTATGCCAAATGAAGGCAGTGTTATGAGATTGCATGTGTTTGGGAATAATCATGTGAGCTATTAGTAATCATGCCTCGCTGTTCTTTTGCACTGCTCACCCCCACCTTTTGTGTGTTTGACACACGAGGAGCTGTTTGATGATTCTCATCCCGCCCTTATGGGTGGTGAAGCTGAGGTCATCCAGGCAGCCAGTGACACTCAGAAGATGAATGCAAATCTCTTGAGTTTTAGTACAGTGATGTTGTACTTGTAGGAACTCAGCTTTTCTGTAAAACATGTCTGTAACGTATTCTCTATCCTAGTATAAAGCAACCACTTCAACTCAAGGACAAGCGGAGCAGAGAAAGCATGTTGCTAAGTAGCTGTTCAGCAAAGGAGACCTGCAGAACATGGAGAACACTGATTTCTTTTGAAAAGCCTGCAGAAGAGTGGATTGGGAGCCTTTCGTGACATAGACAGCACTCAGTTGCCAGCCACTCCAGTCGGTGAGAAGAGAGATTCTCAACTCTTAATATAATTTGCTATAGGGCAGAAAAGGCAGTTGGCAGCTCTTTTGTCTCAGGATGAGGATTTCCTCTTCGTCTTCTCCTTTATAATGGTCCGAGCTCTGGCAAGGCTGAGAGTGTTAAGGAAGGGAGCTGCTTCAAATATGCAGGTGTCTTAAAGAGAGCACTAACCATCTGGCTACCTATCCGTCTTAAAATAACCTCTTCCACAGTTTGCTGATAAACCACTGAGATTGTCAGAAACTATAGTGGTCTTTGTACCTGCAAAGCAAACTGAGCACAGTAAATGGGAACTGCTTCAAACAGACAAGGAGTTTAGAAAATTTATTACTCATAAACACCATTTGGATGCATTAGCTTTGTTTTCCTTCTTTTTCTGGACTTGCAGTGAGGCTAGAGTTCTGATGCTAACTGGGGACCAAAATGAATGTGATTTGAGCAAGAAAGTCACACCACCAGCCCCTGAAACAGGCCTGAATGTTTGAATGCTAGTTCACTGTTTTGTGACTGAAAAGAAAGAACATAAATAAAAGCAAACAGCACAGGGTTTTGTTCAGCTGTGAGATTGTTGCTTCTGCTTTCAAGCCTGTTGGAAATTACAGCAGCTGTTATTGCCTGGCTCCTACTACTAGACCTGGGAAGAGTCAGATCCTGACCATGGGGATGAAACAGAATAGTTTGCTGTTTGGCACGGTGGCCGAGCAGAGATTCATGATGTAAGAAACTGCCCTTGCATCTGTTTTACCAGAACCTGTCTTGCATATTTTTGCAAGCCAGCATGCAGACAGCGCAAATGCTTTTGGTCCGTTACTGCTCAGAACTTGTATCAACAGAATTTGGAATTGCAGGAGTACCACGCAGGAGAGAAGTAGTGTTGCTGTTACTGCTCTACATCCCTTCATGCTTTTCCCAGCCTCAGCTGTGTAGTTTGGATGTGTACCGAGGGACAAAGCCATCTTTGCTGTTCACCCTCTCCCTCCTGTTCATCACATCTAAGAGGAAGGAGAGCCCAATGGTATCTGTACAGCTCAGGACACTGCCCCACTGATGCAGAAGAGAGATTCTTACTCTGTCTCTTCTTTGTGTCTGTAGGCAGGTCATAACCTGATCCACACTTTATTAAGGTGTCATCGTTGTATTGAAAGAGTGATTCTGTTTCGACAAGTGGGATGAAGAAATGCAGTGAATAGCAGAGAACTCTAATCCCAGACTTGATCTCGTAATAGAGCAGGTGAGAAATACACCCAGAGAAAAATCACAGAAAATCTGGTTTGCAGCAGAAAACAGAGTGGGAGGAAGTCTTGCTATTTATGCAGTATCCCAGCTAGACATGAGATGGGGCATCACTGCAGCAGATCCATGAAGTGTTGGGCCCTGTGTGCCATGATGATTAACTTTAAGGAGAGCAAACCTTATGCTGGGTGTGCTGCTGCAGAAACACAATACAAGTCTGCAGATGAGATTCTCAGGTTGCCTGAGGCACCTCTGAGGTGCAATAAATAGATCCCTTGTCCCTTGTTTTACACAGGTAGTTGCCAAAAAGCTTGAGGAAAGAGTGGTGAATTGGGTACTTTGTCTTAGGCTAAGTGAATTCCTTTCAGCCAAAGACTGAGTGTATATGGGTCTAGAAACTTCAGAGGAGCCCTGAATTGGGTCAGGCAACCTTCCTGGTATGGAGGATGATCAGCCTCTGCCTTGGGGGAGTTTGGAGAAGTCCAAGGATTCACATGAACAAGGGGGAATCTCTCAGTTCAGAGAATCTTCACTATCCAGTTGCTTTCAACTTGTTCTTACAATGCTACCAGGTTTAAGGCTAAGTGGGTGATATAAATTGATAACAGTCATTAGCTCGTTTAAACCTGCAGAGGAGTCGGTCTCTTGCTCCGTTGGGACAGGGTAGTCATTCTGCAGGGAGCTGTGGGGAAGGAGATAGCCAGGTTTATGGCAGGATCCAGGTACTTGCATATGAAGCATATTCTTTCGCATATGAAATGCTCGCCAGGACATTAGTATTAGTGCAGAAGGGCCCAAATTCACATTTAAAAAAATAAGGCACTTGGGAAAAAAAAAAAAAGAGGATAAACTGCTTCTCCACTTCTTGAAGTCCTCAAGTAAACACCAGATGCTTTTGCCTTGGTTAAATTCAAGTTACTGATCTAAGCCTTACAGTAAAGGGATTAAGTGTTATGGTCTGTGTCACAAAGAAACTGAGACTAGAAAATCTCCTTTGGACAGAAATCTTCAGAATAAGAGTTATGTAGCATCATTATTGATCCAATAACTGTAAACAAAAAATGTTATTCACATCTTCTGGAGTAACTGCCAACTGAAAGAAAGAAATTCATCATGTCTTGTTTGCTACTTAAATACTAGAAATAATAAATGGCAAAAAGGGTTATGTATTAGATGCCTTAATGTGGGGCATCTCATTCCTGGAGCTATCCCAGCGAATGCAGTGGTAACAAAGGCAGCATCGGTGCATCTTTGGGATGGCCCCGTATGCTGAATCTCAGCTGCTGCCGCTGTGGAAACGCTGTTCAGAAGTAGCTCGGTCTCAAACAGAAACAATGTCTGAATTATATGTTCAAAAGTAAAAACAAAAGGTTTTTCCTTTCACCATCAAATGCCCGCTGAACTGTTCAGTGCTCTGCTAGTCTGCTGCTACTTGTCTCTGGCTTTTCCCCCTCAGGGAAAATTTTGTGAAGGTTGGCTTGACTGGCAGCTGAAAAATGCCACAATAGAGTGAGGAGCAAGTCAGCCTGATACAGGTGTATTTCAGCTGCACTGTACTTTATTTACAAAGGGGAGTTGTGATATTCCAAAACATGGAAACAGAATGAGATTTCTGGTGGATTTGGAGCTGCTGTGCCTCTGGGGCTGTATCCATTCCTTCATCCCAAAGGTGCACCTTTTGAATAGAGGCTTTCATCCTATGTTACTTTAGACATACAAACCAAAATCACCTACATGACAGAGACATGTNCATCCCTCTAATCATCTTGGTGGCCCTCTGCTGGACCTGTTCCAACAGTTCTATGTCCTTTCTTTGTTGAGGACTCAACCTATGTAGATGTTTGCAACAGAGCTGAATCGTCCTGTATCCCATCAACTGAACTGGACAAGGAGAGAAGAGTGGCCAGCCAATATCAAGCTTGGTACAGTATAGGTTTCATAATTTCATCTCTTTATACTCACCCTTCGTGTTGCCAGTGGTTAAGAAGCAACATCAGTTCAGGACTGAAGATTTTCCTCTTGTATTCATATGTACTTTGAGGCCACTAATGAAAATGCTACCCATGAGTTCATTGCAACTGTCAACTCGGGTTCATTTCAGCAATATGTTTCTGTCTAAGGAATTAACTTCTAAAGGCTTGCAATATGAAGCAATGCTGCTTGTCTCTGGTAAGATTGAGGTGATTTTAAAGCACTTCAAAGGTTGTCTCAGGTTTCAGTTGAGGGTTTTAAAGTCCCATGTTGAAGCAGGGCGGATCTGAGACACCGTGGATCAGAAGTGGGAGTGTTTGCTGTAGCTTGACAGCTCTAGACTTTGTCCAGCATCCATGTTATGATGGTTAAGAATCATGTCCACTTTGTATGTCTTATTTTTTTATTTGTGAAATAGGATGCAGCCTTTTCCTTTTGGTTAAGTGCTTTGACTTTTGTAAGAGAGAAACGTTAAACAAACAGATTGAAACCACTACAGTCATGGGAATATTTCTTTTAACTTCAGGGAGATTTGGCTTATGTCTATACATCTTAAATTGTACTAACTCAATTAGAAAAAGTATAATGAATCAAAAAGTCACAGCTCTTTAAATTAAAACACAGGTAAAAGGGTAAAATGCATGTGGTGTGCTCCCTCTGTAACTGCCCTGCGCTTTCGCCATTAAGTACCAATGGGAACTCTCCATCCAACAAGTTCACTAATCTTCTTTTAATCTCATTGAGTTCTGAATGTTTTCTGGAAAACATTTTTCAGAACTAATCTGCCCAGGCAGGGTGGGGGAAATGTTAAAACACACAAAAATCTGCGCAACAGGAAATAATGTTAGAAAGCTGTGAAAATCATTTATCCTTTTGAAGCGTAATGGTTTTTAATTTTCTCATGCCCTGATCTCCCTGGCAACAATTTAAAAGTGCATAAGCATTCATGAATCAAAGCTGTTCACGTCTGCATTTTTAATTATGTGTCATTGGATTGAAACTTTCCCTTTGATCTTTGCATTTAAAGGGATTTACAATTTAATGATTACAATCCTGCTCCCCCCCCAAAGTCTATGCCTGTTATTGAGCAATGTCACAAAGGGGTCACTGTTGGACAGGGGGAAGACAGTTTTGTGCAAGATCTTATAAGCGTGTCTGAAATCTGCCTTATGCTCTGACTCACAGAGAAGATCCCTGGGTGATGAGGGGTGATGGGGCTTCCCAATGGTGGTGACTCTAGGCCTTTTCCTCTAGGCAAGATATTTAAAAATGAAGCTAGATGAAACAGGACAAAAACAACCTGGTTGCCCATTAAGCAGTCCTGTGCTCTAGGCAGCTGCCTCTCTTGCCCTGTAATGACTTCAGAGCCGCATAGCGTGGGCACCATGACAAATGGAGGTAGAAATGCTTAAAGCCATTTGCCATGAGGGAGTTGGAAGTGGTTGATGGCTTTGAAGTGAGTGGAGCAGTTTGTCCTTGCCAGCAGAAATTGAGGAAGCAGAAGAACTTGAACACTGCGATTCAAGCTGGGGAAAACACAGAGCTGTTTTGTTGTGTCCCTTTGGGAGAATGAGCTCTGAAGAGGCTGGTCTCAGCAGGGCAAGAGGAAGCCTTGTGGTTAAAGCACGAGCTGGGAGTAGGGGTGTTGGATGCCCTAGGGGCCTGGAGCATCTCTCTTACAAGGAAAGGCTGAGGGATGTGGGTCTTTTAGTCTGGAGAAAAGAAGACTGAAGGGAGGGGGATCTAATCAACACCTATAAATACTGAAAGGGTGGGTCTCAAGAGGAAGGGGCCAGCCTTTTTTTCAGTGGTGCCCAGTGACAGGACAAGAGGAAACAAACTTAAATAAGTTCCATCTAACGTGTTTACTTTGAGGGTGGCAGAGCCCTGGAACAGGCTCCCAGAGAGGTGTTGGAGTCTACGGCTCTGGAGACACTCAAAACCTGCCTGGACACGTTCCTGTGCAACCTGCTCTGGGTGCACCTCCTTTGACAGGGGGGTTGGACTAGATGATCTCCAGAGGTCCCTTCCCGTGTGATTCTGTGACTGAATGTGAAGAGAGAGCCGGTGGTGGGAAGGTGATGCAGTGGGTCTGGAGTGGGGAACAGGTAACGAGGGTGGTGACAGCTGTGATGGCTTTTCTGTGTAACATGGGGCTGCAGAGCAACAGGGAATGAAATCTGTATGGAGACGCTACAGCTGTGAATGCTGTATAGATGGATGACCTTGGTGAAGTCACTTGACTTCTTTGTTTTCTCATGAGGCTCATCAAAGCCCGACGACATCCTGTGAATGTACAGCAGGATAACCCCCTCACCGCGAAAACGACTGTTGTGCTCACCGCTGGCATTAAAATACATCAACAGTTTCCCATTAGATGTGTGTGTGTGTGTGTGTAGTAGCACATACCTGGTACTCCCTAATGAATCGTTCCTTCAAAGCTTTTTGCTAGATATTTAATTTTCTTGCTGAATAACAGTTTAAAGGTCACGCGGATCGGTGATACATGCAAAATGATGTGCCTGTGCAAAATGAAGGCCTCGCGCAGACTGCTTTATATGCACAATGTTATTGTATTCTCTTGTAACAAATCAATAAAAAAGTATTAAACTAAAAACCCTGAGCAGAATATTTTATGTCTTATTAAGCTACTTATGGGTTCAGCTAGGATAGCAAGGGTCCTGTTAATCAATGCTTTAAGTTGACTCCATGGTGAGTTGATGAGTTGAAAAATTTGTTAAGATCCCTTTTTGTCTCTCTTTAGAGGGTCTTAATGTGGTAGATTTTGTGAAGTGAGCATACGTTTGTGCCATTAGCAGTAAGTTAACATTGCATGATTTAACATTAGAAACGCCATTTATTGAGCTTATACTTAAAAAAAAAAAAGCTGGTATTTTCACTGAAATGTGCTCTATCATGATCCAATTTTACAATCCTTTTCTCAGATGAAAAAATTCATACTTACACTATTGACAGCTGCTGTTAAGTTGTTCCAGATGGGATTACACCGGAGGTAGACTACTCATCCACAATAAGGCTACAGGAAAAAATACTAGCAATTTTAGTTGTGTTACTCAGGAAACAGGCATGCTTTTTAGAGCACAGGTACCATTTATAGTCTAGACAAGTGCTGTAGATGAAGGATAAATTTGAATTAAACTTTGGGAATCAGTAGTGATAGCAAGCAGGTGAGAACTGGGGAGGCAGAGAACTTGCAGCAAAGGAGAAGCCTTGGGGCAGAGCCTTGCTTTCTTTGTTGTGGTTTTTGACTGAATGAAAATACTCATAAGGTACAAGCGAGTAACAGGAGCAGTGGTTGAGTCTTTGAAGCAGCAGCAATCTATAGACTGTTTCTGCCCATAAGATAATTAGTGCCACAGTATAATTAGAGAGGAGAGAACAAAAGGAAGATAAGTATCGCTGAGGGCTTAGGTTTCATTTACAAGGAAATCTAGGTAAGCAGCTAAACATAATACACTCCTTTTAAAACGTTATAGGTTGGTAATAGATTTTAGAGAGCACACATCATCAGTTTGTAAGTGTAGACACACCGTTTCTGAGAAATACATCCATCCCTTTTAAAATCTCTTTAGATAGAATTTCCTTATATTGAAATATATTTTATTTAAATTACTCTGTGATACTCCAATTTGAACTATAACTCAATTCTGTATCCTGAATGAGATGCTGAAAGTTTTAGTACTACCTGGTGACGTTGGTCCATTGCAGTTCAGTCCCTGCTCCAAGCCCTGAGCCTGTGCAGTAACCGGTGTGTGGTCACGATTCTGCAGCGCAGAATTCCCCTTTTGTCATACCTGTATTTGCATTTTGAGGGACAGTTGCCAGCGAGTCCAGTATCTGCAAGGGTCCAGAAAAGGTGGATCTTGTTTCGAGGCTGGGAAAGGTGCTTTGGACCTGCCTGATTTGCTCACTGCTTGTGCTCACGGGCGGTCTGTCCCTCCAGCTGCCTTCCATGCCACGCAGGAAATAAGTTGTTTGGAAAATCTCACTGAATCTGGTACTAAAAGCAGGGCTGTCTTTGTTGGCAGTGTCAGTAGATGCATGAAGAAAGCAATGAACTTGGTGCCCTTGATATTCCTCTTGCCTGCAGAAGGGGTTCTTTCCATAGCTGGAACGATGCGCCATCAACAAGCTGCTGGCAGGATGTCAAATTGTTAGTAAATCGGTTTCTAACATTGTCTGCTCCAAGTGGCTTTGTCCTTTGGTATATTAATATGGCATCTTCTTTTCCAGGTTGAAGATGTGAAAATGACTGTGAGAAAGCTCAAAGCAGACTTGCTTCAGGCTTGCAGCATCCCACGTGTGTGACTGCTCAACTTCATCCTCAGAACTCCAGGTAAGCCATGATCAAGTAGCTGTCAGTGGTGGCTCTAATACTTTTCTACTTCCCTGTTTACCACCTTCTGCTTCTCTCAATCTTTTGTTGTATTTTTTTCTGTAAAGTCATGGACTATAGGGAATGTTCAGTATCTCATTTTCTGCACAGCTCCTACCAGAAAGACCCTCTGTTCTTCATGGGAATACAAAGAATGACTTCAACCTGGTAAAAACAGATCAGTTGCAATAAAAAATAACAGTGAGACAGTGCACATGCTGAAAATTAGTCATACAAATTATTCACCAGTTTATTTTAAAGAATTGTCACATTTTGGGAAAATATTAGATGATGTACAGCTTTTGCAGAAAGAAGAAACACTAAGTTTATTGAAAAAAAAATCAACAGCTGAGCTCAGGGCTGCACTTGTTTCTGTTACGGTTGTTGTGGCTGGAATGGTGGCACATCAGAGCATCAGCCATAAACTGTAAACTAAGGTTCTGTGGTCCTTTGTTACACAAATGTAACAAAAAAAGCCCACTGCTGCCCCAGGGACAGCAGAAAGAGCAGACAAAAAGCAAGATCCAGTTGTGGATTTGTGGGGGAGGCAGTGACACACTGCCACAAACACAGCATGTGGTGGGACACTAAGAGTAGCTGCTGTCACAGAGGAGTAACCCTCCCACCCTGTATGCTTGATATCTGAGTTTATGTGGCTGCATTTTCTTTTTCTATCAAGATACAAAACATTTAGATGGATTATTCAGGCTCCTGAATGTCAGTGGGCTGGTTTGGAAGCATGGCTGGGGTTGCCAGGCATATGGAAACTCCAGATACGTTCTCTGCACAGGTCAGCCCTGCAGGACATGTGGTGAATCCACTGCTCCCAAACCCTTGCTGAACTCATTCTGTGCTACACAGTGCCTGCACACACGTACCTGATTCTGAAGTCCTGATCACACACACGTGACAACTCCCTGCCCTCTTTACTTGGGAATCCATGACAGGAAGAAAGGCATCGGGCTGTGTTGATGGTGGCTTTGGGCCTTGATCCCACAGTGGGCTTAAGACAGGGTTGTAATACTTGGTTCATGATACAAATTTCTGAACAAGTGCTGTAGCATCACTGGAGACCTCTGTAGAGGGCCTTCAGATTTCATCCTATCTAAGGCTTCTGGTAGTGGAAGTCAAACATCACGCTCCAGCCTTGGGTGATGACTTAGATTGATGAAGGAAAATTAAAACTTTCAACTCCCTGCCCTAGAGGGAGAACATAATGATCCAAAGCAATCCCACTTACCTCTTTGAAATTATTGTTATCTTTTTAAAGGAAGTCAATGATTTATGAGATGTTTAGTGGGCAAAAAGCTCTGCAAACACTGGGCTGGCTGGGTTATAAATGATCTGTACACAACCTGGGATTTTTCTGGCAATTCATATGCTGCCTGTCTATGAGTAGGGCTTCTCTCTCTGAGTTGCAGAGTGTACAGAAATAAAAATGATTTGCTGTGCTCGAGTATAACTTAGGCAGTGGTAATTACTGTATGGAAAGGTACTCCACTTAATCAATGGGCTGATGCACAGCTCATTTGAGGTTTCCTCCTTTGCTCCACCAGAAAGGAGAGGAAACAGAGGAAACAAAACTGGCCACAAGGAAAAACATCTCAACGCATTACTCATAACTCTCTGCACTAGGATTTCTACAAGTGCAGAAATATAGACAATGCAGGGAGGGAAAAAAGCCCAACACCACAAAGAATACAAAAAGGACAGTCTCTGAACCTGGAAGTGCTTTCAGAAGAATAAAAAACAAGGACCAACAGGAAGATGGAGAGAGGTAGTGTAAAGAAAAAAACATAACATTAAAATTGGTGTAATAGGTTTACTTAGTTACAAGTAGGTTTGAGATACAAACCAATTCACTGTAGAACAAGCAAGAAAGCAACACAATTGGCAAAGCTGGAGCACTTCTCAGGAGAAGTAGAAGGTGGGATAGTATTTAGTTTTAAGGGTGGCTTGGTAGGCTTTCTTTTGGGCTCTGATAAGCTGTAGATAACTAGGATTGCACCATGACCTTAGGCTCTCTACCTACATCATGTGAAGAAAGTTTCTATTAGGAACCATAAACCAAATCTCACTGGAGGCACTGGGGAAAATGGAGCAGTTTGGCCAAAGACTTATGACTAAGCTCACCATTGCTGGGCTCCCCTGTGCTGGGTTTGGTGGTAGTTGTCCTTTGCTTGTTCCTCCACACTGCGTGTTCTTAAGAAAGCTCCTGGTGCCGTCATCCCTGAATTCATGTCTTTGACTGAAAGCACCTGAAATTCTCACTCTGTGCCCATCACATTGTCAGGTTCTCAGTTTTCTTCCTGGTCTATTTATGTAGTCTCTGTTAAGATTACAAGCAGTTTGTAGGAACAGGTGGAGTTTGGCATCATATTCCAGCAGAGGGCCACGAATATGCTCCAAGGGCTGGAGCCTCTCTGCTGTGAGGCAGGCTGTGAGAGAGTTGAGGCTGTTCAGCCCGGAGAAGAGAAGGCTCCGGGGAGACCTTAGAGCCCCTTTCAGTCCCTAAAGGGGTTCCAGGAAAGCTGGGGAGGGACTCTGGATCAGCGAGGGAAGCTCTAGGATGAGGGAGAACAGCTTTACACTGAAAGAGGTGAGATTGAGATGAGATCTGGGGAAGAGCTTCTTTGCTGTGAGGGTGGTGAGACCCTGGCCCAGGTTGCCCAGAGAAGCTGTGGCTGCCCCATCCCTGGAGGGGTTCAAGGCCAGGCTGGATGGGGCTTGAAGCAACCTGGTCTGGTGGGATGTGTCCCTGCCCAGGGCAGGAGATGGGACTGGGTGGTCTTTAAGGTCCCTTCTAACTCGAACCATTCATTCTGTGATTCCATGTACACAGGAATCAATAGAAGACATGCAGCACATGCATTGCTTGGGGGAAAAAATGGGGAAGGGAGACCAAGAGCTGCTGGATTTTTGGCTCTTCTGAAAATCAGGCAGCTGGTTAGGAAATCTGGCTGTTCAGAATAAGAAGTCCTTGTGAGAATTGCGGCAGGAGTTTGATCAACCTCGCAGTGCAACAATTCTCAAAGCTTTTTGATGGGGTAAGTGGTGTGTCCTACTCATGCACAACTTAGAAGTGGGTTAATCCAATACGTTTTTGCAAATTGCTACATGCTGTCTAAATGGAAGACACATTAGATTAGTTACTTAGAAGCTGCATAAAATAAATGTGTGCATTACATATCTTAACCTTATAAAGCTGAGGGACAAGATTCTGCAAATGCTAAATGAATTTCTTTTCTTTTGTGGTTATCCAACTGAAATTTAACAAAAATGTGTCTGGAAGCTGTGGAGACTCACGCAGCATCATGATAGTCATGTAGGAGTTTTGTCAGAGGATATAAACGAGACTAGGTTGGTAGGGAGAAATGTATTTTATTAAACTGATGTTGCTGGGAAAAACAAACACGTTTTTCAAGCTCGAAGATGGGCATTTCTGTCAACAGAGTGGTTTGTGTGTGATAGCAATTCAGGCTGAGCGGTGGGTGAGTTCGTGCAGAGGATGGGAAAGCAATGTCCACGCTTTTCCTCTCACTGGGGAACACCTGAATGAACGGCAGTGTGGGTCAGGATTTGGCTTTTGGGGGATCGTGAGGTTAAGGATGTTTGGGTGTAGACTGTGCCGTATCTGATGACTTGTGTGTGCTCAGTACGCAGCCACGTTGCATAGAAAATCCCCCCATCTGCATTATTGTTGAATGAAAGGTCAAATTCAAGCTGGCACGGCTTTTCTGGGAGTTGGCTTCTCTGTGCAAAAACCCACGACAGCATTATGCCTCATCACAGGGGTATTCAAGCTACAGAAATGTGATTGTCTCCTTGTCTGGGCATATAACTCCACGAACAAATGTGTGCTGTGAAAACGAGAGCTCCCTCTGAGGCTTGCAGGGACACGGGTACAGCGTTCCAGCAATGTGCTGTGAACCAGGAAGATTCTGCTCACAGCACCCACAGGGGAAATTGGGTGGAAATTTAGGAATTCTTCTGCCCTTTGCTTCTTTTTTCCTTTGGAACCTCAACACATTGAAGATATCTAACCATAGGTACTCTGACTTGGAATGATTAGCCTGCATGCCATAAACACTAAACAGCAGCTATCCATAATGCAGCACAACATAAATAAAAGTGTACTGCTAAAAGCCTTTGGGTTTTAGGTCGTAAGACTGTATATTTTCTTTCTCCTGACTACCGTGTTTTTGAGGTCTGCTTGCAGGGAGACAGGACTAGCACCTCATCAGTGATTCATTTCCTAATGAAATGGAAACTGGCATCAGGAAAGGAGGGAAAAAAAAAAAACAGGGGAAAAAAGGCAAGATAAATGGCTGGCTTTCTGAAGAGCACGCAGTGAAACAATGGGACTAAATGAGATACATTCCTGACAAAGATCTTTTCTGTTCTCTAAAGGCTTTTATTGTACCTAGAGTTATGTTTTATCTTTAAAAAGTGGTGTTCTTTATTTTATGTGAGCTCTCTCCCCCTCGCCCTCTTTTCTGCTTGCTGAGATTTAAGTAAGCTCTTGTAGTGCTCTATCTCTGATCAGGCTTAAAGATTTGGAAAGCCCTGAGTTTGCAAGGATAAAAAAGGCCTTAGTATCTAGACACTGATAGATCTGATTCATCACCTCGGGAGGACATTACCACACAGCCTGTGCCACAGATTGTCTTGATAACAAGCTCTGGATTTTTCTTGGCATGCACCTTCATTTAAAGGTCAAAGCTCTTCCAAAGAAAGAGGAATTGCTGGGTTAGAAAAAAAAAAAAGAAAGAGCGGTCACATTAACTTGACAAAGCCCAGGGAGGACTTCATGGAGGCTGAGGGATTTAGAGTGGGAACAGGGGGCCTGATTCTTGCTGGATAAAAGGTGCTTTGGAGCTGCTCTGAGCTCTGCAGAGGTGACAGCAGAGCCCTGAGCCGGAGTATGACAGCAGGGGATGGCAGCCCAGCCTGCAGCGGGGTAAGTGCCTGGCTGAAGCAGGTGGATTCACCTTCTGCTCCTTCCCCACCTGAGAGCAAATAAATGGCAAAACAGGGATGTGTCAGCTCCAGTCCCTACACACCTTGACCTTACGCACGAGAAGAGAAAGACACCCCAATGCAGTGGGTCCCTGGTTTTGTCTAATAAAAATGAACACATCCAGCTTTACACCAGAGTACCTTAGTCTTGTGTTTCTCCTTTTCTTCCCTTTCCTTCATATCTGAGCAATAACCCACTGCATAAGATGTGCTAAACTTCATCTGCTCTTAATCAGGATACCTCCCTGGGTAGCAATTAAGCAATGATGGCTGCCACTTAATGGGGATGGTAATTTTCACTTAATTGGGGTGTTTTCCAGTGCCTTAGACTTCTGTGGGTCTCTGTGCATTGTCAGTCTCTGCCTTCAGATGACTTTTTAGCACCGAGACACACAAACAGTGCTTCCCCTTCACCTTATCCTCTCTGCTTACTTGACCTTTTTGTAACAGGCAAGGTCAATCCATATTGACTGTTCTGCAAATTCCAGTGGTCAGCTAATAACGTAGCCATCCCTCCCTTGCTCTCTTTAGGAATTTCTCAGCCCCAACACAATCTCCTTCCTTTCGTTCTCCTTGGCATTAAATTCACTAAGAACAGCAAAGCAAAGCCCCTGTTACGAATTCAAACCACTGATGGCATTGTGCAACAGAACTGAATTTCACCATCCAGCAGCACCAGTTGAAGGCCAAGTAAGGGGACCCGAGCCCCAGGAGAATGGGATTAGGAGCAGATCTAATTCTTTCCTCCAGGCTGCCCTGTAATCTGCTCTCTGACACCAGCCTAATCTTTTTATCACTTTGCAGTGAAATTTCATGATCTGGAAAATTATTCCGCCGTGGAGCGAGCTATGTGTGAATAACTGATTTGGGTTTGATTGTGAGAGTGGATCAAAAGGGAAGCCAGGTTCACCATTTGACAGAATCAAAGAGCTAAAAGGCAGTTTGCTGTGTCATAAAGCATTAAAAAATTCTAAACACCGATTTGAAAATAAACAAAAATGAAGAAGTGATACATGGTTTGGAGCTGAAGAAAAAGTAGAAAAAAATACTGGAGTGACAACGTTGAAAACACACAGCTTGTCTCAGAATTGCCTACTAGTCTGGCTCATTTAATTTTGAAGAGAACTACCAGCAAGTGGAAAACAATGATCTTTTCCCATGTGTTGATTAAATGAAAAGCCTAGAAGGCACTCCCACAATGGACAAATGAGCAGGTATATTTCTTTAATTGACATAATACCTGTAGCAGGAAATGGTTATATTTTCACGATGTTTGACAACACACCACATAGATTTTTAAGGGCTGGAGAGCTGTTGGAGATAATAGTTGTCATAAGTAGATTCCATCAGGGCTTCTAGCTACATTCCATTTTAATCCTGTCTGTAAAACATTGACTTTTCTAATCAATTGTGAAAGTAAATCCTCAGGATTTGCCAGATTATGTGTGAAATGCAATAGGGAGTACTTAAATATATCAGTAAATAAACAAACACATAAATCAAAAAGTAGGGGGAGAGAAAGCAGCACTCAGTGTCCTGGCTACAATCCATGTTTATTATTTAACTTTAAAATGACAAATCAATGGCAAAATGGAATTAAGTAGCTGTGTAAGCACAGAAGTAATTTTATCAGTGTATGAGATGCTCATGTTTTACATTATACAGAACACGGTCTGTTTACTGAGCAAATGCCGAAGCAGCAGGGAGAGCTGGAATTGGAGCCAGGGCTGAAGGGAACAGGGATGCCATCTGAGAGGTGAGACCCTGGGGACAAGTTCCTGATGGCGAGAGCATGGGCAATAATGGGAAAGTGATGCATTCGGGTTCTTCCGAAAACATAATGAAACTTGCTTTGTGATTTGAAGGTAGAGCTGAGCAAGGAGAAGAAAGACCTTGTTTAGAGGTCAAGGCTGGCACAGTCTCTACCATTAGGATGTTTTAGCACAACTGATCTGCTGGTGGATGTAGTCGTAACCTTAGGACTGACCTTGATTAACTAGTGAGTATGTTAGAAGGCATTAACATTTTCTCTCATAGTGCAAATTGTGCTTGTTGCTCAAGCTGGATCACAGGCACCATGGAAATCTGTACAGATTTGGGGCTGTTCTCTTAGGACGTGCCACCTTTCAGAATATCTCATAGTGGATAACTGTTTCAGTCATCACATGCTGATTTTGGGGGGGAATTCCTAACCTTGTTGTGGTGTAATTGTATTTTACACTTCACTTAAAATCTGTTTTTTCAGGAATATCAGTGGAACTGAAATGTCACCTGTGTGCGTATTCAGGGGATGTGGTATTACGACCAATAACGAGGAATTATTTAAACATGAAAATATACTTATGTGATAAAGAGTTCACGAGGGTAGAAGATGAAAGAGATTAATTAAATCACTAGTTGCTACTCCCAAAGCAGCATTCCATGACTAAAAGGCCAGCATACTGTTTGGTGAACTGAGAATACATGAAAATAAGAGGAAACATTTACAAAATTTGCCAACTTCAAGTTGTACAGCTTCTTACAGTGATGTTTTCTGCAGAGTAAGGTCTAATTCAGCTTGAGAAATAGTAGGAAAAATCTCACTCGATGTGAACATTTGCTATGAAACAGTCCAAAACAGTCAACAGATGCTAGTCATAGCTTATAGTTTACCCAGTTTTCCCAGTTGGGTTGTCTGAAGCCCAGCTCAGATTTATTTAAACTCAGCCTCAGCTTGGAAGGGTCTGTGGGCTGTTAAAATACAGCACACACTGAGAGTCTCCCTGGACCTCCCTGCACCGGAAAACTGAATCATATTCCAGATGCAGAAGTAGGCTCAGATGAAAACAGAAATACCAGGGGTGGTTTTAGTCCTGTTATCTGTCCCTGTGCCAGGCCAGGCCAAAATTGTCCCCTGCCTGCATGTTAGAAGTTTCAAAAGCTCACAGTGAAGAAAAAATACAATGGAAACAAATGTGGAAGCCACTGAAAATGAAGGCAAATTGGGAAATCCAGATTTCCTCCTCAACAGGGGAGTTTCTGGGGTCTGTCTTGCAAGAAACAGTAAGTACTCTGAATAATGCCTGGGTAGGTAACTGGAGATGAGGATGGCAAGAGGGCTGAGGGAGCTTTGCCCTCTCCTCACCAGGTCTCCTGAGCACTGCTGACAGCCAGATAAAAGCTTTGGCTGCCTGGCCTGTCTACCCCATGATATAAAAGTCAAATTCATCTGTGACCCAAACTTTGCCCTCCCCAGATCTCACAGTCGTGTCTGAGCCAGCTCCTGCAGGAGCCAAGGTGAAGGGGAGAGCGTAACCGAGGGAAGGAGATGGTGCAGTTCCCAGCAGCAAAGGGCACAGGGTGAAGCAGAACAGAAAAGAAAAAAAAAGAACAATGAGTTATTTCCCTAAATCAGTGAAGGAATCTCAAAACTACAAAATATCCCACATCACGGATTTTATGGCTGCTGTAGTGCTCTATTGATGTGTTATTGGCATAAATGCTAGAGAATCGTTTTATACCAGGGAAAGAAGAAAGCTGGAGAGTAATTGGGGATTGACAACTAAATCAACATACAGAGGCTTTCAAGTGCTAGGGGCCAACAAATCACAAGACAAGTGACTGCTTGCTCTGTTGTTGTTATTCGCTGTAGTAGTATTTTATACCCTGCTGCTATCCAGAGGCTTCAAGTAAGTCTAGAACCTCCTTGGACTGCATTAAGGATGAAATTTGGGGTCTTGGCCTTATCGGGTTTTTTTTTTATTTAATCGTCATGAAGTTGCATTTTCAGCTTTTCCTCCACAGTCATGAGAACTAGAAACTTTCTTTGTTCACAAATCCAAATTAGCTGAAACTGGAGAGGAATCATGAAGTATCAAAGACTTTCATTGGAGTCAAGAGAGCTGGCAATGCTGACCTCATTTCCTCTATGTTTTCATTTCAGATTTTAGTTCAGATCTTCTTCACTTCATGTCTTCAGCAGTTGCTTTGGTTGCTGAAGCTCTTGGGGATGTAGTTCAGTAGGTTTTGACCTTGGTTCAAGGGAGCTACGTTTTACTGACAGGCAATACTTGGATGTAGAAGTGAGAGTGATGGTGTTACAGTTGCGTGTGTTGAAGGATGTGAGAGATGCAAGTTTGCAGAAAGATTGAGTTTGTTTTATTACCTGGTCTGATAGGGTTGCAAAAGCAGTTTTGGGCACACGAGCCTTTTGTCAAATCAGTTTCTCAGCCTAACAGTTGGATAAGAGGAGTGGACATAGGGAGCCCTGTCTCTCGTCCTGGTTCTGTCCCCGCCTGCTCAGGAACTTGGGCCAAGTTCATTCCCTCTTCCAGGGCTTGGTTTTCCACTTGTAAAACACATAATGTGGCTGAACGTGTGCAGGAGCAGTGCTTGGGCTGAGGAACGTCACCTTGGTAGGTGCTTGGCTAAAGACCGGAGATACTTTTTCTGTGTTTTATACAGTTCTGCTCAGCAGGACAAATTCTCTGTGGTTTGAAGACCAGATTTGGGTTTCCTCTGGCTGCCTCATTTCAGTGCCAGGGTTAGTGCATGCAGCTCTTCAGTGCCCATGGTTATAAGTGTAGGTGAATGTGGTGCTGCTCAGATCAGGGGTTGAGCTCCCACCACACTGAAGTCCTTGGCACTCAGTGGCTCTACAGAACGTCTGGCTGCCCTGTTCATTAATCATCTCTCCTGAAAAACCCTTTTAATTACATTATGTTCAGAATCCATAAAATATAATTAAAATATGTAAATCTATTATATTATTTAATGAGTACATTGAGACCTGAAAGTTTAAATTAGATGTAAAACTGATAGGGACCTATTGCTATTGATTACTTATATTAATAAATCATTGCAGTCTTGGACAGACTTTTTCCCCTATCAGGTGGCAATATCTTGTGGGTTATTTTAATTTCGTCCATCAATTCTTACATTTATCCAGTCTTTTTGAACTACTGTGGAGTAGTAATGAATAGCTATGTAACTTTTCTGTAACTAATGCCCATTGTTTTGCAAGATTTCTTTAAGTTCTGATCCCTTCTCTGGGTCTCTTTGAAGGCATGGCAGAGTGCTAGCAGTACAAGTGAGGCAGCGCAAATACGCCCCAACCCCTTTCTTCCAACATTTTAGTTACAGGTGTTACAACAGACACTTATTTTAGGATTAGTATCATTTTCTGGGAGCGTGGGATGCCAGTACAGTGGAGTTACAGTGCTAAAACCTGATGGTGTCGCAGATTTGAAAGTTACCCTGGCTTTAAGTCTTTTACACTAGAAGAGGAAAAGTAAGAAAAAAAGGTTGTTCTGACCCTGAACTGGAAAAGACTTCTGGGTGGTATTAAACATCTGTCATGGTGTGCAGGTCTTCAGGCTCTAAAGTAGGAGGTAAAAGTTTTATTTAGGATATTGTCTCGTTATTGGCTACTTTTCCCTCTACTTCAATATGTTTTGCATCAAACAAACATCATGTTTGTTCCACGGTGGAGGCTTTTCTGTCAGAGTATGAAAAATTGAGGGTGCTTCTTTCCCCCAGAGGCTGTGTACTGGCCGTGCTGGGCAGGCTCCGTGGGGCAGGCATCAGAGAATGGATGCGTGTCCTCCTCCTGCCCCCCCAGCCACAGACCCTCCTTCTCTACAGAGCTGCTGACAGTAAAAGCCAAAGGATATTTCACAACAGATTGTAAGTATTTGAAACCAGAGCAAATGTCAGGCTGCTTGACAGCAAAAGATAGCCCTTTAGCACAGCCACCTGTATTACCTTCCATTTCCTTGATTTGGTAAGATCACAGGCTTCAACCTCATTTAATACCCTTTCTCTGCCTTTCCTTCCTGTAGGGTAGGCATAGATCTCCTCTCCCTTCACTTGTGCTGCACGGCTCACCAGCTGCATGCCAAAACTTCCAAGGGAAATATTCAGGAGAGGAGAAGTCATCAGCAGCAAAGTACCAATTTCGTGTCAGGCAGCGTGTCAGTAATATGAGATAAAACAGCCCTTTCACCTGTTTAAAACCCTGATGTCTACTAGATGGTCACATCAGCACTTCGGGCAAGTTTTGTGTTTTCAGATACCAAGGTCATGTTCTTAAAGATAGGCATTTAAATCGCAGACAAAAATATGCAGGCAGGGGTGCAAAGAGGTAATTGGGTGTATGAAATATGCGGTTGCAAACACCCACTGGGTAATTGTGTGCTCACAAGCGTTCAGCTGCACCTGCAATTTCCTGCTTTCCTTTTGGAATGACTTGTCTGTGCCTGGATGCGTGAGTTTGGCACATTTCCTCTCTGCACTTGAAACTGTGGCCCAAAGCACCGTGTTGCTGTTTAGCACAGATTTAAGCTGCTGATTTCAAAGCTCCTTTAATTAGTAACTTGCAGTCAGTGTACTCTACCAATTCTGAGCCCACTGGGATATTACCAGACTTTATTGTTTCTTTCTGTCTTTGTGGAACTTCAGTAAATCTTTTCTTTGATAGCAGCAAGGGTTTCAAAGCTGCCCACGTTTGAGCCAGAGGAGACTAATAATGATCTAATTAATGAAAGATGTTTTTCTCTGCATTGCTGTATTTTATCTCTTCCCCAAAGACTTGTTGGTGCAAGCCAACCTCAGNTCCCCCCCCCCCCCCATATATTTGAGAAATACACAGATACTATCTGTACGTATCCCATGATGTTCTCACTTGAGTGTGTAAATCTTGAAAAGTCTTCCCAAGTGTAACTTGGATTTAGGAAGTAGCTTTGTTGTTCCCAGAAGGTTTTTCTTCCAGCTAAGATTTGTTTCTCTAGCTCAAACCACAAAGCCACTTTAACTCTCCCTAAAAGACTTCAGTCTGTGTAAGCTACAGTGTAGGACATACTTATTATCCCCCAGTGGGTATTCATTGCCCCTTTCCTCCTGCTTTTTCAATTTCACTTTCTTTTTATTAATTAATGAGCTCTCTTAATTATTTATAGAACCCTTAAAATGCGTCAGGGTTGGATTCCACAGTCTCTTCCTTGCCACACTGCACTGTTTTGCCACAAGAAGGGCACAAATTCCTTCCCAAAGGCATGAAGAGCGTTAGCAGCTTTAATTGGCAGTGCAGAAACACCTCGTTAAGCAAGGGAGATCCTGCCATACACTCCAGAGCAGTGAGTCTTGTTTTACAGCTCTTAGGGGCCAAATAGCACTGGGCAGGGTCTGGACCATCCTCTTGCTTATTTTAGGCAGGTGCAGGGGAATTGTGGATTACAGGTCTGTTCTCTCATCCTCCCAGACTGTGTCACGCTGCATGAGAGGCGTTCCAGCAGCATGATTTTTCTCTTTTATACTCCTACCTAATTGCTTTCTAGGTTTTTTGTTTCTTTATCACAGGCTCAACAATGGGACTTGTTTGGTTTTTCAAGTACTCCTTTGGCAGCCCTGTTTTACGTATGCCTTGGAAGCCAACCCTTCAGTCCAGCTTTACTATCCCAAAACTTTCCCTTTCCAGCCTTGGCTCAGAGCTACCAAATTAGCCCCTAAAGATACCTAAAGTGTTAAGTCTGATCCCACCCAACCACAGAGATGTTGGATACTGGAGGAGGAGGCACAGGGAGCAGGATGGAGCAGAAGAGAAAGGGAGCACTTCAGTGGCAGAGATTCAAGCTGGCAGGCAAGTCATGTCACTTTTGTGGTGCTTTATGACCTTGAGAGACTGTCTCAATAAATCATGCCAAGTAATTAAAAACATAATTTAGAACTTAACTAGCATGTCAGAACACTGGGTATACACTCCTGATGCCTTTCTGTTTTCCTTCCCTTTCACCCCCCCCATGATGCTGGGCTCCAGTGGAGTGAAACCACCTACTGAAGGCAAAAACTCAAACACAATTAATGGCTTGCTGCCAGCCACTTCAATACAAAGAAGTTGATCTAGCCCAGCGAGAGATCTGCAGGTGCCCTGGAGCCTCCTGCTGCACCGTGAATGGCCTCCTCTGACACTGCAAGCAAAACCACAGGTTCTCCTGCAGCATAAATATTTCCTCGCTGGTTTAAACAGAAAGCAGATGTGTCTCATTTGCTTGTGACCCTGAGCACTGAGACTAGTAGCAAGGCGAGAAAATGATGGCAGAATATGGGGCACTTCAGGAAAAAAATAAATAGGAAGGCAATGATAGAAGTCAGACAGGAGTTACCAAGTCAAGGACATCATTTACCTGTTTGTTAGGTTCTTAGAAAATAAATTTTTTGGTGGTGGTAGCAGGTGAAGAATTGCAAGTTTTCGGATATCATCTGTCCTCATCCCCTGGCCCAGCACAAAGTGTGATGAGGCTGATTTGCCTTGTCCATGTGTGGGAGTCCCAGCTCCTGTGTTGGTCTTCTTAGCAGTGTTGTGGCAGTGACATCAGCGCACGAAAATGAGAAAAAAAACAAACTGCCCTAAGAGAAATATTCTCAGTAAGAAGGGCAGAAGGAAGAGAGAGTAAGAGCTGCTTCATTAGCAACTGAACCGTGAGAGAGTGACCTTAATCTGGGACAGAGCTGGGCTGTAGCTTTGTTTCTGGCAGGTTTGGTCCATGCCATCCTCTTACCAGGAAAGACAAAACAGTTGCAGGAACTGAGTAACCCAGATGTTGGATCCCTGTTCTGGACTCATGCTGTTTGGTGTGTGAGTAGTTGGGTGGCAGAGGTCCCCAATCCCTGGGGGGCAAAGGCTGGCCTAGAGCACAGCTGCAAGTGGAGATATCAGGTCTGTAGGAGCAGGCAAAGGATTTAGCAGCATCCTGTTGTCAGATTGTGGCTATGTGTGTCTATGGAAGAGAAGCATTGAAATAATCTAAGGTATGATCCTTAGTGGGCAGTGTGTGATGGATGAAGGTGCTTCCTGTCTTTCTTTTGCCCTTGTTTGGAAGGGAAGATCATAGAATCACAGAATGGTTAGAGTTGGAAGGGACCTTAAAGATCATCAAGTTCCAACCCCCCTGCCATGGGCAGGGACACCTCTCCCTAGAGCAGGTTGCTCAAAGCCCCATCCAGCCTGGCCTTAAACACTTCCAGGGATGGGAATGTTGAAGAAGAGTACAGAACATAGTATCATCGAATCATAGAATGGTTAGAGTTGGAAGGGACCTTAAAGATCACGAGTTCCAACCCACCTGCCATGGGCAGAGGGACACGTTCCACTAGAGGTATATCTCTCAAACAGTTCAGTTACTTTGCAGAAGTTCTCATTGCTTTTCTTTTACAAATGGAGCAAGTCAGGGAAGATATTCTCACCTTTCTTTAAGCTGTGCTGGAGCCTCTGGCCACCAGCTGTTTGTGATTTGTTACCCACCCCTGCCATTTCATGGGGCTGCAGCAGAGCTTATTTCTGCTGGTCGTCACCCTGCTGGCAGTTAATCGCCTGAGCACAAAACCAATCACACAACAACAAAAACAAAGAGCTAATTAATTTTTAATTTGTGTCATTTAAAAGTCCGTTGCATCTTCTTGCAGTTGGATTCTAAAGTGTGTCCTTTCTGGAGGCGAGGGGGGGCAGCCTTGCTCAGTTTTGGGTAGAAGACTGGGCTTTCTTATCAAACCAGTGCCATGCTGGGTAAAACCTGGTGCAGCCCATCTGGATCAGATTAAGTCTGACTGAATTATCTTTTCCTCTTTTTTTTTGGTGAGAGCTTTGGTACTTCATTTATTAAAACACAAACTTGACTCCATGCTGGAATTGCCCAGCTTGACAATAATAAATCTTATAAGCAGGTTTGCTCTTTGCATGCTTGAAGTAATGATTTACATTCATTCACGCTAAAACTTCAGGGCCGTAGTTTGTTTTTACAGCAATTTGTTTGGAAGTCGGGGCAACAAAGTGAGGAATTGCCTGTTCTAGTAGGAGAAAACATCCCGTGGCTCCCACCAGTGAAGGGGATTTTGCCTGTTCAGTGGGGAAGCAGAGGTGTGTGCTGCAGGACAGGCGGCAGCTGGAGGCAGCAGCAGTTACACCAGCTCTGGTGGCAAGGCTGCGCTACGCTTTTCTGTGTACCACGCTGGGACCATAAACTTCACGTGCATTTATAGTTTGAGTTGATATTTCTCATGCCAGGTCGATGATCAATGAGTTGTTAATTTGGAAAGTTAAAGCTGATCTGTTTAGTTTGCGTTGCAAACAAATAATTGCCCACGTGGCTGGAAGAAAAATGGAGCCCTTACTTTGGATGGGACTTAGACCAGCAAAGTGCACCAGCATATTGATCATAGAATCATAGAATGGTCAGAGTTGGAAGGGACCTTAAAGATCATCGAGTTCCAACCCCCCTGCCCTGGGCAGGGACACCTCTCCCTAGAGCAGGTTTCTCAAAGCCCCATCCAGCCTGGACTTAAACCCTTCCAGGGATGGGGCATCAACAAGTTCCCTGGGCAGCCTGTTCCAGTGCCTCACCACCCTCACAGTAAGGAACTTCCTAATATCTCATCTAAATCTCCCCTCTTCCAATTTAAAACCATTACCCCTCGTCCTGTCACTAGACTTCCTGACCAAGAGTCCCTCCCCTCCTGTAGTGTACTTTTTCAGCTTCATGCAAATCTGACAATTAGGCTGTGTCTATACTACTTTTCTTGGCTGTGTCTGTGTGGAGTTGTCTGCACTACGCAGCCTGGGGTCTTATGTCAATAATTCCTGTAGTACTGGGCTTGAATTCAAGCCTGTTCCCACTGCTGGGCTCCGGTTTCCCTGCCAGCTGATACAGCTTGCCTGGCTCTGGGGATATCCAGACGACAGGGAGCCCGGAGCTACCATGCTCATATAGACATCCTCATAGCGCCTGGCTGTGACACACAGAATAAATATGGAAAATAGAGCTCAGTGAGGACTAGCTGCTTAGCCTGGCTTGGGGACAAAAAAGAAATGCCTCTGCTGTGCCGCTAGGAACAAGAAAAAATTGCTCCAGGGGGACAGAGCTACTGTCTAAATTTGGAACTGCCAGTTTCGTTTTGCCTGTTCAGGGACCCTGTTATTTGCAGAGTCTTAAACAGAGGACAGGGGAGCCGGAGTGGGAGCAGACACGGAGCCATGGGAGCACTGGGAACACACTGAATTCATTCCTCTCTGCTCCTGTGACCAGAGGAGCTGTAGACCTGTCCCTTGGATTTCATTCTGCCTATTCCAAAGGTATTGTAATTATGGGGAAGACAACGAAGATCTCAAACAGAGGCTCCATTCACAAGTTTTTGGTGATTCTCAGTGGCCCAGCAGGTCCACCATGGAGCCTGATAACCAGCAGCAAACCCCTGACTGGCTGCTGCAGCTGGGTGAGATCATTAGGGATGCACTTCAAGTGTTGGAAAGCACGGAGCCACCGCTGTGGGGAAGCCTTGAGCCTGAGAGCTGCAAATCTGTTCCTGTGCGTGCCCGATGGCTTCACCCCCTCTCTCTTACTGCTGCGTTCATAATGCTGGATGTGAAAAAATTAGCCAGACTCCCTTCATGCAAACAGTGGGGGAAGTCTGCCCCTCCTGATGCCTGCAATATGAGGAGTGAAGGCAGAATGTCACATTGTCAACGGGACAGGGTTTGCTTCTGCTTTCCTGCCTGACTCTGATGGCGCAGATTTAAATCAGAGAGGGGTTTGATCTGTTTGGGTTTCCATTATAGGTCAGGGAGGTCCTTCTGTTGTACTTCCAAGGTGAGATACTGAGTGACTTATTTCCGGATCTTATTGATCCTACCTCTTTTGGATAATTTTTTACATAGTGCTGCTTCAGGCCAGTGCAGTCCTAGGGGTGGTAGGTGCTCTGGACAAATTGGTATTTGGCTCTTTACTATCAAAATCCTGGCCAAACACATGCTGGACTCAGTGCACATCAGAGGGGTTTTCTGGCTGTGCCCCAGCCTTGCCTGGAGGTGGCCAACCCTGGAGCAGCGTTTTACAGCTGATGTCTTTTGTTCAGGAAGACAGGATATTTGTTTAAAGAGGAGCAACCATGATAATACTTCAAAGTCAAATAATTCATTTCAATGGGGAACAGGAATACGCCAGTGACAGCATCAGTGTGAGGCTCCTGCAGCAGTATGCCTCAGAATCGGAGCAGGTGACATTCATCTCCTGGATGCTGAAAGGAGAGGTTGCCCAAACCCACCCTTGCCAGCTGATTTTCCTCTCCCATCTGTGGACCCCAGAGGTGCTAGTTACATTTCCTACAGAGCTTTAGTTATCACTCAGATTCTCAAGTCAAACAGAAAAAAAGAATAATAATTGTGCTTCACCGAGTCAAGGGAGAAAGAAAAATAGGAGATATTCAGAAATGTCAAATGCAAATATTGACTTGCTCCATCCCCCCAACATTGGTTATTAGTGAAAAATCAAGGAAGTTTGAAATGCACTTTGCACACAGTCTCAGCATAAATAACGCTACTTTGCATTTCATCAGCCTTATTTTCCCCACGGGTTCACTGTCGTCTCTCATTTAGGCACCACAGGGATGATCAACTTCAGAAAGAAGTTGAGATGAAAGGCGCCAAAATGTAAGTGGCTAAAAAAATTCCTGGCACTCAAGAGCAATCCAGAAAACTTTCTACTCCACAGGTGCATGAGCACTGGGGGATTGAGTCAGGCTTTTTTTTTTAATGGAAAACTTTGTCTGTATCAATAGTATAAAGATTTTATGAAGCCACATTTTGATTTTTAAAGTGTTTACCGACAGCACCTGGTGTTGTCTGTGACACTTTTGTGATACAGCACTTTTGTGATCCCTGTGAAACTAGGAATTCCTGTGCACTGGAGGCAGGCAGTATAGTAATAATTTGTTACTTTATTTTTATTGCAAAGTGTATTTAATTCTATAATATAATTACAGCTGTTATCTGTAAAGAAAGAAAAAAGAAAGGTAAAGGTAATGGCATTCAGATCAAAAGAGATGCAGTAAGACAGAAAGGTGTTTCTGTGGCTGTGGTTTCTCAGGTAGGATTCAAATCTGGGATCACCTTCCATCTTTCTGGCTGACCCAGTGCAAGCATGTTTCTTGTGCCCCAGTTTCCCAGCTGCTAAATAGGACTTGAAATATCCGTTTCTCTCAACCATTGCCTGAAGTGACCAACTGGATACTGGGCTCTTTAGAGTGGTGTGTACCCCCCTGGGGTGCACTTTCCAAGTCCTGCCCCATAGGAAAGGAGGAGAAAACAGCAGCCCGAGGCATAGGACGGCAGCAGAGGTGGGAGCAGAAAGGCAAGGGAAGCCTGAAAACCAAATCAGTGACTTTGGAAGAAGACCCACGAGCCTGAATCAGAGCAGGAGCTGCTGAGCGCAGAAGGCAGTGGCTAACGTGTGGGTATGCCTGAGGGTGAGGGTAACCCCGAGGAGTCACAGACACGGAGCACAGAGGAGCATTGACTTTCAGTGGGGCTCACATGAGAAAATACAAGGGCTAATAATACGAGACAAATGATTAAAAATACCTTGACAGCAACAAAAAAGGGATAAGGGGAGATCAGTTCATATCTTTTCAATACAGTCTGGTACGTGTAGATGTGCACAGAATGATTTTGGGAAAGGTGAAGTAGTATTTCGACAGCTAAGTATCTCCACTTTTATTTGGTTTATATGCAGTGATCTTCCAGAAGGGGATTCATTCAAGACACCGGAGTAATACAGCAGAGCTAATCCACATGTGGTTCAGTAAAAGGTCAGTGTATTGCATCCTGCAGAGGAGATTTACGTACCACCATATACGTGCATTCTTCTTCTTATTTGCTGTGTGCTTATTTTGGAGAATGGTCCTTTCTAGGTCAGTATGAGGTGCCTTTGGAAACTTGTAGGTGCAGAGAATTACTTGGTCTGCCACTAGTTGATTTTTGGACCGTACGGCTTCCTTCTGTATTGAAATGGCTTAGAAGCAGCTTTCAGACACCCATCACACAGAATGCTTTCGAATACATCATCCAGCCTGTGTTTTGTGTCCACTTATATAGCCCTAGATGGTGCTTAGGCAGGCAATTTGCACAAGGTCATGAAGTTAAGTGGCAAAGTGAACATCTTCAGCCCCGCATCCTTATTCATTCCCAGCCCTGCCTTAAACACATATGACCAAAAAGGGTCAGATTTTCCCAGTAACATCCAGCAGATCCTTCCCTTCTCTCCCACTCGCTCCTGTGGCAGCGAGGAGTATCTGCACATCAGACCCTTAAGATCTCATAAACCCACTTCTGAAGCATTCTCTATAGTGCTGTCTGTTGAAATGTTTAATTTGGGGACTAGCTAAGAATGATTTAGCAGCTGATTAAGAGGCATGCCAGTTCTGCTGTTCCAGGATTGATAATCCATAATGTACACATGTTATTGCTGTTGGAGCAGTGTTATGTTGCGGGTCTGAAGTAACAGCATAATTTTCTACCAGGCTTGGGCTACCTGTCGCCTTGATTTTGTCAACCTAATGATAAAAGTAAATACTATTTTAAGGACCTTGCTGGTGAGTGTCTTTCTGTCAAAATGAAACTGCCTTATGTTAAAGATATTCTGGAGAAGTAGAAGGTGTAGCCCTGATGGAGACTGACTCTGAGGTGGGTGGGCAGACATCAGGAAGAGAGCACCGAATTAATTTTTTAGCCACTGAAATTAATTGTTGCCCTGCTGTTCACCTGGAGGAGCCAGTTCCATTGCTGAAACACAGAGGAAATTGGGAAGAGCTGGTTACTGTTACCACGGTGTAAAGCATAGCTGTGTTTAATTTCTGGAGCAGTTTCCTCTGTGTGTGATCAAGGTGTGATATAACCAGAGTGTGCTCAGACTGTGAACTTTCTTTCCTGACCCTGACCCGACTCGGCGTTACAGATGCAAATGCCCCTGAGACCAAATGTGGCCCGTATCCGTTGACTCCAGCAGTTTTCTTCTGTGATTCTTCACATGACTTTCTTCCCCTTATCAGGCAGTATCTTTGTCCTCTAAGGTCCTGAGATCCGAGCTTTCTTATTTTAGAAGCTCTCATTCTTTCTCATCTGCTGTCTGAACACCAACTTCTCATCAGTCATTGGAAATCATTGATTTCAAATCTCATTCTGCTACTTGTGCCCATTATGTTCCTGCTGCTAATAACCCCTGGGTCTCACAGAGTGCAAGAGCTTTAAATAGGACATAGGTTTGGGTGTCTATATCCCTATTTCGTATTGGGTAAGCTGAAATATAAAGAAGCAGCTTGCTTAAAGTGTTAATAGGAATTGGTTTTAAAAGAACTGAAAGGTCTGAGTGCCTTTCTGATAGGCTCTGCAGTCAGTAGCAGTTTTGGAGATTCTGGGCTGGATGGGTATCTGTCTGCCAGATACAGCTCAGATCCCCCTTGTTTCTAGACATAAAATAATAAAGGAAAATACTGGAAGAGGAATAAAGCAGTCCCAAATTGCTACAACATTGTCACTTCATGCCAACTAATTGTTCAAATTCCCTTTGAAGCCCACAGAGATATTTTTAAGGCACGATTCCTCTTCTAAAGCAGGTGTCTAAAAGCAGGGCAGCTCTGCTTTGGGGCTGCATGCTCTTCTCCTCTGGCTGAAAGGGGGGCAAGAGGTGGACATGGACACAGGAGGTGTTGTTAGAGGAGAGAACATCCCTCTGCCTTGCTCCGAGGGGAGGTCAGCATTGCCCATAGACACAGGTCATGTAGAACTGGAAGCAGGGTGCAGTTCCCCGTCCCCTAATCTCCTTCAAACATACAGCAGCAAACAATTACTGGAGCCCAAACAGCCGTGGAGAAAATACAGGGCTAGAACCTTTTCGTTTAGCCAAGTATATGATTTGAAAACAAACAAATGCTTTCTTTAAAACAAATCCAGCACAGCAATTTATTTGCAAAATTCCTGGAGTGGAGCAGAAGCCACATAAAAGCGTGGAAGCTGTGGACCGAATCAAGGGTATGTTGTATTTAGCAGATGTGAATAGATAAGCCACAGAGAGAATATAAGGGAAGGGAAAAGTACATTTCCACGGTTGGGAAGATAGCACATGTTTATATCCGGGATGTTTCACTGACTTCTCCTTTCCCAAACATAACATAGCACATTAGTGAAGGATGCGTCGCATTTGCTGATTATTGCATTAGCTGAATTCGGAACAATATTGAATTCCTTTGCTCAGCAGCCCCTGGCAGACCCAAACAGCGCGAGCTTTTAGAGCCTGGGGGGTAGCTGTGCTGTGGTTTGGGGTTGGTCAGAGCAATGTTGGCACCAGAGCCAGGTGCCAGTGTTTTCTGCGTTTCTTCTTCTTGCTTGCAGAGCTGTTGTTAGTAATTATTATTTCAGGAGTGTCCCACGGTGGTGGCACAGCCCAGGCCCCCGCAGTGCCAGGGGTTGTGCAAACACAGAGAAAAAGGTTGTGCCGGTTGTTTTGAGGTTGCAGTTTGTGCTGTGGTTTGGTTAACTGCATACTTGGGGTGACAAGCATTTGAACCACATCAAAAGCATTTCCTGTCATTAGGAAGCGCTGGTTCTATGGGAAACCCCTGTCCAAAGCAACTGGAAAGACAGCGTGACTTTGGAAAAATAAGGCTTAAGGCCATCGTTTTGAAGTGGTTTAAAACCAATACAGCAGTGATCTTTCATGTGAGCTGCTATTTTGGCCCTAAATATTTGACCTTGGAAACTTAATGGCTGAATAGCAGAAGTGAAGAAAAGAGGTTTTCATCGTGAGTAGCGTATGAAAAATTAGCAACTCGTGGATCACGCTCTTCTGCTGAGACTCCTCGTGGTACTTAGAAATACTTGATATCATCTTTGGATAGACATCAGGTTTTGGTACTATTCCAGGCGTGTGCCTGGGTTGGGTACCTAATGCAGCCCTGTTTGTCTGCTAACGGGCTGAGCAGATGACCAGGAACTCCTCGTTTGCTCAGATAAAACCTCTGTCAGGAAAATTCCTACCACGGAGGAGGCGGTCAGATTTTCTGGTGGAAGATTTATTAGTCTCAGTTTGCTGTGGTGTTGGAGGAGGGTGAAGGGTGTGTGAGGAGAAATTCAGGTGCTGTTTTGTTTTATCTGCCGGAGTCTGCCATTGCAATCAGGGAATGAGACTCTCTCTCTCCCCACCAAAGTTTATTTATGGGATGAGCTGCTGTGGGATGAGAACAGTCTGATGGAGGAAGCACGATGCAACCTGAGAGCACCTCGGGTAAGGCCAGACGTCAGGGAGCGCTTGCTTTCTGGGTTAGTTATTTCTCTCCTACTTGGTGCCACACACATTTTAACTCAATTGTACCAATTCACACATCTTCGGAATGGAGTTTGTCATAACCGAGGAAATAAGTCCCATCAAGAGAAATATAAACAGAAGGAAACTCTGTTCCTGAGTTCACTTGTCATCATAAACACTTCACACTTCCCTGGGCTCTCGGAGCTCTCTCACAGCATAAATGCGGTGGGAATCTTCTGCTTGTTGCTGACATGTGGGCGTTTGTATCATGGAACTGAGCAGCTGCTAAAAGATTGCAGCCTTTAACTGGAGTATTTCTCCACGCAGAAAGAAGCAGGGATGAATCCATGGCTCTAAGTAAGGAGGGAGCATGGAGAGATGCTGGTACTTGTTGTAGGTTAGACCCCATTTGCCATGCCGGGTCTATACTGGCATGCTAAAGCTGCTGGGGTGGAAGTGGGCCTCACGTATATATGGTTGATATTTCAAGAGAAGTGTGGGCACGTGAATCTGTCAGCAGGACACTTAGTTCACAACTAGTCTGGGTATTTTGTTTTTAACAGAGGCTGACTGAGAAAGGAAATGCATGAAGAACTGGTACTGAATATAAATAGAAGTCCTTGCTTTTTAGGTGTCATCTTGGTTTCATTTTTAAGAAGGAACAAGTATGAGTGAGAGAATTTATATTAAAATTTATATGTAAGGTTATTAAAGCCTACTCCGCAGACTGCAGATATTAATATCTAGACCATGGTACCAGATAATCTCCCAGCAGAGAGTGGTGTTTGAACCATGAAATGTCAGTGTTCAGTTGTAGGAAGAATGAACTCAGGGCTTTGCAGATCTGTGTTGGAAAGTTTAAGTTCTTACTTGTGAATAAATATAAAATATTAATTATCAAAGGATATTTTTGAGGGGATATAGTCTCACAGTGAGTGGTTGTAAAGCAGCTGCCCCATGCCTTCTGAGGAAACATGATTATAAAGGAATTGTAGTGGGTAAAGAAAAAATATATCTAATATATTTTGAAATAAAAATAAATCCTTAGAAATTAGATATGGCTGTCAATACTCTGAGAAAATCTCTAACCAAATTAATGCCATGCTAAGTATATTTGTTGTGGGCTTAGTGGATTTTACTAGGAAGGCATGCCTAAGAATTTGTAAACACTATTTATTAAATCTGATGGAGGGGAAAATTTAACCATATGGTGGTAAAGCGTGGAGTGAGCATGCTCTGGCTTGCAAAGTATTCCATTATCAAAGTTACTGCTCTTCCAAAACACTCACCTCCAAGACTGACCTCAGGGAGGAAGCAATCTCTCTCATAGATGGCTTGATAAAGCTAGAAAATGGGTCAGTCACTGAGACTGAAAAGGAGGTGAGAACTGCAGATTGCCTGGTGGGCAGGATGCAGTGAGGGGAGGTGGTGGTAGCCCTGGCCAGCTCCTTGGTGGTCCTCACTCAGCATGGGGGGCTCTGGGTACCTGGCTTGGGCTGTGCATGGAGCAGGGTGAGATAGCAAGTATTAGCTTTATCTGAATGGTCCATGTAGCACTGCTCTGTGTGCCAGCCAGTTGGTTTTGCCGGTCAAAGAGAAAGGGCCGACTGGAATGGATAACACAGAGCTTCATCTCCCTCCACAGGCCACCACAAGGATTCCTTGGCTTGAGCCAATCCAGCAAGGAAGTGCCCATAATCACGTAGCCAACCTTTGTAGCTTACCTTTTCAAAACAAAGAGCTTCTGCATTTTTTTCAGCTACTTCTCACCTCTCCTGTAAGTCTGTCTTGGCATTTTCTCTCTCATGCATTTACAGAAGCCTGCAGTGCTTTTCCATGGATGCCATGGACGCACACATCACTCAGCAGCACGCAGGGCCTTTCGTGGATCTAACAAGAAGAAAGGCAGAAGGAATGCAGTGAAGAGGCTTACCTGAAGACACACACGTGCATACACACACTGCTACTGCTTAACGCTTCTGTTCCCTCCAGGGTTCAGCCTCTGGTTCACCTCCTTTCTCATGTTTTATTTAACCTTGACTTAACCTTCCTCTTCAGCCACCTGCTTGTTTACTGACTCCTAGCTTCTCGTCCTCGGTATTCCCCTCAGAGATCATTGCTCTTTGTTAAACCTTTCTTCTTCCTGAAGAAGAAGCCCCATTCTTTTACAAAGGCAATGAGCAGTTGTTCAGTTGAGCAGGTATCGTAGAAGGACAGGTTTCTGGAGCTGTTGCTGTGATTCCCAAGACCCATGTCCAACTGGTTTCCAGTCTATTATTAGCCATGGACCCCCTCCTAAAGGCGAGGTAACACACATAGAGACGCACTTGAATTGTGTTAACTGAGTTACTTGAGGAAGGTAGCAGCACTATATCTCATTTTTTACTGGATGGCTACATAGAGGAATTTATAGCATTTCTCATAAATGATATTATAAACTTCCATTAGCAGATAATGAACCAAACAGTCAAGATCCTGATTCTTACTTGTCTGGAAGTCTTTAGGGAAGGCTTCGGTCACCTTGGGTCCATGAGCAGTGACTACATTGGAATTCAACAACTGATTTTTTTACATATTTATGTTTTCTTCCTAGTTTTCTGTGCCTTGTACTAAACAACAGAGCAAAGATATGTTCCTAATTGTGCTCTTTAGTTTTGAATAAAAGAGAGAAAAACTGAAATGGAGAGAAGCACAGCTTTGCCTAAGGCTGTCTGCTGAAGGTAGGCAAGAACGCAGCAGTGAATAAGAGAAAATAAAAATTGTAGGTATTAGAAAATTGACCAATTAAGAGATCTTGAATTCCAGCTCTAAAAGAAAGGAAAGAGCTTTCATTCTTCCCCAGTTTCACTGTGCTATCCTGCAGACGAACTCTGTGTGTTACGGTATATTATCAAGTTTGAACAGTAATTCTACATGATTGTTCCTTAAAAATTGCTATTGATGCGTTTGGTTAACTCACCTTTTCACAGCTCTCCTGCTATGTAGTGTGTGGCTGTGAGGAGAATACTGAATCCTTCTCAGGATGGCTGCTGGTTTGAAACTGTCTCTGTGAATCTGAAGACATGATAAGAGATGATCCTTCCCAGAAATACATTGTGAAGACCCGGGAAATCCATTAGAAGTTGCAATGCAATTCCTAAAAAGAGGAAGAAGATGTAAAACTCTGAAAGTAGGTTGCTTTTCACTCTAGAGCAAAGCTTTGGGGACTTTTCTGACTGTGCCTAGGGCATGCAGAGGCAAGCACTGGTGTAAAATGAGTAGGGAGGTTTCCTCGGTGTTTGGGGTAGGATGGTTGGGTTCAAAATCATTCTTGCTGTTGGAAAGTGAAGAAAATATCTGGTTGTCTACTGGAAATTAGACTTTGGTTATGAGGAGCAGTGTTTGTTCCCACCAGCGGGTCAAGCCCAACCTTAGGTTGACTAAGACTACTTGGTCAAGCCAGTTTCTGCATTTCAGGGTTTTTTTTGGAGCTTACATCTTTAACATAAAAATGTCCAAGCACAGTCTGACCGTATAAAACATGATTATATCCTTTTCAAATTCAGATTGGGGAAGTATGAAGTGCTTAATCTCATACTTTCTTCATTAATTGCAAATTTAATTTATAAACAGCTGCATGAGTTAGAAATTCCATCTCCTGTGATGAATACAGACCAATTAAGGTTATAAGTAGAAATAATTTATGGGATGTGTCAAAAGCAAAAATAGATTTACATAGAGCTGTATTGATTGAAATGCAATCTCATCAATCTGGAGGGTGTTCTGGACAGTATGCAAGGAACTTGGAGATGAAAAAGATAGGAAGACAACACAATAAAGCAAACATCTTCATTTGTAAGGCAACTAAAACATATCACTGAATCCCAGCTGCTATAATAATTCCCTCCCTTCTCACACAGCTCCGCAATACTGACAAATCTAAATATGAAGAAGAAAAATGTCTCTAGAAGGCTGTTATTTTGCTGCCTGAATTGTGTCAAGGAAGTGTAAATATAATCACATTTTATCCTCTGATCTGAAATGGATTTCCGTGGCACAGATCACAATGTAGCTTGCCTTGATTGATAATAACTCCCTTGTTACCATCAGTAATACGGTGAGGTGCGGAGGAAGGAGAAAGCAGTTCAGTTCGTGACAGAATTACTAGGCAATTCACTCAAAATCCTGTATCTTTATTTGTGTCAGGAAGGGAGAGTAGACCCCAAAGGTTTGCTGTGTGAGACACACCATCCTGAGGAAATCCTATAATTATTTGGATGCTGAGGCCGAAGCGGTATCATATGACAAACGACAAACACCACCACGTTATCTCTCTTTCAGTGATCCATAAGGAGCTTATAGTTTTCTTGGATTTGTTATGCATAAACTAATTCTGGCTGATACTTTTTGGTGCTTTCAGAAGCAGTCGACAGCGGGATGGTAGAGATGCAAAGCACAAGCTACTGTGGTCGCTTCTCTTGGGAATTCTTGCTCCTTCTGATCCATTGCTGACCATAAAAACCCAGGCTCTCTTTCCCTTGCATACTGCAATCCTACACTGCACTCCTAGTGGATCTGGATGAGTCAGCTGGAGAGTTCACCGCTCTCAGTTGCTCATAGAATCATAGAATGGTTTGGGTTGGAAGGGACCTTAAAGATCATCTCATTCTAACCCCCTGCCATGAGCTGGGACACTTCCCACCAGGCTCCAAGCCCCATCCAGCCTGGCCTTGAACCCCTCCAGGGATGGGGCAACCACAGCTTCTCTGGGCAAGCTGGGCCAGGGTTCTCACCACCTTCACAGTCAAGAATTTCTTCCCCAGATCTCATCTCAATCTCTCCTCTTTCAGTTTAAAACTGTTCCCCCTCTTCCTATGGTTTGACTCCCTTCCAAATAGTCCCTCCCCTTCCTTCCTGTAGCCCCTTTAGGGACTGGAAGGGGCTCTAAGGTCTCTTCGGGGGCTTTTCTTCTCCAGGGTGAATAATCCCAACTCTCTTAGCCTGTTCTCACAGCAGAGGGGCTCCAGTCTACGGATCATCTTTGTGGCCTCCTCTGGGCCCATTCCAACAAGTCCATGTCCTTCCTGTGTTGAGGACTCCAGAGCTGGACACAGAACTCCAGTTGAGGTCTCAGGAGAGTGGACTAGAGGGGTAGAGTTCCCCCCATAGCCTTCCTGGCCACACTTCTTTTGATGCAGCCCAGGATGCAGCCCCCATCTCCCGTCCTCAGCTGGAGAACATCATCTCCGTTCCTCACATACACGCATCTGTGCAGGCAGCGCTTACGCGAGTGCTCCCAAAGGCATCCATCCCAGCTGGCTGTCAGGATTCCTAGCCTCAGCAAGGCAAGTTGGCTGTCAGGGCTCAAAGGGCAGGGCCAGCCATGGATGGGGACCCTGGCGCTCCCAAGGGAGCTGTGACATCCCCCAGCAGCACAGCATCATGCCAAGCAAAGCACAGTCCTGGTCTCAGCACTCAAAGCCTTGGACATGAGCTACTTTGGAAAAAGGCCGTTCTTCAAACTGGTCCTCTCCTTCGGAGATCATTGTCTTCACCTCACAGCTTGGGCTGCTGAGCAGGATGTGGCCATTCCTGGAGCTGTGCAGAACCAGCACAGTGTTGAGAGGAACCTGGGTGTGCTTTTGCCTCCGTTGGTCATTTGGGTGATTTATTTGGCAGCTGGAAACAGTGGGACTGACAACTCAGGAAAATGGTGGAAGGAAGATGGGGAGACAAGTAGCTGGTGCCGTCTCTGGTCTTGTCTGAGATCCTCCATGCGTGGCTGTGTTGGAGGGTCAGCATTTCATGAAGGAATGGTTGATGTTTGCTACGTCTGTGGCTTTAGATTCTGCGGTGAGCTCATACAGTGCCTTACAGATTGTAAATGAAATCCCAGGCTGGACCCATCTCCCGGTTGTTTCTCTCCCCCGTTCTTCAGCAGATGAATTCCTAACCTGTTCACCTGGCCAGGCAAGTTAATTGTATCTTGAATTTACAGCTCTCACAGCTCCCTCCATTTCCTCTGCCTTCCCCGAGGGGCGATGCGCAGTAGCTGGCAGAGCTGTGTGAGGGAGCGCGGTGTGGCTGAGGCTCTGCTCGCTTGGTCGCCAGCCAAAACTGAGGCATGTGGTAGACCCCCCTCCACAGCTGTATCCTTTTCAAAGTGATGTTTGTAGCGGAGAGCTACAAAAGTGCTATTATGTTGTCTTGAGTGGCTATGCGGGTTGCATTCTAAGCAGAGCAGGGATTAAATTTTGCCATCACTGCCCATGAGCAATTTGCCATTGTGCGGCGAGCGGCTTTCAGAGCAGGTTATTATTGCTGTCTGCGCTCTACCGTTCTTATTGTATGAAACCTGAAACAGGACTCCCAACCTTGGAAGGAAAAAGATAATCCCTTTTCCTCTATTGTCGGCAACACCGTCTTAGAAGCCAGAGAAATGCAGCTCCCCCCTTCTCCTCCCTTAATGATCCTGTGCTTTTCTGCTCAGTGCTATATCTGTGTTTGCTTCTGCTGCGTTTCCAATGACGCTGGGACTAATATGGCTGTTCCCACTCAACGGTTCCAGCTGATGGAAGGCCGTGTCTTGCCCAAAGATCTCCATCTGTGCACAAATGAGCAATGATGGCCACTTCTGGGGACAGGGAGTTAACCGGCAGGTTACAGAGAACAAAGCAAGTAGCAAAAACCGCTGAGCTGTATTTATTTTTATTTTATTAGGGGTCAGAGATATTAGTGACAGATAATGGCTTTATGGAATGACAATTTCTGAAGAGATACTTATCACCAAGGGGTGTTTCTTCCATTATTATTATCTAGGCAGGGCCAAAATTTTAACAGCTTGAGATGCTCTGAATTAAAGCAAAACCCTCTCCTTTCCTTTTCTCATCCCACTCCATCTCTCCCTCAGCTGCAATCTGGAGCACCACTGCCTCACAAACTAGTGTTTTTTTCTTTCAGACAGGCAAAAAAAGTTACACTTGACTGCATGCTGTGTTGAAGAGGCACTACCATGTGCTTGCACTTTTCTGTTTTTCCATTTTCCTTTAACCATAATTAATACTCCTAATTAACCCCAAATTTCAACCCTTTTCCATATTAGATAAGAATGTAATCCCTGTTCAGTTGACTCCCACAGAATAGCTTATCTGTCTTAAATACCAGCTTCACACCAAAGTAAATTTACCATTGGAATGAGTTCCAGTAATTTCTTCTTTGCCTCAGCTTCATAGTGCAGGAGGACCTGGCTTTCGGCAAAAACAAGTGCTGATGGAAATCGGGTGGCAGCTCTAGGTCTCTTGTCTTATCTCAGGTGAACCTTGTCCTCTCACACCTCCTCTGTGAAGATGAAGACCTCCAAACCCCAGAAGAATTCCTGGGAAGATCTGAAGAGGACCACTTGTGTGCATGAGATTGCCTCAGGAATCACAGTGGCTTTTCTTGACTTTTTCTCAGGATCCATATTCACTCACTCTATAAAAAGTCCTCTTTGAGAGAAATACTGTTATCACATTTTACTCTAAGGACCCATACCAATCTCTTTTTCACAAGAAAAGGCTAAAAATTCAAGGCCTAGGGTCAAAATCAGCTTCTTAAAAGAAGATGTCCAGACACAAAAAGAAGCTCAGTAAAGACCTTTTTATTGCTCCCAGTTTTCCATGTGGTTAGTCCTGTGGTGCTGGGAGTAGTGCAAGTATCAAAGTCTGTAGGTTCAAGGCATCGCTCTGCCCACAGAAATGTCAGGGCTTCTGGACTGGGGTCCTGGATCTGGGCTTGGTTTGCATGAGCTGGTGGAAGTCCCTTCACCAGCATAATCCGTGTTCCTTTGGTCCATAAATTATTTATTTTGTGAGCCACAATGTCCCAAATCCAGTTTCCTCTGAATCTCTCTCTCGCTTCCCTGTCCAAGGAGTGGACAGGCTTTGGCTGAAGCATTTCCATGGCTGAAGTGATTTCTGCCCACATTCCCAATGAACTCACACAACAGCCTTTCTCTTCTGCACCCTGCAGTGATATTGCTCAGGGCCACTAAAAAATGTGGACATTCATTTTCTCTGGGTGTTCTACCTCTCTGTCAAATCTTCTTTAAATAGGCCAGTGGTTCCAGCACATGTTTGGGGGGGAGTCTGCAGGTGCACCCTCAGACAGCCAGCACGGGCACCTCTGCTCCATTTCCATAGGAAACAAAGCTACGACGATGTCGGATTGGATTGACCTACTGTTTGAGGAGGTTGTGAAATTTAATTAGCTCTCAAAGAAGCACTCGGCAATCGTGGGACACAAAAGTGTGATTGAAGTATCTTTGTTTCCATGCTAGTAAAAAAATCTGCCAGATAAATGAAATAACCACGTGACGTTTCTGGCCAGCATTTGTTGGAGCAGAATGATGATGGGTGGAGGAGGGAAATGGGTTCCTTTTCTGCTCCGGGTCGGGACGCCGTACCACCCCAACAAGCGGGGATGTTTGCATCGGATGTGGGGATGACACAGCCAGTGCTGAGGAAGGAGCTTTGTGCTGCGGTTTCAAGCATAGAGATGTAGGAAAGACCCTCCCCTCACTCCCCCACGGCCCCTCATTTCCGACAGGCTCAGAGACTAATTACGCTATCGCGCCGCTCCTGGCAATTGCAAGGGCTTTTAACGCTGCTACCTGCTTTGGAGGAGGGAGGCTGGAATAATCTGCTTTGTGTAGTGTCCCTTGCTGGAGATAAGAGAGAGGAGTGAGTTGCAGGGAATGTAAATTGAATGAACATATTGCGGTTGCTGGACACAGCTCTGGTAGGTCTGCTCTGGCTCTGCTTCTGATTGACACAGCCCATTGTACCCGCTGCCACCGCCTCACGTGTCCCAGAGCACAGCCGTGGATTCATGGCACGGCACAGGAGCTTTCAGTGGGTTTTCCATCATAAATTTTTCTTTCTTTACCTTTTTGCCCTCTTCCCTTCCTGTGAGCAGATGAAACATGCACTTAATTTTCAGGAAAGTGACTGCTGTGGTAGCAGCTGTGGGAAATCAAATGCACAGCAGGCCCCCATAATTCACAATAATTTTGTGTAGCAGTTTCTGATGATGTGATATCAGGTGAAAATTATCCCTGCTACTTTCTGGTGTGCCACATCTTTGAACTCCAGCCTGCTTTTCCATTGGCATGTGTGCCTAGGGCTACCAGATTATTGACAGGGGAAAAGAAGTAATATCATAGATTTAGTTTTAAAGTCTTCCATGTAAACGTATTGCTGAGGATGCACACAGGGTGCTGCTGGAGCCTCAGCAGCAAAGACCATTGTTGTTAGCCCTTTAATCTCCACTGTTTGTATTTATACAGATTCTTTCACTAAGAAGCATCCATGTTGATCTGTTATATTTACCCACAGATGTGATATTTACTTCTGACGAGATAAAAATGATAATGATATCTCTGTGTCACAGGATTTTATTTCAAATGAAGGATCTAACGGAGCGTATCATGTTTTATTACTGCTCTAAGTTCAGCTGGTAGTGTCTGTGGAGAGGAGGCCGTCCCTTCCCTGGCTCCGTTCAAGCTGCAGGACAGGGCACAGGAAAGGATGCACCTGGGCTCCAGGTCAATGTACCATCCAGCACAGGCTGTGCAGCCCCTCCTTTTAAAAGATTCTGGAAAACAGGCTTGGAAAGGCAGGTCCGGGCTGCCTATTCCCCATCAGCCAGTGTACAGTTTAGCAGATGTGAGACCCAAAACTTCCAATCTCCTCCAGCAGGAAGGAGAAGGCCTCCAGGAAGCACTTAGCCCAGGAGGAGCTTTGGATCACATTGTGATAGAAGCGGAGAAGCCCTGAGGCAAGGGGCCAAATGGATGTGTGGTTTTTTGACATCACCTCAAAGGGTAATTTCTCTCCTGTTTGCAGGACAGCAGGTCTCTGGGATTAGAGGAGATGTGGTTCCTTAATGCGGTGGGCTCAGGAAAGGGAAGAAGATGGGACTGTACTTACAGAAAGCTGCTGGTGAAAGGGTGAAACCTCTTGCAATCTGGTGCATCATTTCCATTGCTGGGTATCAAATAGGGCTGTTAGCAGCTTGATATGAAAGAACGTTTAAATATTGATGACAAGTCTGCTCGGTGGAGCGTTGCGTATACTGAGAGGACCCTGTGAATCTGGAATATTTAATGTAATCAGCTGGAATGTAAAGCACAATATGTACAGCCTTGTTCAACCTGTGCATTTAATCACTGCTCTCGAAAGGCTATTGCCTGCAATAAAGCCAAGTCTAAAGCGAGGAAGAAACCCACTATTTCCCAAGGGAACAATGCAGAAGCTCTTTAGCTGATCTTGGTTCCCTGTTTTCAGAGAATACCTTGCAGAGGTGTCAACAGAGATAGAGCTGGCCTAGTAGGAGAGACTAATTTACAAGTAAAACCACTAAATATTGTTTATCTGTAGTTACTGTTTTAGTTCCTGTTGGGGAGCCATCAGATGTATTAACTTAGGAACTAATAAAAAAGGCCACTAATTTGGAGAAATTTGGGAATTCTCACTCCATTTACAATTCACTCAAAATATCAGTCAAAAATTGCGCCTTTGATGTACTTTTCTCCCAGTTCCCCCCTAAAGGAATTCCTGTCCTGCCAGGATCTTTGACAGCCCTAGAAGACCACATAATGCTATCATGAGCAAAGTTAATAGCGAGCAAAAAGGAGGCCAGATTAGAGAAAATAGTTCATTTGAAGTTTTAAACTGAAGATCAATGATTAATGGATGCAAGAAAGACGGCATCAGTGCAGTAACGATCCGGTACTTGGAAAGAGAGGTATGTTTCTGACACATTAGATGTGTCAATAGCTCTGCAGTGATGGGTTTGTAATAGCTGATGTATCCCATTAGCAGAGACATGAATGATAAACAGAACGGTACCCAGCACAGAGTTCAGCCAGTGCTGATGAAGTTAGCACAACCTGAATCTACACAAGTCCATGAAGTTGTGACTTGCTGTAGGCAGATGGCAATAAACTCAGTTCTGGTGGTCAGGCTCAGCTCTTCCACGTGGATTCTGTCCCCTGGCACATTTATCCAGGGATTTTGTTGCACTCAGTGCAAGGCAGAGGAAGAAACCCCAGGAGCACCCATAAACTCAAGGCAGTGTAGCGAGGTGTTACCTTATTTGCAGAGCAGAGGGATACGTGAGGGATCAGCTCGTTTCCTGCAATACATGTGAGCTGGTATATAAATAAATGGCTCCTGGACATGCATTTTCCAAGGGCAGATTCCTGGCAGTGGGACTTTTTCCATTTGCCTTGAACAAGTGTTCCATACATGCTTCAAAACCTGTCTTCTCTCCCAGACTTGGTGAGAGGAGTTGGACTGAGCGTTGAGTGGTTGCAGAGCATGTTTCTGTATTTAAGCAAGGATTGTTAAAGGTTTCCTGCTTTCCTGAACTCACTCTCTGACTTTCCATTTACCAGCACCTGGTCACCTTGAAGAAGGGGACTCACAGCACTCTTAGAGTGCTTTCTAGACATTTTGTTGTGCATTGTGACTCCATAATCCCCAAATGGGGACACTTCTTAGGACTGCATTAAATCAGTGAAGAATACAAGTGCTGCAGCTACACAGGCTGCTTTCCCTGGTGCACAGAGAGGATGGGCTTAGAGAGAGAAGCAGAGGAGACCAGTAGTGATATCTTTTTCCACTAATAAAAAAACCCCAAACAACCTACATCAGCTGACAAGGAGGATTTAATGGCTGAGCAACAGCCCCCTCCTGCCCTCCATCCCATGTTTTCTGGACTTCTTCATCTGGGATTGTGACCCAGAGCCTGTTTCCACTTACTACACTGGTGATTAATGAAGACAGGAATGGGGAGGGAGATGGCCATACCGCCCTAATGGAAATACAGAGATCCCCACAGAACTCCACCAGTTGCATTTTCATTTCCACTGGTGCTGCTCAACACCCCACAGTGACAGAAGCCCAGATAACCCAAAAACTATAGCCTCATCATTCTCAAACTAAAGTCTGTAAAATAATATGAGTGTGCTTGTATTTAACTGCCCACAGTCCTCATTTCTTACATCCTAGCAGCCGCCGTAAAGTGTGGCTCAACACTAACTCATCACAGGAGATTCCTCGTATCGGGCAAAGATGTTAAATGAAAGTGAAAATCCATCCATTTTTTATTTCTGCTAAGAGCGTGACAGTGGGCACACACAGGTTTATAACCAGCCTCTGGACTGGAACTGGTCTCTAAAGGAAGGTTTTTGAAGAGCTGAGCCGGGATGTTCATGCAAAGCTAAATGCAAATACAAGCTCTCCATCACGGCTGCACGAGGAAATGAGTTCACAGGGAGGTGAAACTGCTCTCCCACAAACCGCTGATCCCCAATCCCTTTCCCAGGCTTGCTAAAATTACTCTCTCGCACTCTGAGGCAGAAAACCTGAACACCAGCAAGTAACTCGATCCAAATACGGGTCATTCTTGCCCTGATTTTGGGCCTGTGATTTGTGAGCAGTTGAACCTGGCCCTGCTGTTGTACAAGCGCCTGTGCCAGCGCCTCTGCTCTTCAGCTCCCGCGACACAGCTGGGTTTTTACAGGTTTTTTCAGCCCTGCCAACACCTACCTGTAGACCTCCAAACACCATTCCAAAAGCATAAGCCCTTTTAGAAAGCTGTCTCACTGTCTGAGATAAAATACCTGCTGTTGTGACCCCTATTTTTAGAGGTGGGGCTGGAGCAGTGGGAGGGAGGTTTTCCCATCTGCACCTGAGGATGTGCTGTGAAAGGTAGGAGCAGAGGGGGCACTGCTTACTTTTAAGGCAAAATTAGGGAGTTACATCCAGGGAAAAGAAGGTCTAGGATAAAAAGCAAATAATCCAGAAATGGGGGGGGTGGAGAGAATATAAAATACTCTGGTTTTAATCAGGAAAAGCAATTTAGTTGCAGTTTTCTGCATAATTCTGTTGAAGAAATAAATTATGCAGAAGAATGTGCTTTTCTCCTGAGGCTAAAAAAAGAACAAGTGGGGCTCAGGGAAATGCCTGGGACTTACATGTGTTTGCCATTTAGCTGCATTTTTTGACAATTCCTTGTAGGTTGAATGGTTTATCCTGTAAGCTTCAGCTCTGAAATGGACTCCTAGTCTGCAGCAGGAGTGTCCTCTCATGTGGGAGGAATAGTTTCCCCCTTCTGTGGTGTGGGACACATCTCAGACAGACCCCTCCTGGCATTTCTGGAGCTGTGGGAGCCCCTCACACCCCTGGTGGGGCAGCTCAGGATAGGGACCTGCCCCAACACAGACTCTCCTCCTCCCCAAGCTGCTCACTTAGGTACGTGGGGCTGTTCCTTGGGAGTAAGTTGCAGGAGATGGGAACCCTGTTAGAAATAGATGATGATTCAGGTAAGGTTGTTTTCCTATTGCTATGCTAAATTAAAACAAACGCTGCAGGTTTTATTTCTTTAATGTTTTGTGCAGCAGTTCCCAAACCCCTGAAATGGAAGCAGTGCTTTTCCTGAAAATGAAAAATATCCAGACCCAGAAGACTGAAATTTTGAACTCCTTAATGGGAAGAACCTCATTTTTAAAAAGACTTCTTTTCCACTGAAATGCTTTGGTTTGGGACTTAGAAGCTCAAAGCACTTAGATATATTGGAAAGCTTTTATTCTAAGCTTTAAAATATTTATTTAGAAATCCTTGAGCGGAAGAGGATCTTTGTGAACCATCCTAGCAAAGTTTTGTCTATTTTTTGTTTTGGTTGATTAAACATAAGTACGAAACTTGTCTTGTGCGTATGGTGGGCTTTGCAGGAAAGAAAAACATAGAGAGAGGCAAAACTCAGTCTTTGTCCTCCTAACTTTGGCTTTTCTCGGTATAGATCCAGCTTCAGGCAATTACTAAGTCCCTCCTGCTTAGTCTCAAGTGATCTTTAGGAATCAGAGTGAGCATCTGTTGATTTTTAGTGGCGGACTCTTAAGTGGCTTGGCTTGGGCTTTTCAGCCAGCTGTTACCACCACACAGGCTCTGGCTCCAGGGAGGAGGAGGAGGCACCGGTTTCTTGGGGACCTGGAGAGAAGAGGCACTGAGGAGGACAGGAGGAAAGGAGTGGAGATGGGCCCTGAGGGCCTGGAGTAGAAGGGTATCTGGCTGAGGAGAAACTGGAATTTCTGCAAGGAGTTTCTTCCTGTGTGGCTTTCATGCCCTGGAGCTTCTCTGGGAGCCTGAAAAAGTTGTCTGGGGCTCTATTACAGCCCTGCAGAGGGCATCTGTCTCCACCCTGCACACAGGTCTCATTCCCCACCTCCTCTGTGCCACCAGCTCATCAGTAGCTGGCATTGCTTTGGTGTCTGGTCAGGAAAGGGATAGCAGTCACCCTCAGTATGGTGGAGAGGAGGTTTGGTGCTGGTGTTTCTGATGGAGGAGAGGGAGGGATGGCCAGATAGGGATGGAAGGACAGCAAGCAATTCAGATCCTGTTTTCCACCAGTTTGTTCAGAAGTTTGGGCAGGTCTCTCCATTTCTGGGAAGGATGTGATGTTACCCTGAAACAGCAATACCCCCAGGAGGTGCAGTGCTGCCAGGTTAACTGGCATTTAGAATGCGTAAGTCCTCATGCTATAGATGCTGTGGAAGCTCCTAAATCTCCTTTTATGTTTTTTGGCTGCACTGATAAAGCTTTCTGTGGGTCAGGGGCTTATTTAAATGACTCTGATTTTGAGGAGATACATGATTTAATGTAATTCCCTGTTTACAGTGAGTTTGATTTGATGATGCCTCACAACTGCTTGATGACGAAGAAGACATGCATGATTACAGTTCATAGACATCTCACAGCTGGAGAAGAGAATATTTTTTTCTTAGTGATATTACTGTGGAAACCATAATGTACAAGCTGCCTTCCTGCCCTGCTGGCTGCAGTTCTGCAAATTGCTCTGTTCTGCAGTAAAACCCCACTATTTCTAGCTAGGGAAAGATCTGTATTTTCCAGAGCAAGATGAGTCTAATTTTGCCTTTCTCTTCTATATCTGTGTGTAATGGCTGAGCCTGCAGGGTGTATAAGGTGCAACCAGGGCGAATGGCAATGCGTTGGAAACTGGCCTCTCCTTAAAATAACGGCCTGTTTTGTGAGCATGGTAGTTAAAAAAAAGCAGAGGGGGAAACCTTTTCTGCTTAAAACTGGACCTGTGTTCTGCGAAGAGCAGTTTACGCTCCTCTTTCCTTTATAAACTGATGAAATGCTTATAAAATCGCTGGTGGAAAATCAGTGTTTTCTAAAGGAAAAGTGGAAAATAGATTAAGAAAATCTGCTGCCCACCCCTTCCCCCCCCTTTTTTTTTAAACCCTGAGATTTTGAAATGTCAGATCCGATGCTCTGTGTCCACAGAGTCTGTTCTCGTTCCTGGGAAAGTCTCCTGTTTTGCAGGCTTGTGTGTCTTTAGTTCAAGTAATGAAGATCACTTTTACACATCAATTACAACACGGAAATGAGTTCCGTGACGGGTGAACACGCTGAAGGTCATTTGCTTTGTCAGAGCTCTGAAAGCAGCCGCCGTTATCCCTGCCCGTCTCTGCTGCTCCGACAGAAAACCATGTTTCACATCCTGGTACAGGGACTGCAGGAGGCTCCGAAAGGACTCATTTATGGGATGGTGCCTCAGTCAAGTAATTTTGGTATTTTGGCGTTCGGGTACATGCGCAGAGACCTTAGTGGTGGTGAATCAACTTACTTTTAGGGCAATTTTCCCCTTGTCCTTCCCCCCTTCCCAGCCTGGTTGATTTGCCTAATGGAAGCTGACAGTAAACCTCAGCCCTGATTGTCAGATTTCTCTAGAAACCTCAAGGGAAAGAGAGGAAGGCAGACATTTGAAGAACAAAAATAGCACACATAATGAGCTCCCTTATTTAACCAAACTGCTTTTTTAATATCCTTCCTTTTCTTTCTCTCTCTTGCACAGACAGACACAGCAAACACGTGGCATCTTCAAACAATAGGAGGTGCTTTGGGCAGTGGGGTTGAGAGAAAATAGAATGTGCTGTGCCCCTGGGTTATTGCTTGGTCCCTCTGTGGAGGTGCAGCTTGGCAAAGTCAGTTGAGAACACTCTAAAAAGCAATCTCTTCCTCCTTAGTGGTTTTAACTCATCTAAATTCCAGTCTCAGACATGGGAGTCTCCCTTAATTCAGACTGTGCACTGCTGGTGTGTCCCTTCATCACATGCTGAGGTTGGAACCCTGGTGGTTAGCTTTGGGCAATGGCAACAGTTCAGGACAGTCCCTCCAGACAGGCTTTTTTCCCAAGTAAACCTGAAAACCATCCTTATAGCAGGAAAAGAGAGCCAGACAAAGCATGGAAAGGAAGTTATCTTTCATGCACTCTTTAGAAGTTGGACACGACAGTCTTTTTTGTGCCTGAGATATAGTCTGTGTATGATGTTACATTCTCTGAAATAATCTTCTGGAAGTGGGTTGTGCTTTTTTTAACTGTTGCAGAAGCGTAGCTGATGAGCAAGGAAAGAAAAGCTTATTTATCGACTTTCCATGGAAAAATATAACAGAAGATAAGATTGAGAATATGATGGAGTCATATAGATAGTCAGAAGATATGATGGAAGACATGGGAGTCTGATTTATTTCAGGATATATCTGTTTTACCTCCAGGTCCTTAGAGAGGACAGAACTTTTACAAATAACCAGCCCTGGAGATGACAAGCTGTACTTTCAGCATCACTCCCCCTATTAAGGAGGCTTCCTTTACCTTACTCCTCACTTGCTCTGGGGTCTGTTTTATGGTAACCGGTTGACAGTGAGATGAATTACAGAGGACAAGACACGGCACATCTTTTATAGCCTTGTTTGTCCAGAGAGGTCTCTAAACTATGAAGTACTTGAGCTGCACCCGGTGGAGAAACTCGGCGTCTTTGGGGGTGGCGCAGAGCAGCTCTGCGGCCAAACTAACTCATGCCAGAGAAGTATTTTGGCTCACACACTGGTGCAGCAACTGAAGCATGCCATGGGTGTGGAGCAGTATTTGTAGTTATTATTTTGCTATTACTAGAGGTAGGCTTAATTTCATTGTCAGTTTTACTTACAACGAAGAAGAATTTAAAAGGAAGAGTAAACTCGTCTATTAATTACCTAGGTACTTTCAAATGAGACTGATCTTAAGCAACTTGGCTTTTATCCCTTGGCTCTTCAGCTCCTAAATAACACTGCTGGCTTCAACTGTGCATCGGGAGATAAACAATGCCTGAATGTCATCAAAATGTTAGACAGCTCCAAATAAATCCCAATAAGTTGCCTGGGTAAAGGGAGGTGAGGTATAGTACATTTTGTGTTGCCTCAGAAATTTAAATCCATTTACAGTATATGTCTTATATTTATCTATATTCCAGAACTCTATTATCTTTATTTTTGTGGATTCCTATTGCTTTCCAGTGCTTTTAGTCGGTAAATTCAACCCTGGATGGATGTTTTGTCTTAGATATATCAAATCAGCTCTTTCTGAATCAGGACTGGAGCCCGAGTTTCTTTTCAGGCGTGTATCTAGGGTAATATACCCAGCTCAGAACAGGCTGCATGAAGCAAAATGCCAGTTTGAAAGTGTTTATATGCCTGTATTAGAGAGTGATTTACCAGTGTCACAAGAGCTGTTATTATTAGTTAGAAAGTAGAAGGTGTGTGTGCAGGTGCCGTGGAATTTTAAGCCTGTGCCGCTGTGCGCTTAGGAAAGCTTGTTTGGCTTGTGCATTCACCAGCCTAGGCCTGGAAAGGATGTTCAAAAGAGTAGGACAGAACAAGCCTTTTACAGAATTGTCAGAGTTGGAAGGGGCCTCTAGAGATCTAGGTTGTATATTTCCATCCTTTGCAACTGTATTTTTTAAAAACAGAGTTTCCCATCTCTGTCCTCTTCTGCATATTCTTCTTCCCTGCCCTGTCCGCTGCCTCCCCTTGCACATGGGAAATTATAAAGTGGCTCCTGGGCTACTTCACTGGGCAGATTCTGCCTTATTTTCATCAAAACCAGTGTTTCTTCTTGCAGTGATGGGTAAGAAAAGACCTGACCACCCGCCTCACCTCCAAACCCCAGGTGAGCAGAGTCCACATTCTCAGCGTTTTGTGCTGCTCGGGCTCCTGCTGTTTTTATTGACAGCTCTTGCAAGTTTGTTATTGAAAGTGGAAGAATATAGTCTCTGTTTGTCTACCTGAAGTGAAGGGGAAGCTCTTCTCATCTTCCTAGCTTGAGTTAGCCCCCTCTCCTCCTCTCTGCCTGGGCGTCGTTTCAGTCCTTGTTAAATCCATTAAACCCTGGGAGATGCTCCATTTTCAAGGGTCTAACTGCATTGCTCTCTACTGATCTTGGAGATATAATTACTAGAACAAATGTCACTCTTGTAATCTTCTTTAAAGAGCAGAAATCTATCTGTAAGTCACTAATGTGACCCAATAGAGATGATTTTACTGCAGAGTATTAGGAGGAAAAAGCCCTCTTTGGAATCCAGAAAATAAATAAATATCAAATTTGATTGTTATATCCTTTCAGAAGTTGACACAAAGATTGATGGTTAATAAGGATGTGTTCTTAATTTGCATTGCAAAATTTTCAGTGAAATCTACAGGCAGCCATCGAAATAGTCAGTTCATTATTTTGTTAGCCTTCCTTTTTCCTGTTGTCTACCCGTGGGTAAGAACCCATATATCAATAAAGGAATACTGAGACACTCCGCTGAAGACAACCAGGATAACAGATTGCAGGAGGTATCCTGAGTTCCCTGGACTGGCGCCAGGGTTAGTGCCTCACACGAGTTCAGGAAGTCGATGGACAATTTATTCTCTACTAAAGATATTTTCCCTAGTTTCTTTCTTTTTTTTTGCAGTATGTGTACACATACATGTACACAAAGTGAATTTCAGATTCAACAGATGGATGAGATTATAAAGAGAAGACAGGCTGCTAAAGAAAGCAAAAAAGCTATTGTCTTTGATTTATGGATTTGTTCCAGTCCGAGAAGCTCAGAGCATTCTTTGATAAGGGCCATAAGTGATTAGAAAGTAATGAAGTATGGAAAAGGGTCGGAAGATGTTGAGATTAGATCTTCATGACTGAGCAGGGGCCAGAGATGAACCAATCTGCATGAAATGCTGCCTCAGTGGCAGCTTCTCAAAACTGTTGATTTATTCCTGTTATCTTTATGTTTTGCTTTCAAAGAGCAAGATAGGAGGAATTAAGTAGCCAAAGATAGGGACATTTTTAGTTAATGTTTCATTAGCCCCTGTATGTTTCTGGTTTACTTAAAGCCCGTGCAGATGACTGTCTTTTCCGCGTTCACCTTCTCAGAGATTCATGTTTAAAAGAAGATTTATAAAACATTTCCATGTGGGGAAAAAAAATTCCTTGGTTAAATTCAAAGTCTCTTTTGATCTTCCTGAGATTTAATCATTGAAAACTCCCTGTGAAAGGGAAAACCTTTATACCTTCTTTAGACTGAAAAAAAAAAATAATAATGGCATTGCAGGTCTCAAAAGTCTTCAGGATCCTTTCCTTGTCAAGTCGAGAAGATCTATTAAAGTCTGTTTCTGTTTATTTCAATATCCCCGCAGTTGAAAGTTTCTTATTCCACTTGTAATTCTATCAAGAGGGTTTCAAGCAAAGGTAGTTCTTCCTAGCAGAAATGTTCTTATCTCTGTGATGATCTTGGGATAGAAGTGAGGCAGGATTTAGAAGTAGTGCCTTTCCCTCAACCACTCTAACAAAAGATAATGCCAAGCAGCCTGTGGTGTCTCGGATTAGAATTCTCTGTGATTAATATATGGAAACTTAAAGAGTGTCCTTGGGGTATGGAGTTAAATGTTACATACTGACATCAGAAGACACTGTCTACGTCCTCATTACACTTTTCTATTTATCTAAGAATAGATGGAGAAAAATTATTATCCCTCTTTATATAGTGGGGACACGGTATTTCTTCAGTGCACGTGGTGTTTGCTCAGGAAATTTGCGCAAGGGAGGGCAGGTGCCTCTGGATTGCCTGAATCTCAGTGCTGCTGCCACAAGGCCATCTTCTGGTGTTTTTATTTCTGGTATTATTTTAAGCAGTATTGATAAAAAACCTCCTTGTGTCATCCCAATGCCTAATGTTGATAAATTTGGTGCAATTAGGATGCCAAATTCTGTAGGCAGCTTTGACAGCCTCAACATATCTGGAGGACAACGTAATAATATAAGGGGAATTTTTGTAGGAGTTGAGTGAAGGACGGTATAAAATATTAATGGATATTTCACAGATCCTTTGTAATATCTAGACATACTCTAGCTCTGTAAAATCCTTACACTAGTAAAATTTTGAAATTCTTTGATGTCATTTGGTGAAATACCAGCTTCTATTACATGATAATCTCATTGACTCCCTGGCAACTGTGTATATTCAGTGAGTCGTTATGATTTTGATGCCAAACAGACAGACAGCATTCTGGTGGATGCACTAGAAGCCCTGTGTGAGGAGCCTTCAAACTGATAGTCCTTGAAGTGTTTCATGAGAACAAGTCTTTTCCTCTTTCTCCTCTTCTAGACCCAAAGGCAGGACTCTCAGAACTACCACTTCTTGTCTTTGTGCCTGGCAGGTCTTATTTTATCCATTCAGCTGTACTTTGATTCAGCTACAAAGGGCAGCGAGTCTTCTTTCCTGGGTAGGAGTGGTATCCATCTGTTTAAATGAGCAAAGACTATTTGTGTTCTTTATCCAAAAAAAAACCCCCAAACCCTATGAAGTGAGAGCTTATGGCTCTTATGTGCTTGAAAAGCAAAGCTGCTCCATTTCTCTGGCCGTGTCCAGCCATGTTGATCTGATTTCACCCTGTCACACAGTCGTTCAGATGAGTTGAACACAAGCACAGGTTTTGCTGTTTGCCATTGCTTGTTGCGGTCTCAGAAGATAGCCATCTGGATGGAATATGCATTTTGAAGCTCAGTCGGGTGTCACAGGACCTATTTGTGTTTGTTCCTCCTGTAGGCAGCTTTGTTCCATCAGATTAAGCTGGGATTCTTTCCAGGTGAGGCACCTTGGTGCAAGCAGCTATTATTATTATTTGTCTAATGGTAGCAGTGTGCTGGGGACTTCAATTCAGAACAGAGCTCTCTGGGTTCTTCTCATATGGCTGTAAAATCACCATGTGGTTTTATGGACCATTTTTGCTTACCAGACTCTGGTAGTGCTTGTGCAGAAGGAATTACTCAGGAGCACTGGATCCTGGTCAATGGATGAAACAGAACATTGGATTCGATGCATAAAACATTCCCTAACTCTTGGCCAAAGATCAATTGCACAGATTTGGGGAAGAACATGTAGGAAACTCACCAACCCAAGGATATTAAATCTCAGTGAATTGATCTGGGTTTCTGTTTTGTAATGGATCCTTGAAGACATCAAAACCAGCTTCAGGTATGACAAATAGTCTGGTTTCTGTGATCATTAAATTACTTCAAGGCAAAACTAAAAAGCCCAGCACCCCTCTGCCACCCCAAACTGTTGTCTGTGATCTACTGTCTTGACAGATTTGTGACTGGATTAAATCGAAAATATTTGGAGTCATGATTTTGATTCCTACCCTCAGAGGAGCATTTGAGCAGATTTGGGTTAGAATTTGTTTTCTGTGAAACACTGGGTGTATTTGGATTTGGTCTCCGGTGACTGTGAACTGCTGTGTGATGATGTTGTTCTCCATAAGCCAGTGAGCTGTCAGGACACCGCAGGTCCTCCTGTGAGATGGATATCTCTGACACAATTAAAATAGCTGAAACTTCACCTTTTTATGCAATGCAAACCAAACATCCTAGAATTTGAGGTGACTGAAGAATGTTTCCCTCCAGGAAAATGACAGGTCCTTTGAAGTATTCTATTTATTCTGATCTTGCCACCTGACTGGTGAATTCTGACTCATCCACTGTCCCAGACACTGCTGATGGTGACCTGCAGATGCCAGGTCAGACCAGTTGGGTATGTGGGCCTTGCAGAATTGAGGAGAGGACTCTTACAGCCCGCAAGTGAGCATCTGCCTGGGCTGACTGTTCGATGCAGCAACAACCTTGTAATTAACATCTGGTCCCTGCCCAATGGATAGGGACAAGTCTACCACCACAATAAACCACTCAACAAACCCCTGAGCAACCTTCCCCTCCAGCTTCCTCAGAAGGCTTCAAGGGTATAGGCTGGGACATTGGGGTACAGGGGTGTTATGTCAAGCAGGGCCTCCAGAATGCCCAAAGATACCTTCTCAGGTAAGGCCTACAGGGAGAGCAAAAATATCATTATTTATTGCCATTTGGATTACTTCAGGCTCTGATGAGACAAATTAACAACATCACAGCCCCGAATCAGCCATCTTTAATCTTTTAAGGCTGCCCTTCCCCCAATGGCACAATGCAAAAGCCTTTGGTAATTATGCAGCAGCCCATCTTCAACTGTTCAGCTCTACCTCCCCAACCAGTGCTGCCAGGCTTTCTCCTCCCTCGTTACCCAGCCAGGTTTCTTTTATAAGTCCTCTTAATTGGCTCGTTAGTGTAACCTGAGGCTACCTGTCCTGCTTGGCTGATTCACTAATGAGGCTCAGCTGCTTTTTCTCAGACCCAGGGAGGCTGGAGAGGGATCTGTAAAACCTGGTGATGGGGATTTCAGAGTGATTCCCTCCACTCCTCTAGTAGCCCAGGCTCTTTGGCAGTGTCACTGGTGCCTTTTGCACAGGCAGACACCTTATGTGGTCCCTTGGGCATTACTGCCTTGCTCAGACAGGGGCTCTCTCCCTAAAGACCTGTCTCTTGTTAGTACATCCTAATATCCAGAGCTCTGCCACTGGGTACTGCTGCTGTGACTGTAAAGCCATAGCAAGGGCCTTTGTGCTCATTCCCAGGATACAGATGTGGCTTACGAGATGTTTCATGGACATTAGCAAGAGCAGAAGTTCAAAGTAATTGTGTGTTGGGGTTTCTAGGACCGGCATTGGGCTTATCGAGCTTTGGGTACCTGTGATACCTGTCCTGTGAATGCTCTTGCTCCAGGCTTTCTGTACAATCTCCTCTGGAAGGCAGTGGGTGGCACAGATTGCTGAGGAACCCTCAGGAGGTTGGACTAGCTGTGTTCATTGCCCAGCAAAGGAGGGATGGTGGCTCTGGGGCAGAAATACCTTCCAGACATACCTGATGAGTTAGACTCAGGAGTGCTGGCAGGACAGAGATTTGACCTTTCCCATCATAAGCCATATGCAGAAAGGGCTAGGAAGCTCTATTTCTATATTTTACATGTTCCCTGGCGTTTTGAGGGCTACATGTTGAAGTGCTCACTTGAGATGAGCCAAGTCAGGGCTCCACATCTCTTCCTCTCCTACTGCAGGCCTTTGGAGAGCAGCTCTTCTGCTCATTCAAGACCCTCAGTGAAGAGGTCGGTAGAGCCTGGGTAGCTTGCAACATGTCAGAAGAGTTTGAGCACGCAGGCTCACAGCAGTTGTAAATAAACAATTCTATTCTTTTCTCCCAATTTTTTTTTGTTGGAAAAAGCAGCTTTATCACACTAATAAAGTCATTAAAGCAACAGGATTCTGGAACAGAGCAGCGTTCATGGCAAAATAACAGGAGCGAAAGTACAGTCTGTTTAGAGATGCAGCTTGAGGTGTGTGTGAAGGAGATGATGTGATGTAGTGGCCCGTGGTATCAGGGCACAGACTCAGTGACCCACTGGTCTCTGCCAGCCCAGTGGTCCTGTTTTCCCATGTAGCCATCGCTGTCATCATCCAAAAGGTAACAGTGCACTGGCTGAGAGGTTGTTTCTCTTAAACGCCTTCTGGTTACTTCCTGACCCATCACCAGACACGCCGTTGAACCAGAGGGCAAAGAGCACTTGCTAGAGAAAGGCAGGGTTTTTTTAAAGCCTTGGTGTGTCTGTAATATAACTTGACAGTTCCTCCAAATGGCGAGAATGTCGGGAGGAGTGAAGAGGCATTGAATGTTTTGCTACAGAATTAAGCTGCTTAATAAAGAGGCTTGGAAAGGGTATAAATTCTTGTGCTGAAGTGTATGGGTGAAACTCTGCTATTATATATCTGGGGATTAGGCTGAAGCCTTGAGTAGATGTTGTGAGTAACGTTATCCCTTGTTTACCTCCTGTAAGCCTTAGTGCGTCTCCACTGAAGCACCTGATACTGGGCATTGGCAGAGAGAAGGGTTTGGATTAGATGTCTCGAGCAGCATGGAAGTCCCCAGGGGCCTGTTATTTCCAGCTCTTTCACCCTGCAGCAACTGGGAAGTTATACAGGGCAGGAATTTCATCAGCTTTTGAGTTCCAAGGGGTGATCCTGTATTGCTCTTAAGGAAGCTAGAGCCTATCATTTGACAAAAAGTAATTCTGTCTTTTCTGCCCTCTGGGGCAGAGACTTTGGTTCTCACTGTTAAGAGAAACATCCACCGGCCACATGGCTCTGATTCAACAAAGCTGTCCAAGCAGAAGCTCCTTCATGCCACAGCTCACGGAGAGGGGAGCAGGGGTCAGCCTGAGTATTGACACCAGAAACGATCTGACCGTGGCCTTCAAATGTAGAGCTAATAAAAACCTGACCCTGCCCTCCCAGGAGCAAGTCACAAACCCCTGGCTGACATTAGCGGTGTAGGGGCGAGCTCCCGACACACCCTCAGAATGACTGTTGTGGCGCTGCTGGTGTTACTGCCCTTGTCACCAAGGTGTGGGCTCTACCACCGCTGCCTCCAGCACTGCAGAGGGCAGCTGTCTTTATTTCTGGAATTTCTGAGTGGATCCAGTGCCCCAAAGGCTAAAGCTGCTGCTGCTGCCTTTTGGGAAACTCCCGTGACAAATAATCTCTCATCTCCAGGAGAAGACAGCAGTCGCGCAGTACAGCACATCAAGCACTGGCTTTCATCATTTCAACAAATGCCACTAAATCACCCAGCACATCATTTAAAACACACACTGTGTAAGGGCTTGTAAAATAACAATAAAAAGCAGGTCTTAAATTTCCCTGGTGTCAAACCAAGCTGGTTGTACTGGCAGGGCTCCAGCGTCGAAGGTGCACACGGTGTGACAGTGTCTCACTGCAGACAAGGCTGGAAGTACAATCCCAACGTTTTGTTCCTCCTTACATCATAAGGGGATGAGTTTTCCGTGGCCAAGAGGCAAGAGTCACACTAAAATAATGAAATTACAAAGCGCACGGGCAGTTCATGATTTGCAATGTTCATGTTCTCGGGCAGGTCTTGATTTCAAGGGAAATGGCACCATCTTCACCTCTACAAGTGTTAGGGTTTGAGGAAACCTGTAACAATTTCTCGTCATGCAGACAATCATTCCATCACCTGGTGATCCCCACCCAGGAAAGGGAAATCGGGGAATGCAAAGAAGCATGAGGGTTGAAATGTAAACAGATTTAATAGAATAAGATTAAATAACTGACAATAATACTAAAGAGCCAATATTAATCCCAACACAGATACAAGATTTACAAGAATTATACTCAGCCCATGCTCTCAGCAGAAGCTGTGCCCTCCCAGCAGGGACAGCAAATGTGGGACCCTGCAAGTGCAACGGCTTCGGGGGGAAAGGAAGGGCTCAGGGGTCTGGCACCGGGGCAAGGAGTTGTCTGGACCCGCCACAATGAAGGGAGAGCCAGCCACACAGTAAAAATTTCTAATTTATATTGAATGTGACTTTCATGTTATTAAATAACCCTGTTGGTCAGCTTGGATCAAATGCCCAGGCCTTGCTCCTCCTCATCCCTGCACCTGGCAAAGGCTCAAAAACACAGAGACCTTGAATCTCACAGAACCTGGCTGGCCATAAAGGAAATATTTTCATGAATTCAGACACTAGAGTCTTCTAAAAGTGCCATTTTCCCAGCATCAGAAGAAAAGTTAGTCCTGGGCCTCTCAATCCAGGACAACCAGTCTCTGTGGTCAATTTTCTGAGAAGTCGGTGTAAGAGGGAAGCTGGAAATCNCAAGGAGTTGTCTGGACCCGCCACAATGAAGGGAGAGCCAGCCACACAGTAAAAATTTCTAATTTATATTGAAGGTGACTTTCATGTTATGAAATAACCCTGTTGGTCAGCTTGGATCAATTGCCCAGGCCTTGCTCCTCCTCATCCCTGCACCTGGCAAAGGCTCAAAAACACAGAGTCCTTGAATCTCACAGAACCTGGCTGGCCATAAAGGAAATATTTTCATGAATTCAGACACTAGAGTCTTCTAAAAGTGCCATTTTCCCAGCATCAGAAGAAAAGTTAGTCCTGGGCCTCTCAATCCAGGACAACCAGTCTCTGTGGTCAATTTTCTGAGAAGTCGGTGTAAGAGGGAAGCTGGAAATCCATAAGGAAATTGCATGAGTGATTCACAGCGGTTGGTGTTGCCTTTTCTTTTCAGAGGTATTGAACTCCAATAGCGCTGTTTGGCTGTAGGGAGAAGTGCTGTTGACTGAAAATGCTCTGTTTTGGGTATAAACCCGTCTGCCTCCCCTAGTTTCTAAAGAGGATTAATTGCAGTCATTTTCAGCTGGATAAAACATCCTACATTTCTGTTACAAGCTGTTCTGCAGTATTGCTCCTAGGTCTTGTGTGACTGAGACCTTTGTTTGGTGGGTGAAGTGCTTCGTCCACACAGAGTAACCGCTTTGCCCATCACTGGGCATTGTTAAATTGTAAAAAATTTACTGCCCTTGGGACCATATATGATAAAATTTCCTTTGAATTCAGTGGGAGTGCTATTAGAGCATCACTGCATGCTCTGGAAACTGCTGCCCCTGCTCCAGTTCAATGTGTCCGAGCCACAGACAGTCTCACTCCTTTTCTCCTGCTTACTCTCTCCTGCCACTGTTCCCAAAATGTTGGGGATCTTGCTAAGCAGGAATTAACTCTTTTGTGGACACCTGCAGCTGAAGCGGGGGCAGATGGTGATGTGTGAGCATCAGAGCACACACATCCGTGGTTATTTGATCAGATTAGATGCATTTATTATTTTTAAGTTGCTCTTTCTGGAATGATGCTGAACAAAATTTACCATTGCAAAGCAGCTCTATTGTCTGGAAAGCTGTGTCTAGTCATTATCCTGCTTTTCTCATCTTGAAATGGATTTTGCCATTGACGTGCTGGGAGATAGGATGGACACAGACAGTTCTGGAACAGCAGCATTTGAAAAGTCCTCTTGTATACGTACTGCCTAGTGGCAGTCTTTACTCATTCTTGCTCCTTCAGGGCGGTGTGGTGGCACTGAACAGCCTCAGGCTGAGTGAGGAGTGTATGGAACAGATCTGGAAAAGTCGGAATGAAAAAGCAGTCCTTCCCGAAACAGTGTGACTTGGGAATTTGGCATTTCCTAAGGGAGCGAAAAAGAGTAATACATGATTTCTAGATTGTTTACCTATAGCAATTAGTCCAGTATTGATATAAGATTAACCACTTTTTTTTAGTGACTCTTTAGTAAGTTTTGCTGTTTTCCAGTACAGTTTGATGGGTGGAATGGACTTATCCCGTGTTAATCAAGGAGAAGAACCATCACAGTGCAGTCACTGATAAGCAATTATACTGTAAAATAACAGCAATGAACTCAAATTGCCCCTCACTGCCCATCACTGCTCTGCTTTTTATAGTAATAATATAGTCCATTAAAACCTACAATCACTGTAATGTTTATGCATTATTGGGGAGATAAATTGCATAATTCTCATTTTGCAATTTAAATGTAATTATGAGCTTACTAATGACTAAAACCTGAATTTGCTAGACTATCAGTTTTTCTAACACTTGCCAAAATTATAGGTAATTACTTAGAGCTTACAATAATTATAAGTCCATCTTTTAAATAATTAATGTGCACTTTCATGCTACAAAACAGCTAGTAATCAAACGACCTCTGGCTTTTACAGCAAGCCCATGCAATTAGTCTTATTGTGTAGGTCTATAGAAATGTACCCATTACAAGAGTCTGTTAAGTTGGCAGAGTTGATATTGATGGCTGTTGCGTTTTATGGTACCAGACAATGATTAACACCCAACAGCCTTTAGAAATGTGGGTAAGGAGAAAATCTGTGTGCGTTCTCTGAGCCACGGGATGCAAATCTAGAGAAGTAATTACTGGTGAGAGGAGTTTGAAGTTACGTTCTGTTGTCTGTTGGACTGTCAGATATTCTGCCGAGAGGATTTCTCTGGTTCATTCATCTTTTGCATCCCGTGACTCAAATCGTTAGCCCAGGAAAGAACCAGCCCCATGTCCAGGGGATGTACATTGTATGAGACCAATTACTTTTATTGCTGTAGCACCTATCAGGTTGCCTCGCTGCTGCCCTACGGCAGGTGCTGCAGAAGCACAGTATGAATGTTTCTTCCTCTAGAGTCTCCAGAATGTGATGGGGTGTTGGTGGGAGATAGATACTGAACTTGTGAAGGCCATAGGTGTCTGCTTGCTGGATGCACCAGCCCAGATTGCCTTAATTCTGTGCTTCACCTGGTGGTGAAGCTGTCCTGAGAGCTTAGAGCCTGGGTGCAGAAACCAGAAGGCACAGGACTGATTTGGTTGGTTTAATTGCAGCCAATGTGCCAAAACCTTGTAATTTCAGCCCTGTTTCCCAGCAGTGGACCATATCCTCTCACTTAGCATTTTTAAAGTCCAAATAAAAGGTCTGGTATATAACGGCAGTGATTTTGGTATTTGCTGTTTTCTCTGCAAACCTGTCTCCTGGTCAGAGTTTAATGATAGAGTTTTCTTTGAAGAAACAAAAGAACAAAATAGAACAACTCTACAGAAAGCAGGATCAAACCTTGAAAATCAGTGTCAGTGCTTTTAGGGTCAATGTATGGATCTCAGCGGTGGAACGGCTGCAGTGTGGTGTGCTATAAATATAGTGCTGTCTTTTGTAGTATAAGTGAAGCGGGTTTTTTGTCAAACTCTTGTTCCTGAGCTCAAGAATCTGCCCTTCACCTCCCCTGTCTCAACATACCTCACCCCTCTCCCCGTTTAGCCCCAACACCAGTAACCAGGCAGTCGTGGTGTGTAATTGCCACTCTTGGGTGGGCCATGGCCATCCATTCTGATCCCACCCGTGGCACCCAAATCTGACAATGGGCAAATCACGTCACCTCTGTGAGCCCCTGTGTGCCTGTCTCTGAAATGAGAATTATGATAACACTTACCTAGCACACCAGGGTGATGGGAGGACTAATTAATGTTTATAAAGACTTTGAGGTCTTCAGATGAAAATTGCTACAGTATATAAGTGCAAAGTAATTATGATTATCATTACTTTCATTTGCATGTATAGACTGTAATTAGCTGTGGATTGTATTGCATTGACTGTGAATAATTTAAAAGCTCTCTTCAGGAAGGTGTCACTTTAAATGTTTTTTACATCTTGCATTTAATAATACCAAGGTTGAGCTGCTTTTTCCCTTTCCTTAACCTCTGATAGTGATATATCCTACAGTGTTGATTTATTGGAGCCCTGAATGTAAAGCAGAATCATAGAATGGTTTGGGTTGGAAGGGACCTCAAAGATCATAGAGCCCCTTCCAGTCCTTAAAGGGGTTCCCCGAAAGCTGGGGAGAGACTCTGAATCAGGGAAGGGAGCCATAGGACAAGGGGGAAGGGTTTTAAAACTGAAAGAGGGGAGATTTAGATTAGATTTTAGGAGGAAATTCTTTACTGTGAGGGTGGTGAGACCCTGGCCCAGGTTGCCCAGAGAAGCTGTGGCTGCCCCATCCCTGGAGGGGTTCAAGGCCAGGCTGGATGGGGCTTGGAGCAACCTGGTGTGGTGGGAGGTGTCCCTGCCCAGGGCAGAGGGTGCGACTGGGTGATCCCTTCTAGCTCAAATCATTCATTGATTGGGGAGCCTTGTTGCTCTAAATTAAATGCTTTAAAAAAAGCTGAGCGCCCATTTTCTTGCTCCGTACCTTCTGAAAACACGGACATCTAAATTGCTTAAATACCTAAAACTTCAGTTTTGTCTGATCTGTTCATACATCCACTTGCTGACGGAGGTGGGAGCAGGAGCTGAAGCACTGTGTAGTAGATGGTCCCCTGTGACTCGAGAATTTGTCTTCTAAGAACCTAAGGAGCAATATAATTTGATGGTATGTGAATTCTAGGAAGTCAGAACAACTTTTTTTAGTGGCCCTAATCCTAAGACCCTGTACAAGTGGCATATTCTCCTAGAAGTTTCCTGTGACTTAGTTTTATAATCTGGCTTTGTCTGAAGATGGTGGAATACTGTAACAGTCACTTGGCAGTGGCTTTCTGTGGTGACTTTGAGGTGATAGAGAAGACCACTTGAACTTGTTGTGAAGGAAATACTCTTGTTTTCCAATGCCTGAGCTAAATTTACAGTTGACAGTGTTATCCATCACTTCAAAATACCTTGAAAAAGCTCACAGTGCCTACAGTAGTATCTGAAACTCGTAATCTCCTTAATGTGTTTGTCCCTCTGAAGGAGGGAGGCACAGTGCTCTCCTGCCAGCGTTGCTTGGAGAGCAGGAGCAGAAGGATCCTGTGGAAGAGCATGTACTAACGACAGAGCAGGGCTGACGGGAGAGGAGGCGCCTTTAAAACACTCAAAAAGGGGAAGAGAGTGATTTGTCCTCGTTATCTGCGGTAGATAGAACAAGGACGTTTAGGTTTTATGCTGCAGCCAGGGTTCAGGTTGTCTGCTCTGAAAAGCTTTTCATGAAATATATGGTGAGGGCTGGGACAGATGGCCTTGGGAGGCCCCGCAGCTGGGGGAAGCGTCTCTGAAACACAACACCAGGGTAACAGGGAGAGATTATCTGTTGTCTTGAAGACCCTTCTGGCCCTGTAATACAATACTGACTGAATCACTTGGGCTTTGTGTCCCAGGTTAGCTTCTAATCTCAGGACTTGCCCTTTTCACATGCTGAAAACCACATAATTTATATATCAAGGGATTTATCATCGGGTGATTCATACAGGCTGAATTCAGGCATCTAAATGAAAGGAGTGTGAGACACAGAGGTTTGGACCAGGTACCTCAGAAATGTTGGAAGATTTTTTTTTTCTTTTTGTGGTTTGAATAGCAATTTTGGGGTTGGAATTCTCCATCTGATTCTGCTGCCATCGATGTGAGCTACTGCTGAGCACAGGAGCGAGCTCCCCAACAGCAAAATTAGCTGGGGTCAAGCAGGAAACTGTGTCTTCCTCTGTTATAACAGCAGCCTGGGTACACCTAATCTTTTAACCTCCCAATGAAAGAGAGAATCCACAATGCTTCTTTTGCTTCTTTAGGCTATTCCTGGAGCTATGAGTGAGCTTTACAAAGTGATAACTGGAACGTGAATCTTGTTCATTTATTTGAAATGACTACAGGAAATCAAGTTATCCTGCAGGTCTGTTCATACCAATATGCTCTTAGTTTCTCTTCCTCTGCGGCAAAGTGCAGTGATAACCTTGCAGGAAATGTTTGGATATCTCCCAGTAATAAGGTGGGCATGTGTCCAGCGTGCAGCGTTGGCTAAATCTATTTAGCATGCTGAAGTGTAGAGACTGAAAGAAATCAAGAGTTGTTTACTGTATCCGTAAATGTGAATCAATGGCTTGTTAGTCCATGCCAGCCTCATTAAAATTAACTCTGTCTGAAAGAATGAATGATTTTATGGTGATGGATAATCTACCTAGAGTACACCGGTAGTAGAGATGATGTAGAACCTGGGAACACAGTGAAAATAGTTCATTTGAGAAGAGAAGGCTGTTGACAGCAAAATGCTTTTGCAGGTAATTATGCTTGTTGAATTACTGTAGAGAGAAAGGGCAGGAGCATGAGCTGACCTGACCCAGCATAGCTGTGGTGGAGATGCAGGGATCTACACCTGCTGAGGATCAGGGTCTGATCCAAAGCCAGAGATGACGCCCATGAAGAGACCTTTGGTGATTTCAGTGCGTAAGGATTACCAGTATATAAATTCACACTGCTCGGCCACCTAAGCCTCCTCACACAAACAGTGTGGCCTTAAGTGTGAATGTTGCTCTTCTGGGCAGTTAAGGCTGTGACAAACGTCTTAGTACAGCTTAGCACCTCATCATCTTCCTGGGTGTGCTTGGTTCACAACATGTTCTGTATTAATCCTGCATCGATATTTATATACATCAGGACCAAGAGAATTAGAAGAAAAGGTGAGTCCAAGGGAGATGATCTTCCTCTGTTAGAGGGAGTTCCTTGTTGGCCCATCCCATGGAGAAGTTAAGATTCCCCGCACAAAATCGATTGTGTAAGAATGGACACACTAGATTCTTCTCTCCAAAAACTTGGCCTGGTTTGGAGAGTGAGACATGAGACTTGGACTTTCTTTTTCCTTGGGCTTTTCATCAGTGGGTTTCAGGATGCTGGCTTGGGCTGTGGTTGTGAGGACAGTGCAGGGTCATTCCTGACTGGTCCCATCTCTCTGCTGTACAGCAGGACACATGTTGCTCTGTTATATTTTGTAAAAGGAGGCTGGGAACCATCTCTCTTGAGTTCCTAGCATTAGGTATGAGATAAGAAGAATATATGCAAGCATGTTTTTTTAATTTGCCTGCTCCCCAGCAGACTCAATGGGAGTAGCTCTTTGGGGCATCATTATTCAGATCACATCTTCTTGCAAACAGGTCTGTTGTTGCTGTAATTAGGCTTAGTTTACAAAATCCTTCACTAGCATTTTACAAACTGCCTGGTGATTTTTTAAGTGCCCAGTTACCTTGAAAACAAAATCATTAAAGTCTCTCATGTTAGAAGCCTGAGCAATTGTAACTTTAAAATCTTAGATAAGAGCGGTTTGCCTCAGTCAGACCCCAAATCTAATCAGACAGAGAGCTGTGATTTATTATCTGACAGATAATAAAGGATGCTTAAGAAGGAGTGTAGGAGAGAAGTCAATTTAGGATGACCCTTTCCCTGGCACGTCCTCCCGCCTCCAGGCAGTCAGTGGTTTAAAGTCTTTCTGGCATCTGGAACAAGCGGTGCAGCCTCAGCAGCGCCGTGCTGGACCTGAACTGGTTGCTGCAGACAGGAGAGTTTCATGTGACATCCCCATTGATAGGGCTGCCCTACTCTGGGCACCTAAATTAGTATCTCCACTCACTACTTGCAGCTTGACAAGATATATAGGTATAAGTGTGGCTTGTAATTAGAATTGACAACCCGTGGCTCTCCTCTTCACCTCCAAAACCTGCTACAAGCCCTTCACTGAAAGCCACTGGAACGGTGGAACTGTCCCTTTAATTAGAAGTGTATTAATAAATCCATCTTGTTCTCTAATCCCCACACACATGGTACAGTGATTCATTAGCACAGGAAGAGGCAATTTAGATTTCCTCAGATAATAGCAGCTGTCACTAATCAAATTAAAGGAGGAAGTGCAAATCTGAAGTTGGGCAAACTGGTCTGGTGGGGAGGAAGGTGACCAGTTGGTGTGAAAGACCTTCTTCCCAGTTGAAAGGAGGCTGAGGATGGCTGGCAGAGGTAATTCCTGGGGGCATCAGCAACTTCTCACCAGAAGAATTGTCCCCAGTGCAGGGACTCTCTGTGTCCCTACTCCAGTCCCCATGTCTAGAGCCTGAGAGAGTGCTCTTGCTTATATGTACAACTTCTCCAGGGCTTTGAAGTGTGCGGACCTAGCTAATGCACACAGTGCTTTGTGCAAAACCTCCTCTGTTAACACAGAAACGGTGGGTTTTGAACCATGAATATATTTTTCAGAAATGATCAGGCTTCCCTTGCCAAGGGGTGTGCTCACACCCTCAGTAGAAGCCCCTCAGGGATGCTACACTACCTGGGCAACCAGGAAAAAAAAGAGGAAAAAGATGTTGTACTTAGCTTTTCTGAGTGAAGAATGCAATGCTTGGGTTTGGGGTTTTTTTTCGTTGTAATATATTGAGGATTGAGCTGGCACTGACATCAGTACTCAGCAGCAGCAGAGGACCATCCAGGCCAAGTGCACCAGCAGCAGCTTTAGCTCAGGGTCTTCTCTCTGACAGGCCCCAGAAGCAGATACCTTAAACTGTAAGTGCTGAAACCCCTGACAGACAGGTGAGGAATAAATGCCTTGCAGGAGCCCACACGGAAAGAAAATATTAAGATCCCTTCCCCCATTTTGACAGCCATCAACTTCAGACAGTCATGGTAGGCATATGCATTTCCAATGCCTTTTCAAATCTTTCTTGCTTTGCCTTCAAGAACATCCCATGGCAATGAGTGCTGTAGGCTAATCACAGTATAAAAATATTTCTTTTTGCTGGCTTTGAATTTTTCTGCTTTCAGCTTCTTTGAAAGCTCCTCACTGGTGTGCTGTGGTGGGAACAAAAGGACTTAACCTCCCTTCTCCAACCTCCTTGTGATGTTGTCTACATTTATCGCATTTGTCCCCTTTGTGGAGCAGTGGCTTCCTGTATAGTCTTTGTACATGAAGAATTTTGTTAGTTGGTTGGTTTAGCTCCATGGGGAGGATGGGAGACACAGGGCCATGGCCACCCGTTGCAAGGGGGCAGGGGGCAGGTGGTAGACCGTGTGTCAGGGTTCCTCCGAGTATCTTCCTGGTAATAAAACAAGCAACTAAATGTGTGGGATAACAGGAGAAACACGAGGAGAAACACAACTTACTGCTGCTCGTGCTGTGTGGTTTGAGCCATTCCACGCTTGGGCCACGTGCTCTGCCCTGAAGCAGAGCTGTTTTGTAGGTTTGCCCAATGTCCAACCTTGCCTCTGCACAGCGAAAGCAGGAGATCAAAGGAGTGAAAGTGCTCCCTTCGCTAGCACTTCAATCAGTGATATGAGCAATTAAAATGTGAATTAATCTAAGGACGATGAAAATGCAGATTTTGAATAGGAACCGTTGGAGTCACCTTGAACTTGCGCTCAGTGCTGTTTAGCCCGGGTGATTAAAGACATTTACACTCTATTAAAAACCCTGCCATTCTAATGTGAAAAACACCTTGTCAGCTGGGTGTCCTGCCTGCCTGCCATAAGGAGTAACCTTTCTATTGACCGGCTCATCTATTAATTCAGAATAACTTCAGAGTGTCTCAGTGAAGAAAAACAAACAGCTCAATTTTATGTGTTGAGGGAGGGCAGCGGGAGCCTGTTTCTCCCCAGGATGGTTATGATGATGGGGGAGACAATAGCAATTATCTTTGCCTTTATCCTGAGCTGATTGTCTGGGCCTCAGACATTAATGTCAGACTGGCTACCGTGGTTTGTGCTTTAGGAAGGAGGAGTGTGAGTCCAGTGCATGGGAATTAATGCCTTGGGATCGCTGCTAGAGTTGTGAAGCCATCTGGGCAACTGTCCCACCAGCACCATGACTGGTGCTCCCTGGTGGACCTGGAAGTGCAAACCATGCAGTGTGGGTCAGACAGGGGAAATGGGGCTGAGTTATTCAGAGGAAGGAAAAGGGGTAATAGGAAAATAGGAATGTATTTATATGTCCTTGACTATAATGATCTGCCTTCTAAAAGCGAGCTCCTGGATCAGGTCTAACCCTTGGGAGGGATGCTCCTTCCCAGAGTGTGCTGGGGGTGAGAGACCTTTGGGCCAGGACCCCAGGAGAGGCCAGACTACAGCAAGGGTTGGGGACAATGCCAGGCAGTGGCACTGGGCAGTGGCATGCAAAAAGACCTTCTAGATATCCAGACACACTGTTGTCTGCGTACCAGGGAGCTGCTGAGCACTGCTCTGAGAGGAAGCCTTAAGGAAACAGATCCATCCCCCAGGAGCACAGTGGGAACCTTTATCTTACGCACACAGTCCTGAGTGTTGTATAAAGAAAAGCTGTTAGTTCTGTTTCCTATTTAAAGAAAACCTCACTGGGGTTGTTAATGCCCTCCCATGGTGTCCTGGTAGAGTAGGCCTGGGCAGATCTACCTGAGAGATCTGGCAGCCACGGTTTCTGTCATAGCGATGTTTCCCAGCTATTTAACCATGCAGGTTTTAAGAAACTTGCATTATATGCAGAAAATTCCATCCAGTACCAGTTATTTTAACTTATACATGCTATTCAGAACATAAATAGTTTATAAATAAAGTTTGTTTACCATATGTGATTGCTAGCTTTGCCAGGCACCAAATCCCTAATATTTTTTAATTATTTTTTTCTTAGCCCAAGAACCTCAGACATTATTAACCAATCTAAAACGTGTTCTAAAACATATTTTTTTGTGAACTGTTACTCCTTTCTGGTCCACCCAGTAAATACCAACAGTGGAAGCACCCAGGCCTGTGGGGATGGTCCCTCCTCTCCACTGGATCAGAATTGATGGGTCCTCCATTGGACTGTGAAAAGTAGAATATTCTGTGAACAGGGGTTTTCTGTATTTGATTTTAAATTTTAAAATGGTTTAATGATGTGGAAACACTGTAAACTTTTAAGTCTTTTCATCCCCTCACAAAATAAGGATGGCTGTGCTGGGTGGCAGAGCTCCTGCTGCTGCTTGACCATCCACGTGGGTGAAAACGGTTCTAGAGGCTGTTGGGAACTCCTGGGTCTGGAGTGTCAAACTTTTGTCCAAAGGAAACGTATTCACACGGCAGCCACAGAGCTTTAGTATTACCCATCTGTCCCAGTAGGAAAACTGATTGGAAACAATCATGCACTGGGAGATGTAATGCTGTTTATGCCAATAAGCTGCATGTAAAAATGCTTAATGGCTTTCCCTCAGCTCTACTAGTGATTAACTGTAACAGCCAGTAAAAGATCCAATGCAGTTTCCACTGACATGTGAAAGCATCCTTTTAACTGCAGTTGGTGCTGAATTGGATCCTAGATAAACCTCCAGACATGACTTGAAAAGACTGTGCTAATTACATTATAATGGAACTCCTAATAAACATATTTCCCTGAACTAATGCTATAGGATAAAACACCTCAGGTTCTTGTGTTAACCACCTTGCCAGGAGAAGTAAATGGAATTGAAACATCGCTCCTGTCATTTATACCTGGGAGTGAGAGAAACACTTTCTCATTACAGGTACTTTAGGGCTCTGTTTAAATAAAACACCTTCTGTTGCCTTGCCCTTGAACTCTGTCCCCTTCGTCCAATTAAGAAGAACTCTGTGAAAGAGGAACGTAGCTCGGAGCTGGCCCTGCAAACTGTAGGGCACTGTGAAGGCTCAGATCTAATCCTGCCATCATGAGGGGTTTGAAAAGTTTAAATCAATTGTCTGTGGAAAATCAATTATGAAGCAGACTAGTTTGCCTTTGTGCCGAATGGAGCTGATTCATCTGTGGAGTGCTTTCCTGCTCAGAAAGAATTATAGTTGAGGTCTAGGGCAGCAAATATTGGGAGAGAAACCAAACGACTTCCTACTTAATGATAAGCAAAGTACCAGGCAGAGCTGCTTTCAGACAACTGAGCTCAATGCTCCAGCTGGTGATAGCAGGTCTTCTACTGCCAATCTCCTGTGCTGATGTGCTTCGGGCATTCTGGTAAATTCCCTGATCCTTCCTCACCCTGTTATTTTTGGTGAAAACATGAATTTGGTTGGCAGTCCAAGTTACTGCAGCACGTTCAATAGCCCAGCAAACCCCCAGCTAGTAGTGATTTCACATGAGTCTTTATTTAATAATTTTAAAACGTTGGACATTCACAAGTTGTCACTGACATAAAGAGACGTTAGGTATTGCTAATGGGAAAACTCTCGTTAGCTTTAGTAGCTTCAGAGTTAGGCTTTAGATCTGGGATAAGAGGTAACGCGTCTCTGGGCAGGAGCACAGGACCTGGTTATTAAAGAATATTGCAGAATACTGATGCTGTCAAAGGTTTCCACAGCTTGAGTCTCACTTTACCTCTGTTAGAAGAAGAGGTGACAAACACAGTCTTCCGTGCAGGAAATTGCAGTGATATAAAGCAAAAGGAATAAAGAAACATTTCCAGATACATAACCCTTTTGGTTATACCTTTCCAGATACAAAGAAAACAATTTCGTGGTGACAGCGATCAGATAGGAGCAGAGAGATTATGGGTTCTCTGTTGGTGGAGATATTTAACACGGACAAGGTCCTTGGCAATCTGATCTCACTGGGACAGCTTTGAGCAGGAGGTTGGCCTAAAGACCTCCAAAGCTCCCTTCCAGCCTAAATTACTCAGTGATTCTGTTTCTTGCCTGGTCCCACATCCGTCCCGCAGACATCCAGTGGTGAGGGGATGTATGACAAAGAACTATCATTAGAAGCATTTCTTGGTCGGTGGTGTGCGTTTAGTGCTCTCCAGTGCTCAAGATCATTCAGAACAAATAATCCTCAGTGAAACAAGTTAGTGTCAACAGTAAGTAATTTGGTTTTCCTATGCATCAGCTAGCTCCAAGGGAGCAGAGGCAATGCAGGACTTCAAATTATTAAATCACAGGTTTGAACTGTGTATTTTGTTTTTCCTGAAAACCCAACATTGACTAAATGTCTGACAAGAGCTGAGAGGCTTGACATTACGCACAAAAGATGGAAGTGTGAATTGCTGTGAAAGACCAGCTTCACTCTAAACATCTACCAGTCACCTCATCAGTTCTACTGAACTATGCCCAGCCTTCAAGACGAGATGAACTATATAAACCCAACAACAGAAAGCAGATTCTAGTCTCTTCCTTCACTAGTTTTCCTTCCTTTCTGCACTATTTCTTTTTTTTTTCCCCTTCTTCTGGGGATATTTTTCAGAATTATGTGATACTTGATATGACACAAGTGAGCAATAAAGCAAAAATTGTTGCGGAGTCATTTTAGTTATGGAGTGCTATTAAAGTTGTCGTTTATTTGCTGTCACTTAATTGACAGAGCTTGAATTAGGAGGAATTGTCAATGGATTTCTGCTGCTGGGGATGGGGTATGGAATTTAACATCACACGGTGGCAGGGAAAAGGAAGCACTTTAGCTGGCCTCCATTGCACAGAAAACATTGTCTTGCCATAATGTAATGCTGAGGCTGCAAGTGCTCCTTTCCTGTACAAAGTGCCAAGACAAGGAGGAAAACCCTCTGTGTTGGGTTAAATCATGTGCAGACCATGCAAACTGAGGTGTTGGTGAAACAGCAACAGGATAACTCTTCAGGAACCCTTTTTTATTAAAAAAAAATAAAGGGCAGTTATGGAACCGAAGAACTTGACCATATTTCTTGTTCTCATTACAGCCTTAATAGTGACAGAGCAAGAGGAAAGGCAGAAGAGGATGAAACTACACTTTAGAATGCTCAAGCAGCAGCAGTAATGAGAGATCTGCCTGTGGAAACACCTCGTACAGATAAAGAAGTGGCCAGACTGGAAGCCAGAGAGGACAGCTCATCTGTAAGTAACCTGGTCAGATAGCGGGAGGGCTGCAGTAAATGGCAACTCACAGAAACAGCTTCTATTTTCCTACACCTTCTATTTTATTGTTGTATGAATTAGTACTGAGATGATTTTAAAATGATGCAGTTCTCACACTAAAACTTATCACTGGTGATTTGCTCTGAGGTTCTTCAGGGTAGAACTGCAAAAATCCCACAGAAGCCCTTCTTCCCGTGCCACCTTTGTTTGTAGAGCTGTAGAGCAAACGGTGTAATTACAAGTTGGTACAAGTTAAATTGATTGCCCACTGGACTGTTTTTAATTAGAGTCAGGCAAGCTTGGCAATCTTCTAACATGTCCAGGAAAGCTGGATGAGTGTGGAAATGCACCCATGCATTTTATTGATTTGAGTTAAAAATTCAGCCAGCTCTTGAAATGAAACCCACAGAAACCGAGGAGATTATGGCATCTCTTACAGAGTACCAGTGTTGCTAAACTTCTTTTCCTCTGGATACAGAAGAAAGGCAAGAATATTTAGCAGCTAATATCCACTATCTTACTGATTTTAGAGAAACAATTATTTTAGAATAGAGTGAGAGACAAGGTTTTATAATTGCATATTTCATACCAGGAGTGTAACAGTCACTACTGTGAAAACATCTCTGAGACACAGAGGGGTGAAATCCATCCCTCCTGCTCAGAGCACAATCTGTCCTACTGATTTCGAAGCCCAGCACAGGAATAAATGTCATCTAGTGGCTTCAGTGGCATTTGCAATACATCTGGCATTTTCTGTCATAGTTACTGGAAAATACCAAGCTATCTGAGAAACCCTGGCACAGTATTGACTGGGAAACACTGGAGGATGGTTGAGTCTAAATGCAAGCAGCAGGTATGGAAAGAGCTGCTGGTGATTGTAGTGCATGCTGATGGCGTGGAAGGGGCTTCCATGCAAGGGCACTGCCTTCGAGGAAGTAATTCCCAGCTCTCTTTGAGAGCTGAGAGAGCCAAAGAGTTACACATGCAGTGCAAGGGTTTCCATGAAGGCGTGCTTTAAACAAGCCCCAGCCTGGGCTCGGACATCAGGCAAGGCTACCACAAATGTCAAGTCAGATCTAGCTTGAAGTTCCTGAGTCAAACTTTCTGCTGTCATGCCCCAAAATACTTCACCGAAACATGTAAGTGCCTAAATATAGATTTAGATGTCTATCTTTTAAGCACCTAAGATCAAAAATCAGGCTGCAGGTTTGATCTCCTGTAACTTGTGCTTTCTGTCTGCTATGATGAGCAAAATGTCTTTCTGTGGCTGTTGTGGTCCCTGGAGGAGAAGCTGTCTTCTCCATCTCTAAAACTCGGTTGAGGTGGGGCCAGAAGTGAGCCCGGGGTCTTGTCGGGGGTAAGTTTTATGGCAAGGGATAAGAAATAGGAAATTCAGGCTGGCATGGGCATCTCATTTACTTGGCTTTTCTGAGACCAAACCGCCCTTGACCCTCAGGGTTGAGGAGAGGTTGCTGATGGCTTTGTGATGTGAGAGTGTAAAGGAGGGTAGGAGAGAGCAGTTCTTAGAGAGTAAAATTTGGGACACATTGATGTTCTGCTATTCTGCTGGTGGCCCCTTGTCTCGGAGGACCTTTTTGCAGTGTGCAGAGCCTGCTATCAAGGTCCCTGCTGTGATCCTGGCACTGTGTCTTCTTATGCTGGCATTGTACCCCCTCTCACAGCACCAGTGTCATTTTCTGAATATGAAGTGATGCTCCATTAGCCATTTACTACTTCTCTTTCCTTCCTCAGATACTGGGGAAAGCCCAACATCAGCTCTCCTATATCTCCTTGGTGTTCCGAACTTCTCAGCAGAGGATTCACTGTTTCTATGTCATATCTGCTTGGAGGAAGCATCTTCATGTCCACTTTCTAGTACCTTCTTGTAAGTGCACTTCCCACTCTGCTCTGCCACATGGCTCCTTCTGGGTTAGCTTTCTTCTTCCCTTTTAATACTGGAAAATTGTCTTACCCTCATTAACCTGCTGATTAGTAAAATAAGCACAGGGATGTTTATATGAGGCTGACTTATTATCCAAGACTGGAATAACAAATGTTTTTATAGGATGAGAGCATGGTAAGAAGCATGAGGGCAGATAGTAATTGCCCTTCGAGCAGCTCAAGCCTAATACTCTCCTGCTGTTAATTCTTCATTTTCCCAAGCTCTGCAGTCATGGTAGTCGTGCGAGTTTGGGAGGTTGAGGCTATATTGGCTTAAAAGTGGTAAATGCTCTAATAAACTGATCTGTACAGCTGGTGTGGAGGCGCAGCAAAGAAGAGACAGGCAGACAGTCGTGTTGGGACAAAGGGCTGCTGTTCGGTTGGGGAGGCAGCTCCGTTTCATCTGCGAGCCAAAGTCCCTGTTGCTCAGGTATCTCCTCTTGCCTAATTAAACTGTATGTGTGCTTCGGTGGAGAGAGATGCAAAGTGCAGCAATAGTGTATGGTGCTTACACAACCTAAGTGATTTCTGCAACAGTCATTGCAGGAGTTAGCTAATGGAAGGGTACGGGGGCCTCCCGCTGAGTTTCCATTACCTTGTAATTTTCAGCTTGTTCACTGTTGCAAGAAAGCCCCTCTGTCTTGTAATTCCTCCAGCATTCACGTCTCATCTTCTCCAGGCTTGAAGTACGTAAGATGTTTTCTGCTGGGGGATTTATTGAGATAAGTTATTGAAGTCAAGCAGTGAGGCAAGCATCCAATATTATGCTATTCATCTCGGAATTTATGTTCCCACTTTCTTTTGAAGGTCTAATGTAGTCACAAACAATTTGTTTTGTATATGTTTAAAAATTCATAATTTTCTTGTACAATGGAAAAAACAGCACTTGTAGCTCATTAGTGGTGGGATTCACGAAACATCTGGCTTTTCCTTTTGATGTAATTTCTGTGTGACTAAAATTCTGCCTTCGTTTTGAGCAGTTCAAATGAGGAGGTACAATCACTCCGCCAGAAACCCATTAAATGTGCCCATGAGTCAGCCTGTGTAATCTTCCAAGTGTGTTTGAGAGAATTATAATCGTGTTTTTTTTTTTCCTCTGGTATATTCTGTTCAGCTTCCTGGCGTGTGGGAGAATCCCCTTCTGATTCCCTCATAGGAAGGGTCTCTACTCCTTGATATTCTTTTGCTTCTCTTAAGTCCACTGGAGCCCCGTGTGCTTGGTGCTGTACAAGCACTTCAGAGAAGAGAATTGTGCTTGTTAATTGGTTTCCAGTGTACAAAAGTGAAAGAAAGGCAGTAGGATTGTCCCTACCCTACTCTTGATGGTGGCAGAGACATCACGGGCCTGATCTAAAGTATGCCGAACACATAAAAACTCCACGAGGTAGCAATTCAGAGGAGTTTAGTGCTTCTGGAATAAACCAGACCCTGAGCAATCTGGCCAATCTCACTTGGGATGTCTGTGGTTCAGCTGGGAATTAACCAAGCCTCCTTCTTCCCATTCCTTAACCACAAGCCAACTGGTTATTTTTTGAGGAGCTGACATTTGGCTGTAAGCTGAATGTTCAGGAAGAATAAAAAGACCCCCAGGAGCCACAGCTGATGAAGAGTCAAGTGCTGATCACAAGCAGTGCTGCTGGTGCAAAGCAGGGGCAAGGCCTTCAGGGCTTTCTCCAAAGCAGAAAGGAGTCAGAAGGAGTCTCTTCTAAATGTCAGGTCAGGAACTTACTACTGCTGTGTCAGATGTTAGGACTGTTGCTGCTGTGTACTGCTAATATAGCAGTGATTTTCTTCCAGGGCAATAAATGATACTGTCCAGGTTGATAGGGGACAAAATGTGACCAGACAGCAAAATTGTCAAATTTACAGAAACAGTGAAATCTCCTGGGTCTGCAAAATCATACATTAAGTAGGATGGATTTTCCTATGCACAGAGTTAACAATATTCTCAGGCTATTCAGTTGCTTCTGAGAAGAAAAGTGAGAAAGTAGCCATAAGCTCAATGAAGCTACTCACACACCTTCAGAGGAGGGTTCTCTGTCCAGGTGACCCAGCAGCAGCTGCTAGTCCCTGATTCTGCTTCCTGCCACATCCCTGTGCAGGTCTGTGCATTTATCAAGCTTAATGCACTTCCAGCCTGGCGGAAACTTCAGAAAGAAGTTCAGAAAGAAATTCAATCCACGTCTGCACCTGCCTGGGATGACTGCTACAAGGCTTGAGCTATAACAGAGTTCCTTCCATAAAGATTTCTGTTTCCAAATAGAGGTGTAAATAGTTGTGGGGACCATCCTGACACTGGGAGATGCTCCCACTCTCCCTGAGATTTGCTTCATCCTGCATCTGTAGTGCTTTGGTTGGCATTACAGATCATGTGTCTTTGGATGCGTAAATGTGCTACATCCGAGGCACAAACATACCCTGGTGGTGATGGGTCATCTCTACCTCTAGTTTATATTTATACCTATATCTCTCATTACTTATTGCCTTCCTATATATATCCTGTTAGTCTGGCAGGTTGCAGTTTACGTTCCTGAGGGAAAAACTCATTTCCAAGGTGCATCTGCTGGTTACGGTATCCTGAAAACAGGTTTCAGTGGCACGGCCCATCACTTGCACGGTCTCCGGCTGTTTGATCTCCCTCATGGCCATCTTGTCAGACAGAAAAAATGACTTTCCCAGAGGGCTCTGTCTTTGCTGCAGGGCAAAAGGGATTTACAGGCAGTAAAAAGTCAAGCTGAAATCAAGCTAAGGACAGGCTGCTGGAGGGACTGGCACAGGAGTCAAGTGCCAGGACCCCAGAGCCATTCTGGTCAAGCACAGTGTGGACACAGTTAATGAGATTTGAGTTTCTGGCTCCTGTGGTCACTTTCTCTAATGTCTCTTTTGAAATATTCCAGTTAGTCAAGGGGCATCTCTGGCCATCCCATGTTTGGGCTGGCTGCCTGTCTGCACTCTGTATTAATTTCAAATTATGACCAAGGGGTTGTGTTAGAATTAAGTGCTGTGGAGAAGCCAAGGCTGTTTCTTCCAGCTGCCCCAAGCCATTTGCCGTGGGAGAAGGTAGGTTCAGATGCCCACGCAGCGAGGTGGTAAAAGCCACAGAGCTGGGCTGATTTCCATCCAGCCATGGTTGTGGATACAGCTGAGGATGGGTCTCCTCAACCTCCAGCCATTTCCCAGCATTTGGGAGGTTACATATGACTGTATTTAGATGCGGTTGAAACTGCAAAACTAAGACATAACAATTTTAGCTGTGAACTTGGACTGTCATTTAGCAACTGAGTTTGTTCTCTTGTCATTAGAAATGTCTTAAAAACAGCTTCCCTGGGCAACCTGTTCCAGTGCCTCACCACCCTCACACCAAAGAATTTCTTCCTAATATCTCATCTAAATCTCCCCTCTTCCAATTTAAAACCATTACTCCTTGTCCTGTCACTCCACTCCCTGACCAAGAGTCCCTCTCCAGCTCTCCTGGAGCTCCCTTCAGATCCTGGAAGGCTGCTCTCAGGTCTCCCCGGAGCCTTCTCTTCTCCAGGCTGAACAGCCCCAGCTCTCTCAGCCTGTCTTCTTAGGAGAGGTTCTCCAGCCCTCTGAGCCTGTCTTCTTAGGAGAGGTTCTCCAGCCCTCTGAGCATCTTCGTGGCCCTCCGCTGGACCTGTTCCAACAGGTCCATGTCCTTTCTCTGTTGAGGACTCCAGAACTGGACACAGTGCTCCAGGTGGGGTCTCATGAGCGCAGAGTAGAGGGGGAGAATCACCCATACAGCCTCTTGTTGGCAGCAGATTCTCAGGATCTGCTGGGTCCAAGCCTCCGGAAGCTGCATGTGGTGTGTCATACATCTGGGAAATGCTCATGGCATATGGTGTGTGCGGGGTCACGCTGGATGAGCACCACGGTCTCTTTGGCCCTCGGGCCTAGCAATCCCTCGCCATGGTAGCCAGCCTAGGCCTTGGCACAGCTCTGGGTGTGGGAAGGGAAGGCCAGGGCTGTTTTTTCAGCTGAATTAGTGGTTTTGCATAACTTGTTTTCAGAGCCCCTGTTCAGCCGTAAATCCAAAGGAGGAGTGGGCTGAGATGAGGACATTGTGCTGTGTGGCTCACACTTTAGGTGACAACGAATCTGGATCTGTGGTTCCTTCTCCCAGGGGCAGTCCTGAAGCAGAGATTTTCTGTAGTGTCCTGTTTTTCAGTGCTGTGTGTTCATGTGTACAGCTCAGCCTGGCTGGGAAATAAACCCTCTGTCTCTACAAACCTGCTTCCTCTCTCCCCACCTCTGCTTCTGCCTTTGGAGTTACCCAAGGACTTCCTTTAATGGCTCAGTATTTGTCAAGGGAGACAAATTGCCTGAGGTATTACTGAAACCATGTCAAATGTTTAACATAGGGATTTTCATTCATTTATTGATTTATCCCCTTATTTTTTGCACCTTCCTGTAAACACGTGGCTGTAATCACCGGGAGGCACGCTGCTGTTTGAAGCACTACCCTGGTAAAACATGACAGCTCTTGTCTTTCCCCAGTGCTTTCAGGGCTTCAGATGGGAGGAGATGGAGAATTAAAAAGTGATCTCATTATCCTCTGTTGTGCATTAACAAAACCCTGGCACTAACACAGCGAATACAGATGGACGTGAAAATAATTGCTTGGTGCAAGTCGGATTTGGAGTTTTCCTCTCACTTTATTATCTGGATGCTGAGGGGGGGGGTATTAGTGAATTATGGCATGAGAAAGTAGGTCAACATCAAACCTGGAATGAAGGGGAAATGTGGTCAAAAAGTACAAAACTGAGCTGCTTGTAGATGAGCAATTGAAAGACGTACTGAAATTAAAACCAGAATGATCCAACTTCTCTTCTGCTTGCGCTTTTGAAGAGCTTGGCAGTGAAGCAGTTGTGTAGGCATATGTCCTTTAGGAAAAAAAAAAAACAAAAAAAAAAGAAATGAAAAGAGTTAGAAACCCTGTATTGATTTAGACAGAAAAGTCAAATGTTTCTGTTGCTGCAACTGTGAGAATAAATTCAAAAATATTTCAGGAGCTCTCAACGTGAGAGGCCAAGGGGATACAGCTCCTGGAGGAGAACCTCCCCCAGGGGTGGCAGAGAGCAGTGGGAGAGGATTAATGACTGCGCTGCTGAACCATGCACAATGCTCAACGTGAGGAGGGCTTTGCTCTAATGAAACCTTCAGCCTTCGGCTGCCTCGCAGACTGGCTGAATAGCAGCTGCCAGCGCTGGGGAGATGCTTGGCACAATAGGAAAAGGGTCAGACCGAAAAAGTGGAGCTGGAGTTAACAAGCAGTAAAGAGAGAAGGGGGAAAATCAGTGTGTAAGAGAAAAAGTTGGGTTTCTTTTTCCTTTGGTAACAACTGATTGGATCGTTCCTTACCAGGAAAGACATCATTCTGGGATCGCAGGGATTTCAGTGATTTCTCCCAGGGATGGGACGGCCCATTCTGCAGCCTGCCCTTAGCAGGGGAAGTACTAGAGCTAATCCATCGTACTTTTTTTGCCTTAGCTTTATTTCTGGGCCTGCAGTGATGAAGTGGAGCCTCATCATGCGAGATGCCATACCAGGGAAGACTAAACACACTCCTTCTGCTCTGGGATGGTTATGATTTCAGTGCAAGAGAAGAGGCAAAGATTATTTAAAGCTAAGGAAAGCACAGGGGAGAAATGAGATGAAGTGCTAAGCAGTAAAGTGTCCTCCATGGCAAAAGCTATGGGAAAGCTAGACTTAAAACACATCAAACTCAGCACTTCACTCCCCTACAGTTAAAATGGATTAAAAAAGGGGAAAAAAGTGTCATTTCTTCTCAGAGTTGCTGTAAGGAGTGTTGATTCAGTTGACTCTGCAATTTGGAACCGTGTTGGTCTGATTTAGCCGTAAGGAACAAATAAATGCCAGTGAGCACACAGGGGAAGTTTTGGAGAAAGCCATTATGAATCACTTAAGCCTAGTCAGGAGATTGGAAAGGAATTTTCCCATGGCAAACCGGGAAAATGACCTGGTACTTGGGTGCAGCCATAGTCTTTGAGATCCAAATCTGTGTCAGTGCAGGTGCGTTGATGTGCAAAACTCCAGAAAGATGAGGATTTTTGAACAAATTAGGAGCCGTGGCTGTTATATCTGCTAATCACATCTTGTTTAACTTTTTTAACGCTTATCATGCTTACCTCTGGCCACTGTGGCAAGGATGTTGCATAACCTATAAAGACATCTGGGAAATGATTGCACAGATTTCTCTGAAGAGAGAGGCGAACCCTGGGCAGCCTTTGGTTTCGTGGCTCCGTGCAATCAGCAGACAGACACGTTTTCTGCTGACCTTAAATGCGGTGGCATTCATTGGTCTGAATAACCTTCAACACGCCATGACTGCTGGAGTGCCCTGATGGTATGTCTACCTGCAGAATCTCCTGAGCTTGTAATTTCATACACATTTTGCATCCTAAGAGTCACAGTTTTGTCTGCCTTTTAAATACCTGTGTGCCTTTCCCCTTGAGCAGGCACTGACTGCGGTGCTGCCGTTGAGCCAGAACCCCTCTGTGACACATCTCTTACCTTCTTCATCACCTCCATGGCTCCTTGTCCATGGGGCAGGAGGACCACCAGGCATCTACAAAGCGTTTGGCTTATCCTCTGGATTTGGTTTCAAACAGCTTGTAGCAAAGGCAGCTAAAATACAGGTTACCAGTGTGGGGTTCAAGTGCTACTTTAATTAGTACTCTTTTTTTTTTTTCTTGGATAAATGGATAAATGATGCTGGAACAAGAGCTAATTTGCAATGAAGTGATATAAACTAGTGTGGCAATGTGCTCTTCCTCTTTGTCTCCTTTTTCTTCTGTCCCCCTGGCTCCTGCTTGGACCATGGCCATCAGTGGGGATTGTGATGAGTTGTACCTGGCTTTTGAGGATGGCTGACAACAAGGTCCTAACACTGTCTGGAGTGGAGACCTAGATACCTCATTATGACTGTAGGTCAATTATCTTACTGTATAAATAGCAGACAGCCCAAGAGCCCTTTGAGCTCTCTTGTACGGCAGCAGGCTGCACATCAGGATCTCCCCGTGGGCAGGAATACCTCTCAAGGGTACTCCTCGAGGTTGAGAGATTCCTTGCCACAACAGGTTCTTGGTAAGTGACTAACAGCATGCTAAACTTTGAAATCTTAGCTAAGTATTATAAAGGACTGATTCTGCATATATAATCCTTTAGATATAAACCGTTGACCAAGTCTGGGACTAGGGTTGGATCCAGGTGCACTCAGACTACTCTCTGAGAAGGAATTTAGAAAGCCAGGGGGTCCTTTCTGAACCTCCTGACTCAACGGGAGGGTCTCCCTGACAGCTTGTCTGACCCTGTCCTCTAGGCAGTAAATGACCAAGTGTACCTTGGCAACAAATCTCATGAAATATTGTTGCATTTACTACTAATTTTGTTAAATCTCTGTTTCACCTTAATAAATATTTCATTACTTCTCTCTTATGAGTGAAGTCAATCACTCCACCCAGGACAACCTAGGGCAGCTTGCTGGTCAGCAGCGGTGTTGCTTCAGCTTTCTGCTTACACAACGGAGATGAGGGTTCGTTCTGTGCTCCGAAGAGGAGTGTGATCAGCTGAGGAGCGGATTGCGTTGGTTTGTTTCAGTTTGAGTTGGCTCGGGTGGGTTTTCCTCCCAGCTGTTTCTAACAAAGGCAGCTCTGTGCGCTCACGTTGCACGGCAAGTTGGAATTGGATTTTACGGACTTGACACGGATTCCATTCAATACATGGATTTGCATAAAATGGCTAATGGCTTATGCTTTGATAATACAAAAGCCAATAACAGTGTCGGGGGGGGAAAAAGGATGGATTGGTGTAGAATGAGGATGCCAACCAGGACTTTCGTGACCTAGAGATGGGGCTGGGAGAAAGCTGCTACCAGCAAAATTGCACCTCACTGGTGAGCGATGGCTGCGTGCCACCCCAAGGAAAGGCCGTGACATGTAGGGAATGTAGGGAACCATTTAGAAAAGAAAAGAAAGATGTTTTATCTGAATAATAAGGCAGAAAGCTTCAGCTTATTTATCTGCTTTTGAATTTTAATGATCAGTTCGAGTGATAATTACAGAATTTCTATATTTATATAAAACCAGCACATAAAATAGCACAATTTGATATTTATGAAGTGCCAGTTTTCCATAAATACAGAGATTTGTTAATGAGCACTGGGAACTATTCATTAAAATTCAGAAGTAGATAAATAATGAATAGGAATCGCTGTTTATTCATTAAAATTCTTAAAAAAAAAAAAAAAAAAAAAAAAAGAAAGATATCTCCTCACTTATTGTTGATGAATCCAGCCTGTTTCATAAGCGATTTGTTTTAATTAATGCCATTTGACACTATTAGTGCCAGAATAGCAAAGAGTCATTCACATGTGGTGGGCTATAAGTAGGATTGCATTAAAGCTATCCAAGGCCCCAGGATTAAATAAATTTGGACCCAATATGAGCGTCGCTGACTGCCACAGCCATAGATGCATCCTTGTTGCCGTAGGAAGGGTCAGTCAGTCAATGCTGGGTCCCGTATAGAGCCACTGCCTCTACCCAGGGTGTCTGCCCTGTTTCTGAAGGAGGATTTATCCTCCTCCAAAGATGGGCTCTGCTGATGAAATTTCACCAGAGCAGTAGGTTTCAAAAGAAAGGCACGGCTGAGTTTGGTACAGGTCATAGGTTTTTTGTCAACCTATCTGCAAAAAGATAAATATTGGTTATATTTGGGGCCTCAGTTTTCAAACTTTGCTTCTAGACTTTCAAAGTAACAGCAGGTCTCAGAAGATGAGAACTTGGCCCAGATTTGAGGTCCTGGGCATGGTATTGCTCTTTGGGCGCCTCTGCCCTGGCTTTTGAAGGGTGGGGAACATCTCTGCTGTGGATCCGTTGATATGGAGTTGGGCAAGGACACTCTGCTGGGGCCAATGGGCTCAGCATCTTTCTGACACAAGCTCTGGGTGCTTCAGGTTGTCCAGGGGCATGTCTGGTGGAACGACGTAGGTAAGAAAACAGACAGCTGCTTAGGAAAACGGGTCAATATGCGACAATCCCTTCACATCACACACGTGTGCCTCTGGAGTAGCTCCTTCTCAGTGAGGTTAGCATAAGGTTTGTGTCATTTCTGGATGAGGAATGGTTTTGCTGTGTCTGGAAACCTGGATGTTTATATTTCATAGCTGAGCATTCAGACTGCTGAAAAATCTGGAGGGACATGCTGTTGTGAGCTGGGCACGGGCCGTCAGGAAGCAAAACTCTCAGACAAAGCCCTTCAGGTTATAGCATCATCCTTTTCCTTCTCCCTTACCTGCAACCACCTATTTTGTTCCCTTTCATTGCTTTGTTCCATAGATACTTTTGCTTTTATGCCCTTTGAAGTGTCCTCCACACCATGGAGGTGGCTGCTCTGAATGCTGATGAGCGTCTCTGGGAGTGGTTTGTTGGTTTGGGGCTCTTTGGGAGAGCTCTCCTGCTTCACCAGAGCTGGGACAGGAGCGCGGGGTTGGAACCATGGAGGTTTTTCCCCTTTGGCTTTGGGATTGTTGGCTGAAGCCCTATGGGGGGACTGGCCATCTCTTGTCTGATGCTTGCCTGGGAAAACAAGGGGAAAAGTAACGCTGTCAGTCATGTAACTGTCAAAAACATAAGGTAAAGGGTTGTCAGGGAGAACTTGGAATTGGAAATGAGGATTCAGGGCCCCCTTTAAAAGAGTTCTCATCTCTTTTTGAAACCAAGACAGGCAAAATGGAGCTTAGTCTATTAAAAAGGGTCTTAACGACATTTGGGTTGTAAAAGGTCCCCTCTTCGCTTTTCATTCCTTCTGTCTCCCCTTGACCTCTTGCCTTCCCCTGAAAGTTGGATTTAAAACAATAAAATGGAGGGGTTTATGTAGACTGCCAAATCCACTCCTGTGGGGAACAGAATTAATTCTACTCAGGAGCAGAAAACGAAACCCAGAAGCATCAAAGCGTAGACATAAATTCAATATCCCACTGAGCCCATCACTTAGGATACTTCACCCTTTCCTGCATGTCTATCTTTCAATCAAATGTAGATGTAGGGAAAGGGTTTATTTTAGTTTAGCCTGGTGTTACAGAAGCGCAAGGGAAAGAGCAGCAGCAGTTGCCGTCTGTTTGCTGCGTGAGGTTTATAATTTCACAAATGCCAAATGCATTAATCCAACCTGTCATGTTGCAGCTCTGTTTGTAGATCAAATGGGATTAAAAGATTTAGTTGAAGCTTTCCTGATACATTTAAATAATATGACTAGAAATGTAATATTCAGGAAAATGAATATTTTAGAGGTACAGTTTGAAGCACCTGATACATTAACACCTGCTATATTAAAAATGAACAGAAAAGAGGTGGTCCCAATCCTGCAAAACCCGTCAATAATGCAGTATGTTCTAACTCCAGCAAATGGCCTGACTCCTGCTCCAGCATCGTGGGGTTGGCTCAAGTTGGGGAAGTTCAAAGATGCTTTAGTAAAATCACTCAGGTGCGGGGCTCAACATTCAGTTCCCTTGAGCAGGAGCGGTAGGAGAGTGTGAGAGAATAAAGAGCTGGTGTAAAACACCAATTCCACACCAATTGATTCATTCCACACCCAGGGCGTCTGGTTGCAGAGTGGTCAGACATATCCAGAGCTCCTCAGGCTTTGGTGTTGTGCAAGTGAGTGGGACAGCAGGGACAAGAGCTCTGCCCCAGGGGTTGCGGGCAGCCCGCAATGGTTCACTGCTCCATATTGTCAGTCTGAAACTCAAATAGAAGCAAAATAAGTGAAGATTTCAACTGTGTTTTGAAGACAGTAAGGTTAATGGTATGAGAAAGAAATGTGACACGGCTCCACCTGCAGTAGGTATTCTGGCTCTCAGTAGCTCTTTCTGATTAGGCAGCTGCAGAGGGATGAACCTGCACTGGAACAGCTTCGAAGATGGGCTGTTAAGGGTGATCAAGAAGATGAAGAGTTTCTGTCAAACAAAAAGCTCTGGTAGCATGGCTGAGCAGAGATATGGTTGCTCTTTGTAAGCCCACAGGGAGGAAAGGAGTTTATGCTGCGATGGCGAAGAGCTGTTGAAGAGAACAAATAGGTATAGACTGGCCATCAATAAGCTGGGAGCCTCAAGCTATCAGAGGAAGTGAGTTCTGGAGCAGCCTCTGTGTAGCGGGAGTGCGGGATGTGAACTTACCTGGGTTGGTAACAAAGCTTCTCCATTTCTGGAAGGGTTCATCAGTCAGGGTTTCTTCCCACAATCACAGGAGGCTGGACCCAGAGGCACATGATGCTGATAGCACTGATGCTAATTATCCCCAGTCCAGTCAACTCCAGTCTCTGGCCAGCTGAAGGTCAGTCACCAGTTTGCTGGAAGTGGCTGGAGGGTTAAGTCGAGACAGACTGTAGGATGGGGGAGATTTCTACAGATAAGCACCAAGCTGGGAGCTGGGAGAAAAAAAGAGATTTATGTAGTGTTTCTGGATATTGTGAGAGCACCAATTATGTACTGGGCTGAGAAAAGAACAGCTGGCACCTTCGTATTCATGGCTGTGGGTTATTCTTCAGTGTCTAAGAAACATCTACAGGTGTCGGCACGGTCCTCACCAGGGACTGGGTGCAAGTGTTGCCAATTTAATGTCAATACTAATGTCTTTGAAAGAACCTTCCTTTTTTGGCTCTTCACCCTGCCAGCCTGCCCTTTTGAGACAGTCAAGCAGAGAATGAATGAGGGTTAAAATGCTTACTGGCTTTCATTTTACTGAAGAACATATGAAGCTTTGGGCAGAAAATCATTGCCTTTTTGTCATCTGCTTTATCCCTTTTGACTAGGCGGTGCAGTAGTTGATAGAAGCACGGCATGGATATTTTTCCAAATCCACAGCCAGGTTAGCAGAGACCCTGATTGTGGTCTTTTTGAGGTTTGGGTGGTGTTTTCACCCTCATTCCCAAACCATACCGACCTATCTTCCAAAGTACAGGCATTTGTTATGTCATTTGATGTCTCACTGTGCTGTCTAATACTCTATAAGCCTCCTGTCTTTTAAAGCGGCTCATACATATGCGATGGAGATTCCCTTCTAGCTTCTGTTCTTGACAAAGCAGAGAAAAATAAATCAGAAGCAAACTTACAGGCACCATATCCTGCATGGCACAAAATAGTTCCTTCTTGTATCTTCTGCTTTTTTTCCCACCTCTCTGAAATTCTCTTACCTACTGGCATAGTGAGAACTACATGCTGTGAAAAATCACAGTGTCTATGTTATATATTTCTGACAAGCCCTGGTATTATCCAGGGAACAATCCATTACTTCTATATCGCGAGGTGGGAGCATGTGCCTTTAACTCATGTTAACTCTCCATGATTTCAAATATAAACACTTCTCAGAAGTGGGTGAGTCAAATTGAAGGCATTAGGATTCTGTCGTGTCCGGTTACAGTCAACCTTCGCATTGTAGCCTACCTCTGAAAATACAAAACAGTGTTTTTGTCATCCAGGGATTTTTTGCTGAGCTAAGCAGCTATTTTGTTGTTGAAATGTTTCTGAGAAATGGCTTTTTTGCCAAGTATTTTCCAGGATTGATATATCCTCCCAGATCTTCTAAGAAACTTCTAGATCTTAAGTTAGGTCTGATTATACTAGTTTTCGGGTGCCTGCGACCAGATTTGGTTAAACATTTGGGAGAGAATTTGGAAGTGCCTAGAGGGATTTCTGGACACACTGAGATGGTCTGTTCTAGGGTGAAATTAGAGTCTGTTTTCTCTAGGTCTATTGGTGGGGGACAGGGCGGGATATCCCGGGCTTAATGGTAAGCACCAAAATCAGCCAAACTGAGGGGATGGGAGCACTGAGAACTATCCCTGCCCCTGCCAAGGGTTGCAGCGAGGGTCTGGCTGTAGCTGGGGTCCCCTCCTCTGTGAAAGCCCCCCCTGGGACAGGGCTGCATCGCCTCCCTGATGGTGATGTGGGCTCAGCATCAAGCATTAACCTCTCCTGTATCCCTCACATGCAGAACTTTAAATATCATGTCCCCTGTGCACCACTGTGGGGGTTGAGGGTATGGACTGATGGGATCCCTCATGAAATACCAAGTTTGTGTTTTGTAGACAGGTCACCCTGAACTTGTGTTACCATAAAGGGAGGAAATTGCAAACAGAAGTGCTCCTGTGGGAACAGAGCCGTCCCAAGGCACCTGGGCTCCTGAGCCCAGCACTTTGGTTGGATTTTGAAAACAAGGGGGATAAATCCTTCCTGCTGTTGCCTCTGTGGATGTCAACCTAAACACCTTCATTGGTTTGAAAATCCATCCAGCATCTTTCCCATCTGGTCTATACATCTCTGATCACAGAAAGGCTATTTGAGGAGAAATTAAATGCCTTGGGCCAGTGAGCCTTGGACCTGCCTATCTCCGCTCATAAATCCTGCAGGGTTTCCTGAACTGCTCGCCCAGGGAAAGTTTCTGATGTGTGTATGTGCTTGCAGGAGTAAGACCCAAAGCAAATCAAGTTATGCGTGACATCAAGACACACTTGCAAAAACAATTTTAATCAATTACAACTCCAATTGCATGCTGTACAAGCCGCAACTGGATTGTCTTATGTACCAGCCGATCATATTGGGCATGTAAGATTAAATTAAAGTTTTCTAATTGCATTTAGGAACATACAAAATACTACAGTCTAAAGTGTAGCAAATTAATTCTTCAGGCGTAGCCTAATTGGATGGAAATTGATTTATCATGTTTGGACCAAATGAGCCAGTAAGGCATGACTAGTAAGGAGAGCATCGCCTGTGTGTCAGAGAGATTTAGAGAAAAGAGTATGTCCAAGAGAAATGAAGGGTGTTATATTGAGAATCTCTCTGAAGAGGAAAGAAATGATACATTCAGAGTCTCCATCATTCATATATAAAAAGTGAATGAAAAGCCTTTTATTATTTCTGAAACTCCAGGATATAATTAGGTCGGTAAGGGAGGGAGAAAAGTATTTTTCTAGGCTCTGTAAATATTGTTGTTCTGTAAAAGGACAATTTTGGGTGATCAAGCCATTCTACTAATGCATTGTAGGAGTGGATATAAAAGTGCTCCTTTGTAAGAGCTGTGGAGAATTTTTAGATGGCCAGGCAATAGGGCCGGGATGGAAGGCATCCACAGCAAAGGTCTTATTCTCTGTAGGAGATTGACTCTTTTAGAGTGGTTTCTGTACCTCTAAGTTCTCTATGGACCCCACTAGACTATGTAGCACTTTCTTTTAGTACTAGCACAGAAAGCTTTTGAATTTACCTCCCTGATTCCCCTTTTGCATAAGCTGAATATTTCCTTTCATTAACATATAATAACATTTTGGCTGCCAGTCTGGGGACTGCGCCGAGTGGTGATATAGAGGTGCCAGAGCCCAGGAAGCTGGGAAAAACCTGTTGTGGAGACTGTGAGTTGGTAGTGGGTATCTTTGGTGGGTTACCTGGGCAGAGCAAAAGTGGAGATACAGGGCTTCTGCATGGGTATATGATGTTCTGCTCCTGAATTGTGTGGTCCCATGCCTTATTGAATGCTTTGCAATGAGCAAAAGCACCAGACGTTGTGACTTAACACCAAACACATCATTTTGTGCAGTTTAATGTTGCAGTGGTCTGTTGGAAAAAGAAGAGGGTTGCAACCTAGGGCTGAAGGCAGCCTGTGGGAGGGTGGGCTTTGTGGTGACCCCTCCTGAGATCTCCTTGTCCAAGGCTGGACAGAAGTGCTTGAAAATAACCTCTGTGAATTCAGGGCAACAGCCTTTTTTATTCAGTGGCTGCCTTTTTGAAGGCAAGGGGAATGTCAGCAATAATCTTGGAAATGAGTGGGCCTGCTGTTGCCCCCCTCCAGAGGGTCAGTGTCAGCTGCTCTGTCTGTCTTCACTCTTGTCTTCACGCCCATTTATGAGAGACTCGGTGTTTCCCATTTACTCAAATATTATATCAGAAAAGAGGATTTTCGTACTGAACAAACTAATTCAAACAGCCTACTGTACATGTTCAAGAGATGCCTAATATTATTAATAATACGAGTAAAATTAAATTTGCTTATCACAATGAGAGGAAGAAGAATGAAGTTTATTAAATCTCCCCACCAAAGCGCTGACTTACTGAAAATAACAAGTCTTCATTAAGAAGAAGCTAATTTGCCATAAAGAATTGCTTTACTTACGTAAAGGGACCAATTGCTCTAATTGTGGGCAGCACACAAAATGTTTCCTGGAGAAGAGCAAAGCTGTGCTTTCTTCAGTTTTAACTGCACGGGTTCTTGTAGTTCTGCTCTCCCCAAAGTGAAATGAAAGCTTTAATCATGTGGAAAATTAGAGGATGGCATTTGGGGTATAGACATGGAAACCGAGGGGAGATGCTGCTGGCTTCCTGTGGAAGGTCCAGCCTTCAGATTAACTAAAAGGGGTATTTCTCTTGTGACAGGGAGAACCTGCTTAAAAACTCACAACTAATTGGTATCTAGTGGTTCATTTGGAGGCCATCAACAAAATCCTCAGTCTGTAAAGGATGCATCCACGTTCTAGCAGAGCCTTGCAGTTAGTCAGTACTGGGCAGGCCATACGGTGACCTTCTGCCAAAGAAGACACAACAGACCCAAGGCAAGGAGTCTCATTTCTTGGGCAGGTTATTCTCACCGTAGATATTAAAGAGTGTGCAAAATTCACCTGCTCCTGAAGTTGGCTCCGACCTTGCAGTTCATGGCAGGTTCACCGTGTGAACTTGTCAAGCAAATATTGTGCAGCAAAGCAGAGGAAGGGCAGGGATTTGCTTTACTTTCATTTCTTGTTGGTCTTCCTCCTACCTCTGTGTTTCCAGGTGGATTTTAAGCAAAGCAAGGCTTCTCTTCTGGCTTCACAGAGCACCAAAACATAGGGTAAGATCTAGTGTGTCTCACATGAAATACCTCTATAGAGCTGTAGCACTTGCGTGCTGAAGTCCTTTCAGTATGTTTGTGAAGAATATTAATATCCCGAAGTGTCCACAGTTGCACCAATTAAAAAAAGGGATATTCCACCATCTAATTTTATAACCTAATGCCCCACTGCATGGATGACATTTTTCCATCTACTACCAGGAGAAGCTGGCTGCTGAATGCAGCAGGATAAAACAGGGAGCCTGGGGCACATGGCAGTGCTGGCATGTGCAGTGGCGTGCCCTGACAAAATGTCAGTGACTGTATGTACAGTTTCACACCCAATTATTTTTTTTAAAAAATAGTTTTTAGGATTCAGTGTGCCCTTTTCCTTTACTTGTAGGATAACAGCACTTAGCTACACCTATAAATACTTAAAGGGTGGGTGTCAAGAGGATGGGGCCAGTCTTTTCAGTGGTGCCCAGTGAGAGGATGAGAGGAAACAGGCACAAACTTGAACATAGGAACTTCCATCTAAACATGAGGAGGAACTTCTTTCCTTTGAGGGTGACAGAGCCTTGGAAGAGGCTGCCCAGAGAGGTGGTGGAGTCTCTGTCTCTGGAGACATTCAAACCCTGCCTGGACACATTCCTGTGGGACCTGCTCTGGGTGGACCTGCTCTGGCCAGGGAGTTGGACTAGAGGATCTCCAGAGGTCCCTTCCAGCCCCATAGCATTCTGCGATTTTGTGATTCTGTGAAGTGATTTGAACCTAGACAATTCTGTGATTCTAAGCGAACACTTATAAGACATGCATTGAAAATTTTAAGTCAGTGCTGTCAAGCATGTGCTATCAGTTAGTAACTTTGAATTATACTTTAGCTGTATGTGGTAGAGCCCAAAACAGGACTAAGCCATGCCATGGCTTGGAAATGGGACATCTCCTGCCCCGCCAAAGCCTAGGCTTTGTCTCTTTTGGGAAAGACCCACCATTGGTGTGACTTCATTCAAGCCACCAGATCTGCTCTGCTTTATATCAGTTGTAAATCATCCTCAGAGCCTTAAAATGTTCCTCTGAGTGACTCTGAGCACACCTCTCCTCCAGTGGAGGCAGGCCAGGATGGAAACTGAAAAGCAGGAGGAAAAGGCAGGAGACAGACACACTCCTGAGCAATCCAATGCCATAAAAGTCATTCCCGGTGGAGGCTTCTGGGATTATTTAAAGGAGGTGGTGAATGACTCAGAATAAAAATATAACATAGTCCAGAATCACCAGCTGTGTTTTCCTTTGCATGGTCTAACAGTGATTGTGTGCTGTGGCTGACAATGAAAACAGAGTAAAACTCTTCTGCTGGAGTTCACAGGCTGCCAGATTTCTGGGCAATGAGACAGTCTTGAAAGAGAAACTGCCCTTCAGACAGGGCAGAGACCTCCTCTCCTGCCTGGTTGCCTCGAAGCAGCCTGTTTGGGGTCAGTGGGTCCCAGGGGATTCACTGACTTTGTAAGGAGAGTCACATTAACAATGTTTTTATAAATGCTTAATAATAGCTGTTACAGAGGTGATTAATATGTGTTATATCAGATGGTTATATGCATTTCAGTGGTTAATGTTATAAGGCATTCATAAGCAACCTCTGCGTCTGCTGGTCTCATAATAATCTGTATAAATTGATTAACTCCTTATACAAACATCCTTTAACTAGCCCTTTAGAAGCTGTTTATAAATACACCCCTAATAGAAAACACTCTCACTCAGCTGTTTTCCTGTGACCTTGGTCAGAGAGAAGAGGAATCAACTGCATTAATTCCGATCAAGTCCAACTAATGATAACCGTAAGATTGGTTTTGTGTGTGGATCCATGCCTGATGCAGCGAGGTTTCCCAGGGACGGGTAGCTGGCTGGATATGCCATTGCTCCTGGCCCACACGCATCAATGCACACCAGCACGGGGCCACTCTGGAGCAGAAAATAGGGCAGGATGCTCCCAGTAGCGCAGTGTTTCTCCCAGGAGCTCCTCAGCCCTTGCACTGTGCTGCAGGGGGGTGTCTGTCAGCTGGCACTCCTGACTCGTTTCACATAAGCCACTTCTGAAACACCCAGACTGGAAATAAAGAGATTCGGGAAGGAAAAACCCTTCTGATGCGATGAACCGACCCTTCTGTCAGTTCTCTTTGTGCGGAGAACACAGCAACACCTTTGCTCTGCCAGCTCAGCCTCCCTCTTATCTCCCTCTACCCCCCATTTCTAGGGCATCCCCAGGGCATTTTGGCCAACAGTTCCTTTTCTCAGCTCCTCAAGTAGGCTTCAGCCTTTTTTGCCTCCAGTTTGTACGTTCTCCCTGCCCCAACAGTGGCCTTTGCTGCAGCCCTCAGCGAGAGCTGCCCTGTCCAAACCCCCCCACCACGGTGCCAGGGGTGAAGACAAAGGCTGATTTTAGGCAAACTGTCACTGTAATGGCCCATACTCACAACTCAGATGGACAGACATCACTTCTCTGGGCACTTCTGCAAGTGCTCCCTGTATTTTACAACAATCTGTTTTATTACGTTATTATTGTTTTACATCAATCTGGTTTTATTATGAGAGCTGGAGAGGGACTCTTTGTTGGGAAGTGTAGTGACAGGACAAGGGGTAATGGTTTTAAATTGGAAGAGAGGGGATTCAGATTAGATATTAGGAAGAAATTCTTTGCTGTGAGGGTGGTGAGGCACTGGAACAGGTTGCCCAGAGAAGCTGTGGCTGCCCCATCCCTGGAAGGGTTCAAGGCCAGGCTGGATGGGGCTTGGAGCAACCTGGTGTGGTGGGAGGTGTCCCTGCCCGTGGCAGGGGGCTTGGAACTGGATGATCTTCAAGGTCCCTTCCAACTCTAAGGATTCTATGATTACCTGCTTCAGGCTGAGCAGGAACAAGCTTGGAGCATGTGCGTTTGGTGCCGACGGGAGCATATGCAGAGCTAAATCTTCTTGTGTAAATCAGTCCAGCTCCGCTGCTGTCCTTGAGCTGTGGGAGCTCCTGTCGTTCACATCAGCTGGAAATCTGCTCTGGCAGATCTCTCTTTCTGCTCACCTGAAAGCTCTTGAAGGGGTGGTTTCTATTCAGGGTTTCCTTTTCTCTTTGCCAAGACAACTGGATGGTCCACTTTTCCACAGCAATGGTGTTCATGCCCAGCAGAGAGATACCGAGCAGCGGGCTCTGGTGTGAGCGTGGAGCTCAGTCCTTCTGGATACCAGGAACTGTGCAGCAATAAATGGCTGGAATTTGCCAAAACATGCAGCATAAATATGGTGACTGATACAAAAAAAGTACAAGGTGGGAAAAAAAAAAAAGAAAGAAGGGAAATAGCATCCTTCATAACGAAAAAGAAAAGAAAACAACCCACACCTTAATTAAAAGACAGCTATCCACAAATTTTAGCCATCTCTATAAATTGCTCCGTGCAAAGCAGCAGGAGGATTTCACTGACAACAAATGATTTTCATCAAAGACACACAGAAATTTTATCATTTCAAGTTTTTAATAGCTCTGCTGTTGCAGGTGGTGCATTTAAAAACAAGCCATAACAAAGCTGTTTCAAAAAAACCCCAAACATTAGAAATAATTCTAATAGTGATTACTGCAGGAAATCACATTTGTTTGTCACTTAAACTCTACTCAGAAATCTGGCCATGTTTTCTGGCAAGATACTTCAATAGTGTGAGCAGAGCAGTTTCCATGTTGTAGATCTTGCCCCTCAAGGATAATTTTGCCTCATTCTCTTTTTCCCTCTTCCCTGCGGTCTCACCCCCAGCCCCACACAGGTATCGACTCCTCCTTTTTACTTCCAGGACTTAACTGAATAAACCAAGTCTGTCTTGACTCCTTGGCATGTTTCCCCTCTTGCAAGAATAGCTACACAGTGGCAAACCGTCTATGATCAGACAAGATTTATTGTTTCACTGATTCCTGGAACTGAAAATGTTAATGATGTAAAATATTGATTTGAAAAAACAAAGCCCCGAGTTGCTCCGTGAGCCTCTCACTCAGGCACGGTGCTGAGATGTCCATCCATTTTCCACTTTCATATTTATTGGTAAGTGAAAAATCAGGCATGTCAAGCTGTTCAATTTCTAAAGTGAAGTACTTCTCTCCCTCAGATGCACATGAATAATTCTCATTAACCTTCAAGGGATTAATGCAGTTTCTTGCAAATGGCTGCAATATACAGTATTTAATATTTATGCTTTCCATATGGCTAGTGCTGTCATACATTCTTGTCAAACATGCCGCACAGTTAATGATATTTTAACTAAATGTGGTCTGGAGGACCTGGACATTTGAGGGACAGTTGTGCCCATCTCCATTTTTATGGATGCTATTTGAGCCTCATAACAAAATTCCTGAAGAGATTAAATCAGCCGCTCTACTGAAACATAATGTTCAGCTGCCCTTAAAGCAGAGCTAAACACAATGTTGTGAGATGCCACACTGAAGCCTCGCCAGCTGTGTGCTATCCACACAGACCTCAAAGGGCCTAAAAAACATAGATAGAAGGTGAACTGGGAACACTTTTCAAGGCTGGAAATAGAACAGACCAGAAAAGTGACTTGGTCAAGGGCCCAGCAAACCGGTGCCAAAGACTGGGAGAAATCAGTGCTCTGGTCTGTCCTCTGGATAGACCGTGCAGTCCGCAGGATACCCGTGCTCTGTGTGTCTCTGGCTCACCTGAACTGGTGTTAACTGGGGTGACGGTTGCTGTGGGGCCATATCGGTCACTGGACCTGAGTGGGGAGATGGCCATGACCTTGTGTGAGCCCATGGCTAAGGCTGTACCACTCTGTATTCAGCATGTTAGATCAGACTGATGGACACCAAATACACCATGTATCTATCAGTGATGAAGCAATTTTAAACATTTTCCTAGCCTTTTTTTCCCCCCTAAAATTAAGTTTGATATCTTTTTAAAAAATCCAGACAGATTTTATCTGAACCAGCTTCTTGGAACTCTTCAAAATAAACTAGGACCTTTACTGCAGTCTTCCCGTTTCAAGTCTTCCTGTAATCTGCTGAATGTTCCCTCACTTAGAGACAGCTCACTTCGTTTTCCTTCCCTGTGTTGCCACCCCTTACCCCAGAAATGAGCATGTTCAGAATTTCTATTCAGTGTCAAGGCCAAGTGTCAGGATTTTCACTGCTGATTTTGGGTAGGTCTTCTCGGGAGCCTGGCACATCAGCTTTTCACTGAAGAAACCAGATGCAGCTGGGAGACATTCTTTGCTAATTCCTTTATTTCCACATCTCTGCATTGCTGTGTAAGGAGAGATGGTCATGGACTGCAGGCAGGAAACCTCCTGTTCCCAGAATCTTAGTCCAAACACTGCTGCCCAGTTCCTATGGAACCCTTCTGCCCAGGAGTTTGGTCTGGTAAAGCCATCAGAAGGAAAAGCAAACAGTTCACTTCAGCTTCCAACTTAATGGATTAAAATGCTCTATCAATCAGAACGGTAGTGTTTCTTCCAAAACTAAACCATACTCTCATGGTGAAGGGAAAGGAGCTGTAAAACGTTGATGATTTTGTAGGGTTTTGCAGAGCAGAGTCATGGCTTGTGACAACCATCCCAGCACGGCCAGAGAAGACAACCTGCTGCAAAGAGAGAGATTGGCAGGATCCTCCTCATAAGTGTGGATGTCTCCTGTGCTGTAATAACTAAACCATTCATCTTTCACGTCAAAAGCAGAAGGAGAAAACAGGTAGATGGGAACAGGCAAGAAGATGAAGAGCTACCTTGAGATGAGATCTTTCAAAGAGGCTGAAGACCAAGTGAGAGCCAGGGCTGCAGCACTGTGTTGCTGCCACAATTGGATGCCGGTGATTTCTGGCCCACTAAAAGCATCTGGAGTGTTATTTTTTCTTAGTTATAATTATAGACACACTTATATTTTAAGGTCATCCAGTGCCAAGCAGGGTCATCACAGCCCATTAAAGCAAAATTAGCTTCCTCATATTTGCCCTTCTTGCACCAAACAAAAAATCCTGCCTGTAATGGTACAGTATGTGGCCTATGAGTGTGCCCATAATTAAAAGGTTGAGCTACTCTTGTAAACAAATTACCATGAACAAAGGGGTTTACAAATGCCGGCTAATTAGTTTGGATTCCCTAAAGCTTTTAGCTGTTTTTTAATTCAATAACACAGTGTAAATTCTCCAGCCTGAAAAGTCTAATAGGAATTGGCAGAAAACTAAATAATTGATATTGTCAGCGATTGCAGCAGCAAGCCCTCGAATGTTATTGTCTGCCAGTAAGCAGGACTGCCGTGATTTCCTGAGAGGATAAAGAACTGGTTTTAATGAATTAACAATATAAATGGTAGACAGCTGGCTTTCAACAGCAGCTCAGGAGGCAACATTTCAAGTTGAGACCGTGGACCAGTGAAAAAACCCTCAACCAGGGACTTGGTGAGAGTCATGCTGGTCACTCCTCGGGGCCAAAATCTCTTTTGCTTTATTTTCCATGGGTACCCATTGAAGGCTTCAGGCTGGTTTCCAGGGTTGGAAGGAAGAGGAGCCATCTGTGCACTTGAGCAGATACCAGAAGGTACTGATGGGGAAGGTATTCATGAGCTGCAGCTGCTGAGAGGGTGTCAAGGAACAGATCTAATGGGAAGCAGCAGTGTGCTAATTAGCGGCCCAACACGTTGTATTCCAGCAGCTTCCCTGGGTTTATGGGTTTTGAGGGTCATGTGGGTGATTCTTGAGGAACCCTTACTAGTCACACAGCACTTTACTAACCTGCTGGATGAAGTGGTTTGAGAGAGTAAGCTGGGCTGCCCCTCAGCAGGAGTGATGGCTTTGGGGATCTCTTCATGGCTCTGCTGCTCTTCTCCTGGTTCAGGTATTTTTTCTGGGTTTTTTTAATGCTTGCTTTAAAGCACGGTGAATTGACCAAATTCCTGAGAGTGCTTGGTTATCTCATATGCTTATATGTGAGTTAATCCACATGTATCTCGATTGGGTTGGAAACCAGCAACATGTAAGACTCTGTCCAGTCCACCTTCTGGTATCCCAGTCTTACCAGACTTTCTCAGGCTGCAGACTTTTGCATCCTTATCATAGTAATGAAGTATAGCGTGGTGACAATGGTTGTGTTATATATAGGTTCTTAAGGACTCTTTTTCTTGCAAAAGTGAAGCATTTAGTTTCTGAAGAAATGTTTGTATTGGATCCATTCTGGTGGGGAACAGCGGGTTGCCTGCATGCTCTCTGTGATCAGCCCCACGGTCTCTTTTATCCACACTCTCCTGTTTGTCACCAAAGCAGCCTGCCTGCTTTGAGTAGAAGGTGGAAAGACCCATTCTCAACCTGCTCCTCCCACCTATCCCCAAAGAAGAGCTCAGTGCAGATTAGTTTGGTCTCCACCAAAAGCTATTGTTTTAAAGTTATCAGTTAGTAGCAGCTGGATCTTGACCTTGCTTCTTACTTTGATGTGAAGGAAACTATTGACTTTCAGGGAGGCAAGCTGTTAGCATCTCATCCGAAGGAGGTCAGAGAGATGAAACATCAAGGAAAAATCAGAGCAAACAGTGATATGGGCCACAGCTCGGCAGAGTTAATAGCAAGTGAGGATGTGGAGAGAGCTGAAGTGGGTTTGAATATACAGGGCCAAATCCCAAGCTGGCATCAGCTGGTTAGGCTTTGAAGGCAATGACCTGGTCCTGTGCACAGTGCCTGAGGATTCAGCCTGGAGCAGCCTCATCCAGGAGCTGGAAGTGCTTGTCGTTGCTAGCAACAATGATAGAAAGAAAAGAGAACTCTTTTTCCTTTCTTCTTCATTTGTTGAAAAGGCATTGATTTCCTCTGAAGAGAACTAAAATAGCTTCATACAATGAATTGGCAGCCTGGAATATATCTCTTAATAGCCGGTGTGAAGCACAGCAGAAGAGCATCTGATTCTTTATGGATCATAATGTATAGTAGTGCCACTGAGAGAGCACTTCAACAAAAGTAATGAGTTTCACAACTTTTTAAGCACGCAAACCTTTTTGCTTTCATAACCGTTTCCCTCCAGTACTCCCATCTCATATGTGGCCTGAGACCAGTCCTTCCCTCTAGCCCTTATTCAGGTGTAGTAGAAAGCTTTGCTTCATCCTTGGAAGATGAGGGCAGTAACTTCTCATTTCTGTGTTTCTGTTCCTGCTCTCCTGGTTTCACCCCAGGCTGCTTTCCTGGTGCAGGGCTGGGATGAGTAGAAAGAGAAGGAACAAATCCCTGTCAGTTGCTGAGCTCGAAGGTGATGGTGCATCTCCCTTACCAGCCTTTTTCCCACAAAACCCAAAGGAGTGATCAAACTGACAAATATATTTGCTAGCAAGAGGAGCACCTAAAATGAGTTTAGATCGTGCAGAATACTGAAATCACTATGTCTTTGGTTATTGTTGCCACCACTGCTGCTCTGAGGGATGTGTGGCTTAATCCAGGAGGTGTTTTTGGGGATACGATATCATGCTACTCCTCAGTATCTTCAAATGAGCTCGGTGAGTAGGTTCTTAGTCTGAAGTTTGGAATAGTTGTGCTTCCAGTGCACAGTAAATACAAGAAGGAGAAGCTGGGGCTGGGAGAATTTTGATCACTTGGATGTGCGTGGTTAATCAAAGAGAAGGACCAGGAGGATCTAGAGCTGCATGTGGGCAGAAAGCTGGGACAAACCTTGGGTGTTGGTAGTGTTGAAACCTGAATCTTCTCTGGGAGCCCCTTATCACCACAGCCCACAGATTTAACACAGATCAGAGACGGGTGGACTAGATTTATGATGGAAATGGGGCAAATTGTCGTTCAGAATGAAGGCTCAAGAGCTGAATTTGAAAGGCTCTCTAATTGAGGGGAAGAAAGTGGCTTCTCAATTAGGAAGCTCAGCTTACAGTCAGATGAGGTTTGCACAGAACACTGAGTTTTTGTTAATTCATGCCCAAGTGCAGCTTTGAGGCCTGCTGGATACCCTCTGCTCCCATTGCAAGAATTCACCACGCTCTGCAGAATTGCAGCCTACTGGAACAAAGGTTAAACTAAACTTTATTCATTCGGAAAACAAATACACCTTTTTTTCCTTACCAGCTTGACAAGCTGTAGATTTATTCACCTTGTCTAGACTTAGAGGCTTTGGTTCCCCACCAGTGCTTCTCAGCCCCCCCGAATACTGGAGAGCATAAATACTTTCTCCACCATGGGATAGTGGATGTTTGTTTCAAGGTTTTAGTGGCTCAAGCTGTTTGTGTTCTTGTAAGATCCCATCCAAATGTTACAAGCTGATGTTATGAAGGTCTGATTATCAGCTGATGTAAACTGAAGTAATTTAGTGAAGACAGGCGAGTTCCTGCAGCTGCAAGTCCACCTAGGGACAGATCCTGTGGCTTTTGAGGGGTCCTGGTGTCATGTCTGTCTGGTCTGAAACAGGCTTTGCCAGTTTAAAATGTCATCGGAGGCACCTCATGGTTTTTCACGGAAATAAACTTTACTGGGTATGGCAGCGTGACGATGGATGGTGTTATTTAACACTCTTATGGACCTAAATCTTCCTTAGCACTTTTGCTGTGAAAAAATAATTTCACTTTCATCCTCCTTTTTTCATCCTGCAGTACAGTTCTGAGCTTTCCCTGGCCAGTGTCTAGGTTTTGTGCACGTAGCTGCTTTAACAGCGAGTGAAATGATTCAGCCAAGGTCTGGGGTCTGGGGCTAAACTGCCTTCCGTTCCCCATGTGTGAGCTCCTCTTACACTCCACTGATCAGCACGGGTGGATTAGCAGATCCTCCAGGCTAGAGCTCCACGTGATAGGCAGGCTGCAGACTCCCCAAAGACCTACTTCCATTGCTAGGTGACCATAACTAATACTCTGGTTCTCGCAATAGGTCTCGGAGGGGAGAGTATGGCACAGGAGGTCTAGACATCAGAGGTAAAGGCAGCACTGGGCTGTCAGCCTGCTCCCGTGGTTTTAGATTGCAGCAAGGGATAGCTTAATGGCTTTGCTTCCATGTATTAGCAAGGCAGGATGTTTTCTCTGTTTGCTTTTATGTAGACTGTGAAGGGTAACACTGAATTGGTGAGTCTACGGGCAAGTACACAAATGTTTTGGGTGAGCAGTGGCTGGACAGACTATAACATCTATTTGATGCCCCTGAAGAACAGTATTTGTTGTATGGCAGTGACATTTAGAGGGTGACACTGTTGTTTACTCAGAGTAGGCACATCTGTCCAGTGGGTCCAACCCTGTCCGGTCCCCGGGTCACTGAGCCGGTGCCCTGAACACGTAAAACAGGGCCCTTCCCGTCCTGCAGAAGGGGAACTGGACTTCATGGATATTTGATCTCCTGCTCAAGGTTATGCAGAAAGATTCGTCTGAAGACCAGAACTGAACACAGACCTTGGATTCCCAAAGAGGTGCTTTAGGCCGAATGGACATCTGGGTACAGTGGGGATCTAGTAACACGGCAGGACACAGCCTCCCTGGTCTCGGGTGGCACTGAGCAGAGTTTGGGAAGTATCTGTGAGAGCGGAGGGGACCCAGGAGACCCTGGGTGAGAGCTGGGCTGAGCTCAGCAGCCAGCTCAGTAGTTCTTGCGCAGTCATTCTGGGGATTTTTCCTGAGGAAATAAAGCAGGAATCAGCCTGGCTCTAACCAATCCTTCCAGCAGCACTCCTTCTGCTCGTGAGATTATATTACTTCTGTGGGAGTACTGGTGTGCTTTCAACTAAGAAAGACAACATACAGCTCACAACTGAAATGTCTCTTCAGACACTCTATTAACATTTGTGTGCATTGGGTTGCAAGCAAAATACTGCTGCTGCAGTGAGCCCCAGGCTGCAAATAGCCCACCCCGGGCAAAGGGAGGGGATTGGGAAATGGCCTGTGTTTTGGGGAGACTCTGCCTTCAGGCAGCTTCTCAAACAGCAACATTCAAGGCCAGGCTGTGAGAGCTGGGATTCTTCAGCCTAGAGAAAAGAAGGCTCTGGGGAGACCTTAGAGCCCCTTCCAGTCCCTAAAGGGGCTCCAGGAAAGCTGGAGGGGACTCTAGATCAGGGAGAGAAACCATAGCATGAGGGAGAACCATTTTCGACTGAAAGAGGAGAGATTGAGATGAGATCTGGGGAAGAACTTCTTTGCTGTGAGGGTGATGAGACCCTGGCCCAGGTTGCCCAGAGAAGCTGTGGCTGCCTCATCTCTGGAGGGGTTCAAGGCCAGGCTGGATGGGGCTTGGAGCAACCTGGTGTGGTGGGAGGTGTCCCTGCCCAGGGCAGGGGGTTGGAACTGGATGATCTTTAAAGTCCCTTCCAATCTAAACCATTCTGTGACTCCAGACAGCCTGGAAGTAGCAAGATCAGGGATCTCCCCATGCTGGGATCTCCTCCTGACCCGTCCAGCCATCCCACTTCTCACTCTCAGCATCCTCTGATGGTATCGAGTGTGTACACGGGGTGCTTGGCTGATAGGAAGAGACCTGAAGGGAGTTCTGTCTTAGTTTTGGTGTGTACTGAATGAGGAGGGAGCTTCTGCCTGTGAGAAAGGAAATTACGGGATTCCATCCCATCCCTCCAGCCTCTTCCATGAACTACTGGGTCCTTGCATTAGGAGAAGGGAAGTTGGTAACGGGGAGGACATACTGGGAACATGAACAGTACAGATTTGGAGGTGTCAGAGTAAGGGTTAGGGAAGGATAAGGGGGACAACTCAGTGTGTAATATTATATAGGAGAGAGTATATAGGTAGAGGGAGGAGGAAGGAAGGCTGCAAGGGCTGAGCTGCTCCAGGCAGCAGCTGCACAGGCCAAAGCTGTTGGTGCTGTCATGACAAACTACTCTAGAGACCAAGTATATATCATGAGGAGTCACATCTCATTCCAAAAGCCATCTCAGACCACCTTCTCTTGACCTTTGTTTCATTCAAGTGAAATGGGCAGGGAGGAGCAAGGAACCTTTGTAATCATGCAGAGACTGCCTTGAGTCTTGCTTGTGCCAAACGCATGAATTTGCAAGTTATTTGGTAAATTGAGTAATCTTTTCTTTCAGGAAGCCATTTCTGACACATTCTGATGTGTGGTATCATCTGGGGACTTGTCGTTAAATTTTGTTCTGAAGGCAATTGGGGGTTCTGGTTGTTCTCTCTCTGAGAAGTAGGCTTACTGCTTTGCCCAAGAAATTAGATTTCAAATCAAAGCACATTTTCAGTGACAATTGCATGGGAAAAGTAAGGAAGTTTTACCTCTAGATGGACTCAGGATGATGTCTGGATTTGGTAGGTGAATTTGCATGTGGAATTTAATGTGAACTCATTAATATAAGTGAAACTTAGGCTTTTTCTGTGAACATTTTTTTAGTTCATGTGGGGGTTTTTTAAAGGAGGTAAAGAATTAGAGTATCCCTGCAAATGAACACTTCGTCTTACCAGAAATACAATTTTCAGTTTATATTTCTACCTGAGGATCAAAAAGAAATGCGTGGAGCTATTTTTAACTTGTTTTTTAATTTTTGAGAATCAAACTGAGAACTCCATCTCTCATATGGAAAAAGTGCCCTCTTGGCTTTGAAACTGCTTGTTCTGGTGCCTCAGCAGGTAGAGGGTGGGAGCCTGATGCTATCCCGAGTTGTCGTGGTTCGTCGTTTTAGCTCCAAAGGTGACTGATGCGTCAGCGAGGGTGATGGTTGTCATGAATATGCGTAGCCAGAGGTGATGTCTGCTCCAAGGAGCTCCTTGTCAAAGTCAAAATGTCAGCCAGGTTTAAACATAAATAAATAAACTACAATCCCCCATTTCTCTTCTGTTCTTGACAAAGGGGGCACAGAGGGAGCAGAAAGCTGCATTCATCAGAGGACAAGACATCCAGGTCTCTGTTTGTGAGGGAATTCGTGATGGGAGCTCCATGTGTGGTCAGTGTCACCACTTGCTTCCAAACCTTCATCCTGCAAATTCCATTACAAGGGGATTGTGTCTCTAACTTTATGTTTGGATGTATTTGGTCTTGGACATTTGACTTCAATCATGAGATCCACTTCATTAATTTAGTCTTATGTACGGGGTGTTTCATAGCCATNCGTCCAGCCATCCCACTTCTCACTCTCAGCATCCTCTGATGGCATCGAGTGTGTACACGGGGTGCTTGGCTGATAGGAAGAGACCTGAAGGGAGTTCTGTCTTAGTTTTGGTGTGTACTGAATGAGGAGGGAGCTTCTGCCTGTGAGAAAGGAAATTACGGGATTCCATCCCATCCCTCCAGCCTCTTCCATGAACTACTGGGTCCTTGCATTAGGAGAAGGGAAGTTGGTAACGGGGAGGACATACTGGGAACATGAACAGTACAGATTTGGAGGTGTCAGAGTAAGGGTTAGGGAAGGATAAGGGGGACAACTCAGTGTGTAATATTATATAGGAGAGAGTATATAGGTAGAGGGAGGAGGAAGGAAGGCTGCAAGGGCTGAGCTGCTCCAGGCAGCAGCTGCACAGGCCAAAGCTGTTGGTGCTGTCATGACAAACTACTCTAGAGACCAAGTATATATCATGAGGAGTCACATCTCATTCCAAAAGCCATCTCAGACCACCTTCTCTTGACCTTTGTTTCATTCAAGTGAAATGGGCAGGGAGGAGCAAGGAACCTTTGTAATCATGCAGAGACTGCCTTGAGTCTTGCTTGTGCCAAACGCATGAATTTGCAAGTTATTTGGTAAATTGAGTAATCTTTTCTTTCAGGAAGCCATTTCTGACACATTCTGATGTGTGGTATCATCTGGGGACTTGTCGTTAAATTTTGTTCTGAAGGCAATTGGGGGTTCTGGTTGTTCTCTCTCTGAGAAGCAGGCTTACTGCTTTGCCCAAGAAATTAGATTTCAAATCAAAGCACATTTTCAGTGACAATTGCATGGGAAAAGTAAGGAAGTTTTACCTCTAGATGGACTCAGGATGATGTCTGGATTTGGTAGGTGAATTTGCATGTGGAATTTAATGTGAACTCATTAATATAAGTGAAACTTAGGCTTTTTCTGTGAACATTTTTTGAGTTCATGTGGGATTTTTTTTAAAGGAGGTAAAGAATTAGAGTATCCCTGCAAATGAACACTTCGTCTTACCAGAAATACAATTTTCAGTTTATATTTCTACCTGAGGATCAAAAAGAAATGCGTGGAGCTATTTTTAACTTGTTTTTTAATTTTTGAGAATCAAACTGAGAACTCCATCTCTCATATGGAAAAAGTGCCCTCTTGGCTTTGAAACTGCTTGTTCTGGTGCCTCAGCAGGTAGAGGGTGGGAGCCTGATGCTATCCCGAGTTGTCGTGGTTCGTCGTTTTAGCTCCAAAGGTGACTGATGCGTCAGCGAGGGTGATGGTTATCATGAATATGCATAGCCAGAGGTGATGTCTGCTCCAAGGAGCTCCTTGTCAAAGTCAAAATGTCAGCCAGGTTTAAACATAAATAAATAAACTACAATCCCCCATTTCTCTTCTGTTCTTGACAAAGGGGGCACAGAGGGAGCAGAAAGCTGCATTCATCAGAGGACAAGACATCCAGGTCTCTGTTTGTGAGGGAATTCGTGATGGGAGCTCCATGTGTGGTCAGTGTCACCACTTGCTTCCAAACCTTCATCCTGCAAATTCCATTACAAGGGGATTGTGTCTCTAACTTTATGTTTGGATGTATTTGGTCTTGGACATTTGACTTCAATCATGAGATCCACTTCATTAATTTAGTCTTATGTACGGGGTGTTTCATAGCCATGATGAGTAACCTTCGCAAGTGGGAGATGCTTCCCCTCATCCCAAATCCAAGAGGCTGCTCTGCTCTGCAGGAAAAGGTTTTCTGGGGAGCTCTGTTTCGTGCGATCCTTTCTGGCGCTTAATTCCAGGAGGGAATGGAGCGATGAGGAGAACCAGTGTTTGCATCTGGCAGCCCACTTGGAAGACCGGCACCAGCATCATGTTCAGGGGACAAACTGGAGAGCCTCTGGGGTGTGGGCTGGCAATGGCAGAGGAGCCAGTTCCATTCTCTGCCATGAAAAACCCATTTCCAGTCCAAGTACCCAGAAAATGTGGGTTAAAAAGGAAATTTCTCTGTGGGGGAAAAGGCTCTAATATTAAAATGATGAGTGAATGGAAAATTCCTTTGGAAATCTAATGTGGGGCAAATTCCCATAATGATATGCAGTTATTTTTTGCAAAGAAATAGGCTGATTGTTTTTTCCTGCTGATTTTCCAAGGGACTGTGCCTCTGTTCTGGAGAACTATTGTATCTCCCAGTGAGCTTTATCAGAAAGGACATGAGAAGCACTCATAATGAGAATTAATAAGTTTCTGCTGATTAGTAAGAGATACTCAGCACTTGTCGAACAAAGTGGAATTAGTAACAAGTTAATCCATCAAATCTGAGGCTAGTACCAGCACCCGACTTTTCCAGATGGAGATACAAAAAGATTAAGAATAATTTGCTGAAGGCCATGAAAAAGTCAAGAGCAGAACTGGGGTTCTTGTGTAGGAGTCAGGATTCTCAAAGTACTTCCACTTGCTGTGAAACAGGAATAATCGCTGGGATTCCCACTGAACCTACCCCATGGAGAAGGGGTGCTCTGAAACATCCAGAACAAAAGGGGCCCTAGAGGAGAGATAAGGAGGGGACTCTTGATCAAGGAGGGGAGCGATAGGACAAGGGGGAACAGTTTAAGCTGAAAGAGGGGAGAGAGAGATGAGATATGAGGGAGAAATGGGGAGGGACTCTGGATCAGGGAGGGGAGCGATGGGACAAGGAGGGATGGTTTTAAAACTGAAAGAAAGGAGATTGAGATGAGATCTCAGAAGTTCTTTGCTGTGGGGGTGGTGAGACAGTGGAACAGGTTGCCCAGAGAAGCTGTGGCTGCCCCATCCCTGGAGGGGTTCAAGGCCAGGCTGGATGGGGCTTGAAGCAACCTGGTGTGGTGGGAGGTGTCCCTGCCCATGGCAGGGGGTGGAACTGGATGATCTGTAAGGTCCTTTCCAACTCAAACCATTCCATGATTCTATGATCCCCAGCATTTATTCTCTGGCTCTGAGCACGCTGGTGCTCTGTGTGCTTGAGATGTAGCTCTCCTTTGGCAGGGCATCCTTTCCCGGGGTGCCAGCTCCCGGAGGTCTAGCTGTGCCTGTGGATGCTGTGGGAGCAGAGACCAGCCCTCCAGAGCCTGTCTCATGGCTGGCAGCATCCTCCCTCTTGCTGAGGACATTAGTTTGTCACATCCCAGGCTCTCGATGAAGATGTCAGTACGCAGCTTGCAATATTAGCACGTCTGGAGGAGCCCCTCAGGCGTATGTGTTTTTTCCTGGGTGTTTCAGAGCTCCACTACAGCTGATTTCTGAGGGCATTAGGTGCTCAAGTACCTTTTGAGAATATGAGGCTCTGTCTCTCTTTCCTCATATGTGAAATGGGAGTAAGAGCACTTTATCACACTCCTGTGTGCAGACTGCATTAAAGACATCAAATGCTACAGGAATAAAAGGCAATAAATAACAACTTTGCCTTTTTGTTATGATGCCAGCAGGGACCAGCAGCAGCAACTGGCTTTGCATTTTGGACATCCCCTGAGGTCAAGATTTCTGGCTTACTTCCCATTTTTAGCAATAATTATTTGGACAGTATTCCCTGTTTGGCCTTTTGTGTGTGTTTGATGGGGAAACACAGAGGACTCTTACTCTCCTTTTGATGTGAGCGTGTGGGTAAGCCGTGTTTGATCAATGCAGTATCACTGTGCAAATGCTCCTGCCCTTTGAAACCAAATCCAAAAACTTGTGTCACTCCACGCTGCTTCTGTGGTCACATATTGTCTAAGCAAGGAACAGAGGCAAAGCTTCTCAGTTCTTGTATTTACTGCCCTGTTCTTTGTGAAGAATAGCGGGTGTCCTTTGGCAAGGCCTGATTTGAGGGAGTATCATGCTGGATGTGCTGCCAGGACTGACAGAGAAGCACATGCAAAACAATTATAATATAATGACATCCTGGACTGCATCCAAAGAAGTGTGACCAACAGGTTGAAGGAGGTGATTCTCCCCCTTTACATTGCTCTGGTGAGGCCCCACTGGGAGCATCACAGCCAGCTCTGGAGTCCTCAGCACAAGATAGACATGGACCTCTTGGACCAGGTCCGGAAGAGGCTGCAGAGATGCTGGGAGGGCTGGAGCCCCTCTGCTGTGAGGACAGGCTGAGAGAGCTGGGTGGGGTGGTTTAGACTGGAGAAGAGAAGGCACTGGGATGACCTTAGAGCCTCTTCCAGTCCTTAAAGGGGCTCCAGGAAAGCTGGGGATCAGGATCTGGATCAGGGAGTGGAGCCATAGGACAAGGAGGAATGGTTTTAAAACTGAAAGAGAGGAGATTGAGATGAAATCTCAGGAAGAAATTCTTTGCTGTGAGGGTGGTGAAACCGTGGCCTTGGTTGCCCAGAGAAGCTGTGGCTGCCCCATCCCTGGAGGGGTTCAAGGCCAGGCTGGATGGGGCTTGGAGCAACCTGGTGTGATGGGAGGTGTCCCTGCCCAGGGCAGGGGTTGGAACTGGTTGTTTTTTAAGGTCACTTCCAAGCTGAATCATTCTGTGATTCTATGACATGCTAAAATAAGAAGGTGGAGGAAACCATGTCAAGTCCAGGTGGAGTGAGAGCAGAGTCTCCATGGCTGGGGAGTGGTGGTTCCCTTGCAGAGGACACAGGAATATCGTCCTTGTATTACAGTAATATCTGTATTATCAGCAATTGCCTGTTGTGGAAGGAGTGTGCAGAGGCATCCAGGGGAATTCCTGCCTGTAATCATGGCAAGTAACTGCTCTCAGATGACAGAGAAGAGCCCTGGCACAGGCTGCTCTGGGGAGAGGCAGGTCCCTCTGTGTCTGACTGAAGCTGAAGCACTGCACCGGGATTGCCTGACACCCCGGGATTGCAGCAAGCAAGCACCAAAGAGCATTGAATAAGAAAAGGGGCACAAAACCCTCTTTGTCCCCTGACAAATCTGCTCCAGACACCTGCTTGATATGAAAGGCAAGAAAATTTCCAAAAATAGAAATTAGCAAAAGAGGGGGAAAAAAGAAGCATTGTTGTTAAAGCTGGCATTAATTTGCATTTGCAATTTAGTCTCACAAATGGCCCTTGGGGGTTATGCATTACCTGAATCAAAACTCTATTGGGGATAGAAATTGTTTTTAATTATAATGCAGAATAGACTGAATGGTTGAAGGAGGGGCTTCCAGCAGACACAAAGTAGGAGGGCAAAGCAGAATTCCTGGTGGCATCTCTATAAATATTGTGATTTGCAGTAGTGATGTGAGGCTGTCAGGAGGTTTCTTCCATTCAAGAGCAGTAGCCATCAGTCTTAGTTTGACACTGCCTCACCTGTACCCCTCTTCTCCCTGCTTTTCGATGGGGGAAATTCTGTCTGACACTCAAAATAGCTAATGGTATTCAACACTGTCTTGGTTTGAGCAACACAAGGCTGTTTGGGATTTTTTTTCCCCCCAGTGCTTGGAAAAACTGCACTTCTGGAAGACTAGTGTCGGAATTTGTGAAAATATTTACTTTATACCCTTTGTATGTTTTATATTGGTATCGGGATCAATATTGGTCCTTCATGTGTTATTAGCGCTAATTATTAGTCTTACTCTATTAAATCTGTCTGTATTTTGACCCTTGCGTTTCCTTATTTTTTCCCTGATTCCCCTTCCTGGGTGGGGAGGGGTTATCAGTTGAGGGAATAATTATCTAAATGACAACAAATTGTTGTGGGTTCCTCAAACCATAGCAAACACCTGTGCAAAGGAGATGCAGGAACAAGAAAACATAACCTCTGGCAGCCAGAGAACAAGGTGGCTTTAACACCAGTGGTAAATATCGTGACCCGTTGAAGATGTTCATAATCTGGACATAAAGCACAGCTTTCGTTGGAGAAGGGGACAGCTGTCCTCCTTCAGTGGGTGCGTGGGGGTCTTCTACTCATCTGGGAAAAAGAGGTATGAAAGTACCTCATTTCCTCAGCAAGGAGATGGATGTTTCACTGCCAGTGAAGCAAATGGCATTCAAATCCTCACAGGAGGTGTTTGAACTTTCTGGGAAAAACTTAGTCTTTAGGTATTGAGGGATTCTTCTTCTGGCCATGGGAGTGTGGACAGAGGGTGGCCGGGACAACGTGCTGGTCAGTGGTTACACACAAACTGAACTCGCTCAGCGTGGCTGTGCAGTCTGGCTTGGAATGATTCTAACAACAGCGTTGAGTCAGAGAAAGGGAAACAACCAAGGACAACATGAGCGGGTCCAGAGAAGGGCAACAAAGCTGGTGAGGGGTCTGGAGCACAGGTCTTATGAGGAGAGGCTGAG